>OZ012738.1:3279677-3878798 GCA_963859935.3 Lathyrus sativus | reverse complement strand
GTGTCATTCATTTGTAGTCTCTTAATTTAGTTTCTTAGTGGTGAACAAACCAAAATATTGGTGATGGAGAAGAAGAAAAATATAGAAATTGTTTACATCTCTTATACCATAATACAATGTGATTATAGTGAATACAAATAGCAGTGAGCTTAAATATTTAATTTTAGTTATTACCCATATAGATATGATTTATTTGTTATTCATTTACAGTCTTTTAACTATGTAGCTTAGTGACGAAGAAACATGAAATTTGGTGATGGAGAAGAAACATATTGAATATATTTACATCTAACTTATCATAATTCAATGTGAAAATGGTAAATATCAATAAATTCTAGCTTGGTTATTTATTTTAATTATTACCTATTTTATATAAAAAATATGTCATGGACTATAGTCTTTTAGCTTTGTTTTTTAGTGGGTAAAATCCTAAAATTTTGTGATGGAGTAGAAAATAAAATATAATAAATTTTTTACATGTACTATAGTCTTTTAGGTTTTTAGCTTAGTGATAAAAAAAATCTAAAACTTTTGGATGGTCAAAAGAATATTGAACAGTTTTAGATGTAATTTACCACAAGTCAATGAGAATAATATGAATATAAATAATATTGAGCTTGATCATTTAATTTTAGTTTTATGCATAAGTATAAATTATATGTCATTCATTTGTAGTCTCTTAACTTAGTTTCTTAGTGGTGAAGAAACCAAATATTTGGTGATGGAGAAGAAGAAAAATATAGAAATTGTTTACATCTCTTATACCATAATACAATGTGATTATAGTGAATGCAAATAGCAGTGAGCTTAAATATTTAATTTTAGTTAATACCCATGTAGATATAATTTATTTGTCATTCATTTACAGTCTTTTAACTATGTAGCTTAGCTACGAAGAAACATGAAATGTGATGATGGAGAAGTAACATATTGAATATATTTACATCTAACTTACCATAATTCAATGTGCAAATGGTAAATATCAATATATTCTAGCTTGACTATTTATTTTAATTATTACCTATTTTATATAAAAAATATGTCATGGATTATAGTCTTTTAGCTTTGTATTTTAGTGGGTAAAAACCTAAAATTTTGTGATGGAGTAGAAATTTAAAATATAATTAATTTTTTACATATACTATAGTCTTTTATGTTTTTAGTCTAGTGATTAAAAAATCTAAAACTTTGGGATGGTGAAGAAAAATATTGACCAGTTTTAGATGTAATTTACCATAAGTCAATGTGAATAAGATGAATATAAATAATATTGAGCTTGATCATTTAATT
This sequence comes from Lathyrus sativus, assembly GCA_963859935.3. Classification (NCBI taxonomy): domain Eukaryota; kingdom Viridiplantae; phylum Streptophyta; class Magnoliopsida; order Fabales; family Fabaceae; genus Lathyrus; species Lathyrus sativus. The sequence goes on along the minus strand of OZ012738.1, from coordinate 3,877,508 downwards.
TTATTTTTACACATATGTATATATTATGTGTCATTCATTTGTAGTCTCTTAATTTAATTTCTTAGTGGTGAACAAACCAAAATATTGGTGATGGAGAAGAAGAAAAATATAGAAATTGTTTACATCTCTTATACCATAATACAATGTGATTATAGTGAATACAAATAGCAGTGAGCTTAAATATTTAATTTTAGTTATTACCCATATAGATATGATTTATTTGTTATTCATTTACAGTCTTTTAACTATGTAGCTTAGTGACGAAGAAACATGAAATTTGGTGATGGAGAAGAAACATATTGAATATATTTACATCTAACTTATCATAATTCAATGTGAAAATGGTAAATATCAATAAATTCTAGCTTGGTTATTTATTTTATTTATTACCTATTTTATATAAAAAATATGTCATGGACTATAGTCTTTTAGCTTTGTTTTTTAGTGGGTAAAATCCTAAAATTTTGTGATGGAGTAGAAAAATAAAGTATAATAAATTTTTTACATGTACTATAGTCTTTTAGGTTTTTAGCTTAGTGATAAAAAAAATCTAAAACTTTTGGATGGTCAAAAGAATATTGAACAGTTTTAGATGTAATTTACCACAAGTCAATGAGAATAATATGAATATAAATAATATTGAGCTTGATCATTTAATTTTAGTTTTATGCATAAGTATAAATTATATGTCATTCATTTGTAGTCTCTTAACTTAGTTTCTTAGTGGTGAAGAAACCAAATATTTGGTGATGGAGAAGAAGAAAAATATAGAAATTGTTTACATCTCTTATACCATAATACAATGTGATTATAGTGAATGCAAATAGCAGTGAGCTTAAATATTTAATTTTAGTTAATACCCATGTAGATATAATTTATTTGTCATTCATTTACAGTCTTTTAACTATGTAGCTTAGCTACGAAGAAACATGAAATTTGATGATGGAGAAGTAACATATTGAATATATTTACATCTAACTTACCATAATTCAATGTGCAAATGGTAAATATCAATATATTCTAGCTTGACTATTTATTTTAATTATTACCTATTTTATATAAAAAATATGTCATGGATTATAGTCTTTTAGCTTTGTATTTTAGTGGGTAAAAACCTAAAATTTTGTGATGGAGTAGAAATTTAAAATATAATTAATTTTTTACATATACTATAGTCTTTTATATTTTTAGCCTAGTGATTAAAAAATCTAAAACTTTGGGATGGTGAAGAAAAATATTGAACAGGTTTAGATGTAATTTACTATAAGTCAATGTGAATAAGATGAATATAAATAATATTGAGCTTGATCATTTAATTTTATTTTTATACATATGTATAAATTATGTGTCATTCATTTGTTGTCTCTTAATTTAGTTTCTTAGTGGTGAACAAACCAAAATATTGGGGATGGAGAAGAAGAAAAATATAGAAATTGTTTACATCTCTTATACCATAATACAATGTGATTATAGTGAATGCAAATAGCAGTGAGCTTAAATATTTAATTTTAGTTATTACCCATATAGATATAATTTATTTGTAATTCATTTACAGTCATTTAACTATGTAGCTTAGTGACGAAGAAACATGAAATTTGGTGATGGAGAAGAAACATATTGAATATATTTACATCTAACTTATCATAATTCAATGTGAAAATGGTAAATATCAATAAATTCTAGCTTGGTTATTTATTTTAATTATTACCCATTTTATATAAAAAATATGTCATGGACTATAGTCTTTTAGCTTTGTTTTTTAGTGGGTAAAATCCTAAAATTTTGTGATGGAGTAGAAAAATAAAATATAATAAATTTTTTACCTGTACTATAGTCTTTTATGATTTTAGCTTAGTGATAAAAAAATCTAAAACTTTGGGATGGTCAAAAGAATATTGAACAGTTTTAGATGTAATTTACCACAAGTCAATGTGAATAATATGAATATAAATAATATTGAGCTTGATCATCTAATTTTAGTTTTATGCATAAGTATAAATTAAATGCCGTTCATTTGTAGTCTCTTAACTTAGTTTCTTAGTGGTGAAGAAACCAAATATTTGGTGATGGAGAAGAAGAAAAATATAGAAATTGTTTACATCTCTTATACCATAATACAATCTGATTATAGTGAATGCAATAGGCAGTGAGCTTAAATATTTAGTTTTAGTTATTACCCATGTACATATAATTTATTTGTCATTCATTTACAGTCTTTTAACTATGTAGCTTAGCTACGAAGAAACATGAAATTTGGTGATGGAGAAGAAACATATTGAATATATTTACATCTAACTTACCATAATTCAATGTGCAAATGGTAAATATCAATATATTCTAGCTTGATTATTTATTTTAATTATTACCTATTTTATATAAAAAAATATGTCATGGATTATAGTCTTTTAGCTTTGTATTTTAGTGGGTAAAAACCTAAAATTTTGTGATGGAGTGGAAATTTAAAATATAGTTAATTTTTTACATATACTATAGTCTTTTATGTTTTTAACCTAGTGATTAAAAAATCTAAAACTTTGGGATGGTGAAGAAAAATATTGACCAGTTTTAGATGTAATTTACCATAAGTCAATGTGAATAAGATGAATATAAATAATATTGAGCTTGATCATTTAATTTTATTTTTACACATATGTATATATTATGTGTCATTCATTTGTAGTCTCTTAATTTAGTTTCTTAGGGGTGAACAAACCAAAATATTGGTGATGAAGAAGAAGAAAAATATAGAAATTGTTTACATCTCTTATACCATAATACAATGTGATTATAGTGAATGCAAATAGCAGTGAGCTTAAATATTTAATTTTAGTTATTACCCATATAGATATGATTTATTTGTAATTCATTTACAGTCTTTTAACTATGTAGCTTAGTGACGAAGAAACATGAAATTTGGTGATGCAGAAGAAACATATTGAATATATTTACATCTAACTTATCATAATTCAATGTGAAAATGGTAAATATCAATAAATTCTAGCTTGGTTATTTATTTTAATTATTACCCATTTTATATAAAAAATATGTCATGGACTACAGTCTTTTAGCTTTGTTTTTTAGTGGGTAAAATCCTAAAATTTTGTGATGGAGTAGAAAAATAAAATATAATAAATTTTTTACCTGTACTATAGTCTTTTATGTTTTTAGCTTAGTGATAAAAAAAATCTAAAACTTTGGGATGGTCAAAAGAATATTGAACAGTTTTAGATGTAATTTACCACAAGTCAATGTGAATAATATGAATATAAATAATATTGAGCTTGATCATCTAATTTTAGTTTTATGCATAAGTATAAATTAAATGCCGTTCATTTGTAGTCTCTTAACTTAGTTTCTTAGTGGTGAAGAAACCAAATATTTGGTGATGGAGAAGAAGAAAAATATAGAAATTGTTTACATCTCTTATACCATAATACAATCTGATTATAGTGAATGCAATAGGCAGTGAGCTTAAATATTTAGTTTTAGTTATTACCCATGTAGATATAATTTATTTGTCATTCATTTACAGTTTTTTAACTATGTAGCTTAGCTACGAAGAAACATGAAATTTGGTGATGGAGAAGAAACATATTGAATATATTTACATCTAACTTACCATAATTCAATGTGCAAATGGTAAATATCAATATATTCTAGCTTGATTATTTATTTTAATTATTACCTATTTTATATAAAAAATATGTCATGGATTATAGTCTTTTAGCTTTGTATTTTAGTGGGTAAAAACCTAAAATTTTGTGATGGAGTGGAAATTTAAAATATAGTTAATTTTTTACATATACTATAGTCTTTTATGTTTTTAACCTAGTGATTAAAAAATCTAAAACTTTGGGATGGTGAAGAAAAATATTGACCAGTTTTAGATGTAATTTACCATAAGTCAATGTGAATAAGATGAATATAAATAATATTGAGCTTGATCATTTAATTTTATTTTTACACATATGTATATATTATGTGTCATTCATTTGTAGTCTCTTAATTTAGTTTCTTAGGGGTGAACAAACCAAAATATTGGTGATGAAGAAGAAGAAAAATATAGAAATTGTTTACATCTCTTATACCATAATACAATGTGATTATAGTGAATGCAAATAGCAGTGAGCTTAAATATTTAATTTTAGTTATTACCCATATAGATATGATTTATTTGTAATTCATTTACAGTCTTTTAACTATGTAGCTTAGTGACGAAGAAACATGAAATTTGGTGATGCAGAAGAAACATATTGAATATATTTACATCTAACTTATCATAATTCAATGTGAAAATGGTAAATATCAATAAATTCTAGCTTGGTTATTTATTTTAATTATTACCTATTTTATATAAAAAATATGTCATGGACTATAGTCTTTTAGCTTTGTTTTTTAGTGGGTAAAATCCTAAAATTTTCTGATGGAGTAGAAAAATAAAATATAATAAATTTTTTACATGTACTATAGTCTTCTATGTTTTTAGCTTAGTGATAAAAAAAATCTAAATCTTTTGGATGGTCAAAAGAATATTGAACAGATTTAGATGTAATTTACCACAAGTCAATGTAAATAATATGAATATAAATAATATTGAGCTTGATCATTTAATTTTAGTTTTATGCATAAGTATAAATTATATGTCATTCGTTTGTAGTCTCTTAACTTAGTTTCTTAGTGGTGAAGAAACCAAATATTTGGTGATGGAGAAGAAGAAAAATATAGAAATTGTTTACATCTCTTATACCATAATACAATGTGATTATAGTGAATGCAAATAGCAGTGAGCTTAAATATTTAATTTTGGTTAATACCCATGTAGATATAATTTATTTGTCATTCATTTACAGTCTTTTAACTATGTAGCTTAGCTACGAAGAAACATGAAATTTGATGATGGAGAAGAAACATATCGAATATATTTACATCTAACTTACCATAATTCAATGTGCAAATGGTAAATATCAATATATTCTAGCTTGATTATTTATTTTAATTATTACCTATTTTATATAAAAAAATATGTCATGGATTATAGTCTTTTAGCTTTGTATTTTAGTGGGTAAAAACCTAAAATTTTGTGATGGAGTAGAAATTTAAAATATAATTAATTTTTTACATATACTATAGTCTTTTATATTTTTAGCCTAGTGATTAAAAAATCTAAAACTTTGGGATGGTGAAGAAAAATATTGAACAGGTTTAGATGTAATTTACTATAAGTCAATGTGAATAAGATGAATATAAATAATATTGAGCTTGATCATTTAATTTTATTTTTATACATATGTATAAATTATGTGTCATTCATTTGTTGTCTCTTAATTTAGTTTCTTAGTGGTGAACAAACCAAAATATTGGGGATGGAGAAGAAGAAAAATATAGAAATTGTTTACATCTCTTATACCATAATACAATGTGATTATAGTGAATGCAAATAGCAGTGAGCTTAAATATTTAATTTTAGTTATTACCCATATAGATATAATTTATTTGTAATTCATTTACAGTCATTTAACTATGTAGCTTAGTGACGAAGAAACATGAAATTTGGTGATGGAGAAGAAACATATTGAATATATTTACATCTAACTTATCATAATTCAATGTGAAAATGGTAAATATCAATAAATTCTAGCTTGGTTATTTATTTTAATTATTACCCATTTTATATAAAAAATATGTCATGGACTATAGTCTTTTAGCTTTGTTTTTTAGTGGGTAAAATCCTAAAATTTTGTGATGGAGTAGAAAAATAAAATATAATAAATTTTTTACCTGTACTATAGTCTTTTATGATTTTAGCTTAGTGATAAAAAAATCTAAAACTTTGGGATGGTCAAAAGAATATTGAACAGTTTTAGATGTAATTTACCACAAGTCAATGTGAATAATATGAATATAAATAATATTGAGCTTGATCATCTAATTTTAGTTTTATGCATAAGTATAAATTAAATGCCGTTCATTTGTAGTCTCTTAACTTAGTTTCTTAGTGGTGAAGAAACCAAATATTTGGTGATGGAGAAGAAGAAAAATATAGAAATTGTTTACATCTCTTATACCATAATACAATCTGATTATAGTGAATGCAATAGGCAGTGAGCTTAAATATTTAGTTTTAGTTATTACCCATGTACATATAATTTATTTGTCATTCATTTACAGTCTTTTAACTATGTAGCTTAGCTACGAAGAAACATGAAATTTGGTGATGGAGAAGAAACATATTGAATATATTTACATCTAACTTACCATAATTCAATGTGCAAATGGTAAATATCAATATATTCTAGCTTGATTATTTATTTTAATTATTACCTATTTTATATAAAAAAATATGTCATGGATTATAGTCTTTTAGCTTTGTATTTTAGTGGGTAAAAACCTAAAATTTTGTGATGGAGTGGAAATTTAAAATATAGTTAATTTTTTACATATACTATAGTCTTTTATGTTTTTAACCTAGTGATTAAAAAATCTAAAACTTTGGGATGGTGAAGAAAAATATTGACCAGTTTTAGATGTAATTTACCATAAGTCAATGTGAATAAGATGAATATAAATAATATTGAGCTTGATCATTTAATTTTATTTTTACACATATGTATATATTATGTGTCATTCATTTGTAGTCTCTTAATTTAGTTTCTTAGGGGTGAACAAACCAAAATATTGGTGATGAAGAAGAAGAAAAATATAGAAATTGTTTACATCTCTTATACCATAATACAATGTGATTATAGTGAATGCAAATAGCAGTGAGCTTAAATATTTAATTTTAGTTATTACCCATATAGATATGATTTATTTGTAATTCATTTACAGTCTTTTAACTATGTAGCTTAGTGACGAAGAAACATGAAATTTGGTGATGCAGAAGAAACATATTGAATATATTTACATCTAACTTATCATAATTCAATGTGAAAATGGTAAATATCAATAAATTCTAGCTTGGTTATTTATTTTAATTATTACCCATTTTATATAAAAAATATGTCATGGACTACAGTCTTTTAGCTTTGTTTTTTAGTGGGTAAAATCCTAAAATTTTGTGATGGAGTAGAAAAATAAAATATAATAAATTTTTTACCTGTACTATAGTCTTTTATGTTTTTAGCTTAGTGATAAAAAAAATCTAAAACTTTGGGATGGTCAAAAGAATATTGAACAGTTTTAGATGTAATTTACCACAAGTCAATGTGAATAATATGAATATAAATAATATTGAGCTTGATCATCTAATTTTAGTTTTATGCATAAGTATAAATTAAATGCCGTTCATTTGTAGTCTCTTAACTTAGTTTCTTAGTGGTGAAGAAACCAAATATTTGGTGATGGAGAAGAAGAAAAATATAGAAATTGTTTACATCTCTTATACCATAATACAATCTGATTATAGTGAATGCAATAGGCAGTGAGCTTAAATATTTAGTTTTAGTTATTACCCATGTAGATATAATTTATTTGTCATTCATTTACAGTTTTTTAACTATGTAGCTTAGCTACGAAGAAACATGAAATTTGGTGATGGAGAAGAAACATATTGAATATATTTACATCTAACTTACCATAATTCAATGTGCAAATGGTAAATATCAATATATTCTAGCTTGATTATTTATTTTAATTATTACCTATTTTATATAAAAAATATGTCATGGATTATAGTCTTTTAGCTTTGTATTTTAGTGGGTAAAAACCTAAAATTTTGTGATGGAGTGGAAATTTAAAATATAGTTAATTTTTTACATATACTATAGTCTTTTATGTTTTTAACCTAGTGATTAAAAAATCTAAAACTTTGGGATGGTGAAGAAAAATATTGACCAGTTTTAGATGTAATTTACCATAAGTCAATGTGAATAAGATGAATATAAATAATATTGAGCTTGATCATTTAATTTTATTTTTACACATATGTATATATTATGTGTCATTCATTTGTAGTCTCTTAATTTAGTTTCTTAGGGGTGAACAAACCAAAATATTGGTGATGAAGAAGAAGAAAAATATAGAAATTGTTTACATCTCTTATACCATAATACAATGTGATTATAGTGAATGCAAATAGCAGTGAGCTTAAATATTTAATTTTAGTTATTACCCATATAGATATGATTTATTTGTAATTCATTTACAGTCTTTTAACTATGTAGCTTAGTGACGAAGAAACATGAAATTTGGTGATGCAGAAGAAACATATTGAATATATTTACATCTAACTTATCATAATTCAATGTGAAAATGGTAAATATCAATAAATTCTAGCTTGGTTATTTATTTTAATTATTACCTATTTTATATAAAAAATATGTCATGGACTATAGTCTTTTAGCTTTGTTTTTTAGTGGGTAAAATCCTAAAATTTTCTGATGGAGTAGAAAAATAAAATATAATAAATTTTTTACATGTACTATAGTCTTCTATGTTTTTAGCTTAGTGATAAAAAAAATCTAAATCTTTTGGATGGTCAAAAGAATATTGAACAGATTTAGATGTAATTTACCACAAGTCAATGTAAATAATATGAATATAAATAATATTGAGCTTGATCATTTAATTTTAGTTTTATGCATAAGTATAAATTATATGTCATTCGTTTGTAGTCTCTTAACTTAGTTTCTTAGTGGTGAAGAAACCAAATATTTGGTGATGGAGAAGAAGAAAAATATAGAAATTGTTTACATCTCTTATACCATAATACAATGTGATTATAGTGAATGCAAATAGCAGTGAGCTTAAATATTTAATTTTGGTTAATACCCATGTAGATATAATTTATTTGTCATTCATTTACAGTCTTTTAACTATGTAGCTTAGCTACGAAGAAACATGAAATTTGATGATGGAGAAGAAACATATCGAATATATTTACATCTAACTTACCATAATTCAATGTGCAAATGGTAAATATCAATATATTCTAGCTTGATTATTTATTTTAATTATTACCTATTTTATATAAAAAAATATGTCATGGATTATAGTCTTTTAGCTTTGTATTTTAGTGGGTAAAAACCTAAAATTTTGTGATGGAGTAGAAATTTAAAATATAATTAATTTTTTACATATACTATAGTCTTTTATGTTTTTAGCCTAGTGATTAAAAAATCTAAAACTTTGGGATGGTGAAGAAAAATATTGACCAGTTTTAGATGTAATTTACCATAAGTCAATGTGAATAAGATGAATATAAATAATATTGAGCTTGATCATTTAATTTTATTTTTACACATTTGTATATATTATGTGTCATTCATTTGTAGTCTCTTAATTTAGTTTCTTAGTGGTGAACAAACCAAAATATTGGTGATGGAGAAGAAGAAAAATATAGAAATTGTTTACATCTCTTATAGCATAATACAATGTGATTATAGTGAATGCAAATAGCAGTGAGCTTAAATATTTAATTTTAGTTATTACCCATATAGATATGATTTATTTGTTATTCATTTACACTCTTTTAACTATGTAGCTTAGTGACGAAGAAACATGAAATTTGGTGATGGAGAAGAAACATATTGAATATATTTACATCTAACTTATCATAATTCAATGTGAAAATGGTAAATATCAATAAATTCTAGCTTGATTATTTATTTTAATTATTACCTATTTTATATAAAAAATATGTCATGGACTATAGTCTTTTAGCTTTGTTTTTTAGTGGGTAAAATCCTAAAATTTTCTGATGGAGTAGAAAAATAAAATATAATAAATTTTTTACATGTACTATAGTCTTCTATGTTTTTAGCTTAGTGATAAAAAAAATCTAAATCTTTTGGATGGTCAAAAGAATATTGAACAGATTTAGATGTAATTTACCACAAGTCAATGTAAATAATATGAATATAAATAATATTGAGCTTGATCATTTAATTTTAGTTTTATGCATAAGTATAAATTATATGTCATTCGTTTGTAGTCTCTTAACTTAGTTTCTTAGTGGTGAAGAAACCAAATATTTGGTGATGGAGAAGAAGAAAAATATAGAAATTGTTTACATCTCTTATACCATAATACAATGTGATTATAGTGAATGCAAATAGCAGTGAGCTTAAATATTTAATTTTGGTTAATACCCATGTAGATATAATTTATTTGTCATTCATTTACAGTCTTTTAACTATGTAGCTTAGCTACGAAGAAACATGAAATTTGATGATGGAGAAGAAACATATCGAATATATTTACATCTAACTTACCATAATTCAATGTGCAAATGGTAAATATCAATATATTCTAGCTTGATTATTTATTTTAATTATTACCTATTTTATATAAAAAAATATGTCATGGATTATAGTCTTTTAGCTTTGTATTTTAGTGGGTAAAAACCTAAAATTTTGTGATGGAGTAGAAATTTAAAATATAATTAATTTTTTACATATACTATAGTCTTTTATGTTTTTAGCCTAGTGATTAAAAAATCTAAAACTTTGGGATGGTGAAGAAAAATATTGACCAGTTTTAGATGTAATTTACCATAAGTCAATGTGAATAAGATGAATATAAATAATATTGAGCTTGATCATTTAATTTTATTTTTACACATTTGTATATATTATGTGTCATTCATTTGTAGTCTCTTAATTTAGTTTCTTAGTGGTGAACAAACCAAAATATTGGTGATGGAGAAGAAGAAAAATATAGAAATTGTTTACATCTCTTATAGCATAATACAATGTGATTATAGTGAATGCAAATAGCAGTGAGCTTAAATATTTAATTTTAGTTATTACCCATATAGATATGATTTATTTGTTATTCATTTACACTCTTTTAACTATGTAGCTTAGTGACGAAGAAACATGAAATTTGGTGATGGAGAAGAAACATATTGAATATATTTACATCTAACTTATCATAATTCAATGTGAAAATGGTAAATATCAATAAATTCTAGCTTGATTATTTATTTTAATTATTACCTATTTTATATAAAAAATATGTCATGGACTATAGTCTTTTAGCTTTGTTTTTTAGTGGGTAAAATCCTAAAATTTTCTGATGGAGTAGAAAAATAAAATATAATAAATTTTTTACATGTACTATAGTCTTCTATGTTTTTAGCTTAGTGATAAAAAAAATCTAAATCTTTTGGATGGTCAAAAGAATATTGAACAGATTTAGATGTAATTTACCACAAGTCAATGTAAATAATATGAATATAAATAATATTGAGCTTGATCATTTAATTTTAGTTTTATGCATAAGTATAAATTATATGTCATTCGTTTGTAGTCTCTTAACTTAGTTTCTTAGTGGTGAAGAAACCAAATATTTGGTGATGGAGAAGAAGAAAAATATAGAAATTGTTTACATCTCTTATACCATAATACAATGTGATTATAGTGAATGCAAATAGCAGTGAGCTTAAATATTTAATTTTGGTTAATACCCATGTAGATATAATTTATTTGTCATTCATTTACAGTCTTTTAACTATGTAGCTTAGCTACGAAGAAACATGAAATTTGATGATGGAGAAGAAACATATCGAATATATTTACATCTAACTTACCATAATTCAATGTGCAAATGGTAAATATCAATATATTCTAGCTTGATTATTTATTTTAATTATTACCTATTTTATATAAAAAATATGTCATGGATTATAGTCTTTTAGCTTTGTATTTTAGTGGGTAAAAACCTAAAATTTTGTGATGGAGTAGAAATTTAAAATATAATTAATTTTTTACATATACTATAGTCTTTTATGTTTTTAGCCTAGTGATTAAAAAACCTAAAACTTTGGGATGGTGAAGAAAAATATTGACCAGTTTTAGATGTAATTTACCATAAGTCAATGTGAATAAGATGAATATAAATAATATTGAGCTTGATCATTTAATTTTATTTTTACACATATGTATATATTATGTGTCATTCATTTGTAGTCTCTTAATTTAGTTTCTTAGTGGTGAACAAACCAAAATATTGGTGATGGAGAAGAAGAAAAATATAGAAATTGTTTACATCTCTTATACCATAATACAATGTGATTATAGTGAATGCAAATAGCAGTGAGCTTAAATATTTAATTTTAGTTATTACCCATATAGATATGATTTATTTGTTATTCATTTACAGTCTTTTAACTATGTAGCTTAGTGACGAAGAAACATGAAATTTGGTGATGGAGAAGAAACATATTGAATATATTTACATCTAACTTATCATAATTCAATGTGAAAATGGTAAATATCAATAAATTCTAGCTTGGTTATTTATTTTAATTATTACCTATTTTATATAAAAAAATATGTCATGGACTATAGTCTTTTAGCTTTGTTTTTTAGTGGCTAAAATCCTAAAAGTTTGTGATGGAGTAGAAAAATAAAACATAATAAATTTTTTACATGTACTATAGTCTTTTATGTTTTTAGCTTAGTGATAAAAAAAATATAAAACTTTGGGATGGTCAAAAGAATATTGAACAGTTTTAGATGTAATTTACCACAAGTCAATGTGAATAATATGAATATAAATAATATTGAGCTTGATCATTTAATTTTAGTTTTATGCATAAGTATAAATTATATGTCGTTCATTTGTAGTCTCTTAACTTAGTTTCTTAGTGGTGAAGAAACCAAATATTTGGTGATGGAGAAGAAGAAAAATATAGAAATTGTTTACATCTCTTATACCATAATACAATGTGATTATAGTGAATGCAAATAGCAGTGAGCTTAAATATTTAATTTTAGTTAATACCCATGTAGATATAATTTATTTGTCATTCATTTACAGTCTTTTAACTATGTAGCTTAGCTACGAAGAAACATTAAATTTGGTGATGGAGAAGAAACATATTGAATATATTTACATCTAACTTACCATAATTCAATGTGCAAATGGTAAATATCAATATATTCTAGCTTGACTATTTATTTTAATTATTACCTATTTTATATAAAAAATATGTCATGGATTATAGTCTTTTAGCTTTGTATTTTAGTGGGTAAAAACCTAAAATTTTGTGATGGAGTAGAAATTTAAAATATAATTAATTTTTTACATATACTATAGTCTTTTATGTTTTTAGCCTAGTGATTAAAAATTCTAAAACTTTGGGATGGTGAAGAAAAATATTGACCAGTTTTAGATGTAATTTACCATAAGTCAATGTGAATAAGATGAATATAAATAATATTGAGCTTGATCATTTAATTTTATTTTTACACATATGTATATATTATGTGTCATTCATTTGTAGTCTCTTAATTTAGTTTCTTAGTGGTGAACAAACCAAAATATTGGTGATGGAGAAGAAGAAAAATATAGAAATTGTTTACATCTCTTATACCATAATACATTGTGATTATAGTGAATGCAAATAGCAGTGAGCTTAAATATTTAATTTTAGTTATTACCCGTATAGATATGATTTATTTGTTATTCATTTACAGTCTTTTAACTATGTAGCTTAGTGACGAAGAAACATGAAATTTGGTGATGGAGAAGAAACATATTGAATATATTTACATCTAACTTATCATAATTCAATGTGAAAATGGTAAATATCAATAAATTCTAGCTTGGTTATTTATTTTAATTATTACCTATTTTATATAAAAAATATGTCATGGACTATAGTCTTTTAGCTTTGTTTTTTAGTGGCTAAAATCCTAAAAGTTTGTGATGGAGTAGAAAAATAAAACATAATAAATTTTTTACATGTACTATAGTCTTTTATGTTTTTAGCTTAGTGATAAAAAAAATATAAAACTTTGGGATGGTCAAAAGAATATTGAACAGTTTTAGATGTAATTTACCACAAGTCAATGTGAATAATATGAATATAAATAATATTGAGCTTGATCATTTAATTTTAGTTTTATGCATAAGTATAAATTATATGTCGTTCATTTGTAGTCTCTTAACTTAGTTTCTTAGTGGTGAAGAAACCAAATATTTGGTGATGGAGAAGAAGAAAAATATAGAAATTGTTTACATCTCTTATACCATAATACAATGTGATTATAGTGAATGCAAATAGCAGTGAGCTTAAATATTTAATTTTAGTTAATACCCATGTAGATATAATTTATTTGTCATTCATTTACAGTCTTTTAACTATGTAGCTTAGCTACGAAGAAACATTAAATTTGGTGATGGAGAAGAAACATATTGAATATATTTACATCTAACTTACCATAATTCAATGTGCAAATGGTAAATATCAATATATTCTAGCTTGACTATTTATTTTAATTATTACCTATTTTATATAAAAAATATGTCATGGATTATAGTCTTTTAGCTTTGTATTTTAGTGGGTAAAAACCTAAAATTTTGTGATGGAGTAGAAATTTAAAATATAATTAATTTTTTACATATACTATAGTCTTTTATGTTTTTAGCCTAGTGATTAAAAATTCTAAAACTTTGGGATGGTGAAGAAAAATATTGACCAGTTTTAGATGTAATTTACCATAAGTCAATGTGAATAAGATGAATATAAATAATATTGAGCTTGATCATTTAATTTTATTTTTACACATATGTATATATTATGTGTCATTCATTTGTAGTCTCTTAATTTAGTTTCTTAGTGGTGAACAAACCAAAATATTGGTGATGGAGAAGAAGAAAAATATAGAAATTGTTTACATCTCTTATACCATAATACATTGTGATTATAGTGAATGCAAATAGCAGTGAGCTTAAATATTTAATTTTAGTTATTACCCATATAGATATGATTTATTTGTTATTCATTTACAGTCTTTTAACTATGTAGCTTAGTGACGAAGAAACATGAAATTTGGTGATGGAGAAGAAACATATTGAATATATTTACATCTAACTTATCATAATTCAATGTGAAAATGGTAAATATCAATAAATTCTAGCTTGATTATTTATTTTAATTATTACCTATTTTATATAAAAAATATGTCATGGACTATTGTCTTTTAGCTTTGTTTTTTAGTGGGTAAAATCCTAAAATTTTCTGATGGAGTAGAAAAATAAAATATAATAAATTTTTTACATGTACTATAGTCTTCTATGTTTTTAGCTTAGTGATAAAAAAAATCTAAATCTTTTGGATGGTCAAAAGAATATTGAACAGATTTAGATGTAATTTACCACAAGTCAATGTAAATAATATGAATATAAATAATATTGAGCTTGATCATTTAATTTTAGTTTTATGCATAAGTATAAATTATATATCATTCGTTTGTAGTCTCTTAACTTAGTTTCTTAGTGGTGAAGAAACCAAATATTTGGTGATGGAGAAGAAGAAAAATATAGAAATTGTTTACATCTCTTATACCATAATACAATGTGATTATAGTGAATGCAAATAGCAGTGAGCTTAAATATTTAATTTTAGTTAATACCCATGTAGATATAATTTATTTGTCATTCATTTACAGTCTTTTAACTATGTAGCTTAGCTACGAAGAAACATGAAATTTGATGATGGAGAAGAAACATATCGAATATATTTACATCTAACTTATCATAATTCAATGTGCAAATGGTAAATATCAATATATTCTAGCTTGATTATTTATTTTAATTATTACCTATTTTATATAAAAAATATGTCATTGATTATAGTCTTTTAGCTTTGTATTTTAGTGGGTAAAAACCTAAAATTTTGTGATGGAGTAGAAATTTAAAATATATTTAATTTTTTACATATACTATAGTCTTTTATGTTTTTAGCCTAGTGATTAAAAAATCTAAAACTTTGGGATGGTGAAGAAAAATATTGACCAGTTTTAGATGTAATTTACCATAAGTCAATGTGAATAAGATGAATATAAATAATATTGAGCTTGATCATTTAATTTTATTTTTACACATATGTATATATTATGTGTCATTCATTTGTAGTCTCTCAATTTAGTTTCTTAGTGGTGAACAAACCAAAATATTAGTGATGGAGAAGAAGAAAAATATAGAAATTGTTTACATCTCTTATACCATAATACAATGTGATTATAGTGAATGAAAATAGCAGTGAGCTTAAATATTTAATTTTAGTTATTACCCATATAGATATGATTTATTTGTTATTCATTTACAGTCTTTTAACTATGTAGCTTAGTGACGAAGAAACATGAAATTTGGTGATGGAGAAGAAACATATTGAATATATTTACATCTAACTTATCATAATTCAATGTGAAAATGGTAAATATCAATAAATTCTAGCTTGGTTATTTATTTTAATTATTACCTATTTTATATAAAAAATATGTCATGGACTATAGTCTTTTAGCTTTGTTTTTTAGTGGGTAAAATCCTAAAATTTTGTGATGGAGTAGAAAAATAAAATATAATAAATTTTTTACATGTACTATAGTCTTCTATGTTTTTAGCTTAGTGATAAAAAAAATCTAAATCTTTTGGATGGTCAAAAGAATATTGAACAGATTTAGATGTAATTTACCACAAGTCAATGTAAATAATATGAATATAAATAATATTGAGCTTGATCATTTAATTTTAGTTTTATGCATAAGTATAAATTATATATCATTCGTTTGTAGTCTCTTAACTTAGTTTCTTAGTGGTGAAGAAACCAAATATTTGGTGATGGAGAAGAAGAAAAATATAGAAATTGTTTACATCTCTTATACCATAATACAATGTGATTATAGTGAATGCAAATAGCAGTGAGCTTAAATATTTAATTTTAGTTAATACCCATGTAGATATAATTTATTTGTCATTCATTTACAGTCTTTTAACTATGTAGCTTAGCTACGAAGAAACATGAAATTTGATGATGGAGAAGAAACATATCGAATATATTTACATCTAACTTATCATAATTCAATGTGCAAATGGTAAATATCAATATATTCTAGCTTGATTATTTATTTTAATTATTACCTATTTTATATAAAAAATATGTCATTGATTATAGTCTTTTAGCTTTGTATTTTAGTGGGTAAAAACCTAAAATTTTGTGATGGAGTAGAAATTTAAAATATATTTAATTTTTTACATATACTATAGTCTTTTATGTTTTTAGCCTAGTGATTAAAAAATCTAAAACTTTGGGATGGTGAAGAAAAATATTGACCAGTTTTAGATGTAATTTACCATAAGTCAATGTGAATAAGATGAATATAAATAATATTGAGCTTGATCATTTAATTTTATTTTTACACATATGTATATATTATGTGTCATTCATTTGTAGTCTCTTAATTTAGTTTCTTAGTGGTGAACAAACCAAAATATTAGTGATGGAGAAGAAGAAAAATATAGAAATTGTTTACATCTCTTATACCATAATACAATGTGATTATAGTGAATGAAAATAGCAGTGAGCTTAAATATTTAATTTTAGTTATTACCCATATAGATATGATTTATTTGTTATTCATTTACAGTCTTTTAACTATGTAGCTTAGTGACGAAGAAACATGAAATTTGGTGATGGAGAAGAAACATATTGAATATATTTACATCTAACTTATCATAATTCAATGTGAAAATGGTAAATATCAATAAATTCTAGCTTGGTTATTTATTTTAATTATTACCTATTTTATATAAAAAATATGTCATGGACTATAGTCTTTTAGCTTTGTTTTTTAGTGGGTAAAATCCTAAAATTTTGTGATGGAGTAGAAAAATAAAATATAATAAATTTTTTACATGTACTATAGTCTTTTATGTTTTTAGCTTAGTGATAAAAAAAATTTAAATCTTTTGGATGGTCAAAACAATATTGAACAGATTTAGATGTAATTTACCACAAGTCAATGTAAATAATATGAATATAAATAATATTGAGCTTGATCATTTAATTTTAGTTTTATTCATAAGTATAAATTATATGTCGTTCATTTGTAGTCTCTTAACTTAGTTTCTTAGTGGTGACGAAACCAAATATTTGTTGATGGAGAAGAAGAAAAATATAGAAATTGTTTACATCTCTTATACCATAATACAATGTGATTATAGTGAATGCAAATAGCAGTGAGCTTAAATATTTAATTTTAGTTAATACCCATGTAGATATAATTTATTTGTCATTCATTTACAGTCTTTTAACTATGTAGCTTAGCTACGAAGAAACATGAAATTTGATGATGGAGAAGAAACATATTGAATATATTTACATCTAACTTACCATAATTCAATGTGAAAATGGTAAATATCAATATATTCTAGCTTGATTATTTATTTTAATTATTACCTATTTTATATAAAAAATATGTCATTGATTATAGTCTTTTAGCTTTGTATTTTAGTGGGTAAAAACCTAAAATTTTGTGATGGAGTAGAAATTTAAAATATAATTAATTTTTTACATGTACTATAGTCTTTTATGTTTTTAGCCTAGTGATTAAAAAATCTAAAACTTTGGGATGGTGAAGAAAAATATTGAACAGTTTTAGATGTAATTTACTATAAGTCAATGTGAATAAGATGAATATAAATAATATTGAGCTTGATCATTTAATTTTATTTTTATACATATGTATAAATTATGTGTCATTCATTTGTAGTCTCTTAATTTAGTTTCTTAGTGGTGAACAAACCAAAATATTGGGGATGGAGAAGAAGAAAAATATATAAATTGTTTACATCTCTTATACCATAATACAATGTGATTATAGTGAATTCAAATAGCAGTGAGCTGAAATATTTAATTTTAGTTATTACCCATATAGATAAAATTTATTTGTAATTCATTTACAGTCTTTTAACTATGTAGCTTAGTGACGAAGAAACATGAAATTTGGTGATGGAGAAGAAACATATTGAATATATTTACATCTAACTTATCATAATTCAATGTGAAAATGGTAAATATCAATAAATTCTAACTTGGTTATTTATTTTAATTACTACCTATTTTATATAAAAAAATATATCATGGACTATAGTCTTTTAGCTTTGTTTTTTAGTGGGTAAAATCCTAAAATTTTGTGATGGAGTAGAAAAATAAAATATAACAAATTTTTTACCTGTACTATAGTCTTTTATGTTTTTAGCTTAGTGATAAAAAAATCTAAAACTTTGGGATGGTCAAAAGAATATTGAACAGTTTTAGATGTAATTTACCACAAGTCAATGTGAATAATATGAATATAAATAATATTGAGCTTGATCATTTAATTTTAGTTTTATGCATAAGTATAAATTATATGTCGTTCATTTGTAGTCTCTTAACTTAGTTTCTTAGTGGTGAAGAAACCAAATATTTTGTGATGGAGAAGAAGAAAAATAAAGAAATTGATTACATCTCTTATACCATAATACAATGTGATTATAGTGAAGTCAAATAGCAGTGAGCTTAAATATTTAATTTTAGTTAATACCCATGTAGATATAATTTATTTGTCATTCATTTACAGTCTTTTAACTATGTAGCTTAGCTACGAAGAAACATGAAATTCGGTGATGGAGAAGAAACATATTGAATATATTTACATCTAACTTACCATAATTCAATGTGAAAATGGTAAATATCAATATATTCTAGCTTGATTATTTATTTTAGTTATTACCTATTTTATATAAAAAAATATGTCATGGATTATAGTCTTTTAGCTTTGTATTTTAGTGGGTAAAAACCTAAAATTTTGTGATGGAGTAGAAATTTAAAATATAATTAATTTTTTACATATACTATAGTCTTTTATGTTTTTACCCTAGTGATTAAAAAATCTAAAACTTTGGGATGGTGAAGAAAAATATTGACCAGTTTTAGATGTAATTTACCATAAGTCAATGTGAATAAGATAAATATAAATAATATTGAGCTTGATCATTTAATTTTATTTTTACACATATGTATATATTATGTGTCATTCATTTGTAGTCTCTTAATTTAGTTTCTTAGTGGTGAACAAACCAAAATATTGGTGATGGAGAAGAAGAAAAATATAGAAATTGTTTACATCTCTTATACCATAATACAATGTGATTATAGTGAATGCAAATAGCAGTGAGCTTAAATACTTAATTTTAGTTATTACCCATATAGATATGATTTATTTGTTATTCATTTACAGTCTTTTAACTATGTAGTTTAGTGACGAAGAAACATGAAATTTGGTGATGGAGAAGAAACATATTGAATATATTTACATCTACCTTATCATAATTCAATGTGAAAATGGTAAATATCAATAAATTCTAGCTTGGTTATTTATTTTAATTATTACCTATTTTATATAAAAAATATGTCATGGACTATAGTCTTTTAGCTTTGTTTTTTAGTGGGTAAAATCCTAAAATTTTGTGATGGAGTAGAAAAATAAAATATAATAAATTTTTTACCTGTACTATAGTGTTTTATGTTTTTAGCTTAGTGATAAAAAAAAATCTAAAACTTTGGGATGGTCAAAAGAATATTGAACAGTTTTAGATGTAATTTACCACAAGTCAATGTGAATAATATGAATATAAATAATATTGAGCTTGATCATTTAATTTTAGTTTTATGCATAAGTATAAATTATATGTCGTTCATTTTTTGTCTCTTAACTTAGTTTCTTAGTGGTGAAGAAACCAAATATTTGGTGATGGAGAAGAAGAAAAATATAGAAATTGTTTACATCTCTTATACCATAATACAATGTGATTATAGTGAATGCAAATAGCAGTGAGCTTAAATATTTAATTTTAGTTAATACCCATGTAGATATAATTTATTTGTCATTCATTTACAGTCTTTTAACTATGTAGCTTAGCTACGAAGAAACATGAAATTTGGTGATGGAGAAGAAACATATTGAATATATTTTCATCTAACTTACCATAATTCAATGTTCAAATGGTAAATATCAATATATTCTAGCTTGATTATTTATTTTAATTATTACCAATTTTATATAAAAAATATGTCATGGATTATAGTCTTTTAGCTTTGTATTTTAGTGGGTAAAAACCTAAAATTTTGTGATGGAGTAGAAATTTAAAATATAATTAATTTTTTACATATACTATAGTCTTTTATGTTTTTAGCCTAGTGATTAAAAAATCTAAAACTTTGGGATGGTGAAGAAAAATATTGACCAGTTTTAGATGTAATTTACCATAAGTCAATGTGAATAAGATGAATATAAATAATATTGAGCTTGATCATTTAATTTTATTTTTACACAGATGTATATATTATGTGTCATTCATTTGTAGTCTCTTAATTTAGTTTCTTAGTGGTGAACAAACCAAAATATTGGTGATGGAGAAGAAGAAAAATATAGAAATTGTTTACATCTCTTATACCATAATACAATGTGATTATAGTGAATGCAAATAGGAGTGAGCTTAAATATTTAATTTTAGTTATTACCCATATAGATATGATTTATTTGTTATTCATTTACAGTCTTTTAACTATGTAGCTTAGTGACGAAGAAACATGAAATTTGGTGATGGAGAAGAAACATATTGAATATATTTACATCTAGCTTATCATAATTCAATGTGAAAATGGTAAATATCAATAAATTCTAGCTTGGTTATTTATTTTAATTATTATCTATTTTATATAAAAAATAAGTCATGGACTATAGTCTTTTAGCTTTGTTTTTTAGTGGGTAAAATCCTAAAATTTTGTGATGGAGTAGAAAAATAAAATATAATAAATTTTTTACCTGTGCTATAGTGTTTTATGTTTTTAGTTTAGTGATAAAAAAAATCTAAAACTTTGGGATGGTCAAAAGAATATAGAACAGTTTTAGATGTAATTTACCACAAGTCAATGTGAATAATATGAATATAAATAATATTGAGCTTGATCATTTAATTTTAGTTTTATGCATAAGTATAAATTATATGTCGTTCATTTATAGTCTCTTAACTTAGTTTCTTAGTGGTGAAGAAACCAAATATTTTGTGATGGAGAAGAAGAAAAATATAGAAATTGTTTACATCTCTTATACCATTATACAATGTGATTATAGTGAATCCAAATAGCAGTGAGCTTAAATATTTAATTTTAGTTAATACCCATGTAGATATAATTTATTTGTCATTCATTTACAGTCTTTTAACTATGTAGCTTAGCTACGAAGAAACATGAAATTTGGTGATGGAGAAGAAACATATTGAATATATTTACATCTAACTTACCATAATTCAATGTGAAAATGGTAAATATCAATATATTCTAGCTTGATTATTTATTTTAATTATTACCTATTTTATATAAAAAATATGTCATGGAGTATAGTCTTTTAGCTTTGTATTTTAGTGGGTAAAAACCTAAAATTTTGTGATGGAGTAGAAATTTAAAATATAATAAATTTTTTACATGTACTATAGTCTTTTATGTTTTTAGCTTAGTGATTAAAAAAATCTAAAACTTTGGGATGGTCAAAAGAATATTGAGCAGTTTTAGATGTAATTTACCACAAGTCAATGTGAATAATATGAATATAAATAATATTGAGCTTGATCATTTAATTTTAGTTTTATGCATAAGTATAAATTATATGTCGTTCATTTGTAGTCTCTTAACTTAGTTTCTTAGTGGTGAAGAAACCAAATATTTTGTGATGGAGAAGAAGAAAAATAAAGAAATTGATTACATCTCTTATACCATAATACAATGTGATTATAAATAAGTCAAATAGCAGTGAGCTTAAATATTTAATTTTAGTTAATACCCATGTAGATATAATTTATTTGTCATTCATTTACAGTCTTTTAACTATGTAGCTTAGCTACGAAGAAACATGAAATTTGGTGATGGAGAAGAAACATATTGAATATATTTACATCTAACTTACCATAATTCAATGTGAAAATGGTAAATATCAATATATTCTAGCTTGATTATTTATTTTAATTATTACCTATTTTATATAAAAAAATATGTCATGGATTATAGTCTTTTAGCTTTGTATTTTAGTGGGTAAAAAC
This sequence comes from Lathyrus sativus, assembly GCA_963859935.3. Lineage (NCBI taxonomy): Eukaryota > Viridiplantae > Streptophyta > Magnoliopsida > Fabales > Fabaceae > Lathyrus > Lathyrus sativus. The sequence goes on along the minus strand of OZ012738.1, from coordinate 3,854,639 downwards.
CTAAAATTTTGTGATGGAGTAGAAATTTAAAATATAATTAATTTTTTACATATACTATAGTCTTTTATGTTTTTAGCCTAGTGATAAAAAAATCTAAAACTTTGGGATGGTGAAGAAAAATATTGAACAGTTTTAGATGTAATTTACCATAAGTCAATGTGAATAAGATGAATATAAATAATATTGAGCTTGATCATTTAATTTTATTTTTATGCATATGTATAAATTATGTGTCATTCATTTGTAGTCTCTTAACTTAGTTTCTTAGTGGTGAACAAACAAAAATATTGGTGATGGAGAAGAAGAAAAATATAGAAATTGTTTACATCTCTTATACCATAATACAATGTGATTATAGTGAATGCAAATAGTAGTGAGCTTAAATATTTAATTTTAGTTATTACCCATATAGATATGATTTATTTGTTATTCATTTACAGTCTTTTAACTATGTAGCTTAGTGACAAAGAAACATGAAATTTGGTGATGGAGAAGAAACATATTGAATATATTTACATCTAACTTATCATAATTCAATGTGAAAATGGTAAATATTAATAAATTCTAGCTTGGTTATTTATTTTAATTATTACCTATTTTATATAAAAAAATATGTCATGGACTATAGTCTTTTAGCTTTGTTTTTTAGTGGGTAAAATCCTAAAATTTTGTGATGGAGTAGAAAAATAAAATATAATAAATTTTTTACATGTACTATAGTCTTTTATGTTTTTAGCTTAGTGATAAAAAAATCTAAAACTTTGGGATGGTCAAAAGAATATTGAACAGTTTTAGATGTAATTTACCACAAGTAAATGTGAATAATATGAATATAAATAATATTGAGCTTGATCATTTAATTTTAGATTTATGCATAAGTATAAATTATATGTCGTTCATTTGTAGTCTCTTAACTTAGTTTCTTAGTGGTGAAGAAACCAAATATTTGGTGATGGAGAAGAAGAAAAATAAAGAAATTGATTACATCTCTTTTACCATAATACAATGTGATTATAGTGAATGCAAATAGCAGTGAGCTTAAATATTTAATTTTAGTTAATACCCATGTAGATATAATTTATTTGTCATTCATTTACAGTCTTTTAACTATGTAGCTTAGCTACGAAGAAACATGAAATTTGGTGATGGAGAAAAAACATATTGAATATATTTACATCTAACTTACCATAATTCAATGTGAAAATGGTAAATATCAATATATTCTAGCTTGGTTATTTATTTTAATTATTACCTATTTTATATAAAAAATATGTCATGGATTATAGTCTTTTAGCTTTGTATTTTAGTGGGTAAAAACCTAAAATTTTGTGATGGAGTAGAAATTTAAAATATAATTAATTTTTTACAAATACTATAGTCTTTTATGTTTTTAGCCTAGTGATAAAAAAATCTAAAACTTTGGGATGGTGAAGAAAAATATTGAACAGTTTTAGATGTCATTTACCATAAGTCAATGTGAATAAGATGAATATAAATAATATTGAGCTTGATCATTTAATTTTATTTTTATGCATATGTATAAAATATGTGTCATTCATTTGTAGTCTCTTAACTAAGTTTCTTAGTGGTGAACAAACCAAAATATTGGTGATACAGAAGAAGAAAAATATAGAAATTGTTTACATCTCTTATACCATAATACAATGTGATTATAGTGAATGCAAATAGCAGTGAGCTTAAATATTTAATTTTAGTTATTACCCATATAGATATGATTTATTTGTTATTCATTTACAGTCTTTTAACTATGTAGCTTAGTGACGAAGAAACATGAAATTTGGTGATGGAGAAGAAACATATTGAATATATTTACATCTAACTTATCATAATTCAATGTGAAAATGGTAAATATTAATAAATTCTAGCTTGGTTATTTATTTTAATTATTACCTATTTTATATAAAAAAATATGTCATGGACTATAGTCTTTTAGCTTTGTTTTTTAGTGGGTAAAATCCTAAAATTTTGTGATGGAGTAGAAAAATAAAATATAATAAATTTTTTACATGTACTATAGTCTTTTATGTTTTTAGCTTAGTGATTAAAAAAATCTAAAACTTTGGGATGGTTAAAAGAATATTGAGCAGTTTTAGATGTAATTTACCACAAGTCAATGTGAATAATATGAATATAAATAATATTGAGCTTGATCATTTAATTTTAGTTTTATGCATAAGTATAAATTATATGTCGTTCATTTGTAGTCTCTTAACTTAGTTTCTTAGTGGCGAAGAAACCAAATATTTGGTGATGGAGAAGAAGAAAAATAAAGAAATTGATTACATCTCTTATACCATAATACAATGTGATTATAGTGAATGCAAATAGCAGTGAGCTTAAATATTTAATTTTATTTAATACCCATGTAGATATAATTTATTTGTCATTCATTTACAGTCTTTTAACTATGTAGCTTAGCTACGAAGAAACATGAAATTTGGTGATGGAGAAGAAACATATTGAATATATTTACATCTAACTTACCATAATTCAATGTGAAAATGGTAAATATCAATATATTCTAGCTTGACTATTTATTTTAATTATTACCTATTTTATATAAAAAAATATGTCATGGATTATAGTCTTTTAGCTTTGTATTTTAGTGGGTAAAAACCTAAAATTTTGTGATGGAGTAGAAATTTAAAGTATAATTAATTTTTTACAAATACTATAGTCTTTTATGTTTTTAGCCTAGTGATAAAAAAATCTAAAACTTTGGGATGGTGAAGAAAAATATTGAACAGTTTTAGATGTAATTTACCATAAGTCAATGTGAATAAGATGAATATAAATAATATTGAGCTTGATCATTTAATTTTATTTTTATGCATATGTATAAAATATGTGTCATTCATTTGTAGTCTCTTAACTAAGTTTCTTAGTGGTGAACAAACCAAAATATTGGTGATGGAGAAGAAGAAAAATATAGAAATTGTTTACATCTCTTATACCATAATACAATGTGATTATAGTGAATGCAAATAGCAGTGAGCTTAAATATTTAATTTTAGTTATTACCCATATAGATATGATTTATTTGTTATTCATTTACAGTCTTTTAACTATGTAGCTTAGTGACGAAGAAACATGAAATTTGGTGATGGAGAAGAAACATATTGAATATATTTACGTCTAACTTATCATAATTCAATGTGAAAATGGTAAATATCAATAAATTCTAGCTTGGTTATTTATTTTAATTATTACCTATTTTATATAAAAAAAATATGTCATGGACTATAGTCTTTTAGCTTTGTTTTTTAGTGGGTAAAATCCTAAAATTTTGTGATGGAGTAGAAAAATAAAATATAATAAATTTTTTACATGTACTATAGTCTTTTATGTTTTTAGCTTAGTGATTAAAAAAATCTAAAACTTTGGGATGGTTAAAAGAATATTGAGCAGTTTTAGATGTAATTTACCACAAGTCAATGTGAATAATATGAATATAAATAATATTGAGCTTGATCATTTAATTTTAGTTTTATGCATAAGTATAAATTATATGTCGTTCATTTGTAGTCTCTTAACTTAGTTTCTTAGTGGTGAAGAAACCAAATATTTGGTGATGGAGAAGAAGAAAAATAAAGAAATTGATTACATCTCTTATACCATAATACAATGTGATTATAGTGAATGCAAATAGCAGTGAGCTTAAATATTTAATTTTAGTTAATACCCATGTAGATATAATTTATTTGTCATTCATTTACAGTCTTTTAACTATGTAGCTTAGCTACGAAGAAACATGAAATTTGGTGATGGAGAAGAAACATATTGAATATATTTACATCTAACTTACCATAATTCAATGTGAAAATGGTAAATATCAATATATTCTAGCTTGATTATTTATTTTAATTATTACCTATTTTATATAAAAAAATATGTCATGGATTATAGTCTTTTAGCTTTGTATTTTAGTGGGTAAAAACCTAAAATTTTGTGATGGAGTAGAAATTTAAAATATAATTAATTTTTTACAAATACTATAGTCTTTTATGTTTTTAGCCTAGTGATAAAAAAATCTAAAACTTTGGGATGGTGAAGAAAAATATTGAACAGTTTTAGATGTAATTTACCATAAGTCAATGTGAATAAGATGAATATAAATAATATTGAGCTTGATCATTTAATTTTATTTTTATGCATATGTATAAAATATGTGTCATTCATTTGTAGTCTCTTAACTAAGTTTCTTAGTGGTGAACAAACCAAAATATTGGTGATGGAGAAGAAGAAAAATATAGAAATTGTTTACATCTCTTATACCATAATACAATGTGATTATAGTGAATGCAAATAGCAGTGAGCTTAAATATTTAATTTTAGTTATTACCCATATAGATATGATTTATTTGTTATTCATTTACAGTCTTTTAACTATGTAGCTTAGTGACGAAGAAACATGAAATTTGGTGATGGAGAAGAAACATATTGAATATATTTACGTCTAACTTATCATAATTCAATGTGAAAATGGTAAATATCAATAAATTCTAGCTTGGTTATTTATTTTAATTATTACCTATTTTATATAAAAAAATATGTCATGGACTATAGTCTTTTAGCTTTGTTTTTTAGTGGGTAAAATCCTAAAATTTTGTGATGGAGTAGAAAAATAAAATATAATAAATTTTTTACATGTACTATAGTCTTTTATGTTTTTAGCTTAGTGATTAAAAAAATCTAAAACTTTGGGATGGTTAAAAGAATATTGAGCAGTTTTAGATGTAATTTACCACAAGTCAATGTGAATAATATGAATATAAATAATATTGAGCTTGATCATTTAATTTTAGTTTTATGCATAAGTATAAATTATATGTCGTTCATTTGTAGTCTCTTAACTTAGTTTCTTAGTGGTGAAGAAACCAAATATTTGGTGATGGAGAAGAAGAAAAATAAAGAAATTGATTACATCTCTTATACCATAATACAATGTGATTATAGTGAATGCAAATAGCAGTGAGCTTAAATATTTAATTTTAGTTAATACCCATGTAGATATAATTTATTTGTCATTCATTTACAGTCTTTTAACTATGTAGCTTAGCTACGAAGAAACATGAAATTTGGTGATGGAGAAGAAACATATTGAATATATTTACATCTAACTTATCATAATTCAATGTGAAAATGGTAAATATCAATATATTCTAGCTTGATTATTTATTTTAATTATTACCTATTTTATATAAAAAAATATGTCATGGATTATAGTCTTTTAGCTTTGTATTTTAGTGGGTAAAAACCTAAAATTTTGTGATGGAGTAGAAATTTAAAGTATAATTAATTTTTTACAAATACTATAGTCTTTTATGTTTTTAGCCTAGTGATAAAAAAATCTAAAACTTTGGGATGGTGAAGAAAAATATTGAACAGTTTTAGATGTAATTTACCATAAGTCAATGTGAATAAGATGAATATAAATAATATTGAGCTTGATCATTTAATTTTATTTTTATGCATATGTATAAAATATGTGTCATTCATTTGTAGTCTCTTAACTAAGTTTCTTAGTGGTGAACAAACCAAAATATTGGTGATGGAGAAGAAGAAAAATATAGAAATTGTTTACATCTCTTATACCATAATACAATGTGATTATAGTGAATGCAAATAGCAGTGAGCTTAAATATTTAATTTTAGTTATTACCCATATAGATATGATTTATTTGTTATTCATTTACAGTCTTTTAACTATGTAGCTTAGTGACGAAGAAACATGAAATTTGGTGATGGAGAAGAAACATATTGAATATATTTACGTCTAACTTATCATAATTCAATGTGAAAATGGTAAATATCAATAAATTCTAGCTTGGTTATTTATTTTAATTATTACCTATTTTATATAAAAAAAATATGTCATGGACTATAGTCTTTTAGCTTTGTTTTTTAGTGGGTAAAATCCTAAAATTTTGTGATGGAGTAGAAAAATAAAATATAATAAATTTTTTACATGTACTATAGTCTTTTATGTTTTTAGCTTAGTGATTAAAAAAATCTAAAACTTTGGGATGGTTAAAAGAATATTGAGCAGTTTTAGATGTAACTTACCACAAGTCAATGTGAATAATATGAATATAAATAATATTGAGCTTGATCATTTAATTTTAGTTTTATGCATAAGTATAAATTATATGTCGTTCATTTGTAGTCTCTTAACTTAGTTTCTTAGTGGTGAAGAAACCAAATATTTGGTGATGGAGAAGAAGAAAAATAAAGAAATTGATTACATCTCTTATACCATAATACAATGTGATTATAGTGAATGCAAATAGCAGTGAGCTTAAATATTTAATTTTAGTTAATACCCATGTAGATATAATTTATTTGTCATTCATTTACAGTCTTTTAACTATGTAGCTTAGCTACGAAGAAACATGAAATTTGGTGATGGAGAAGAAACATATTGAATATATTTACATCTAACTTACCATAATTCAATGTGAAAATGGTAAATATCAATATATTCTAGCTTGGTTATTTATTTTAATTATTACCTATTTTATATAAAAAATATGTCATGGATTATAGTCTTTTAGCTTTGTATTTTAGTGGGTAAAAACCTAAAATTTTGTGATGGAGTAGAAATTTAAAATATAATTAATTTTTTACAAATACTATAGTCTTTTATGTTTTTAGCCTAGTGATAAAAAAATCTAAAACTTTGGGATGGTGAAGAAAAATATTGAACAGTTTTAGATGTAATTTACCATAAGTCAATGTGAATAAGATGAATATAAATAATATTGAGCTTGATCATTTAATTTTATTTTTATGCATATGTATAAATTATGTGTCATTCATTTGTAGTCTCTTAACTTAGTTTCTTAGTGGTGAACAAACAAAAATATTGGTGATGGAGAAGAAGAAAAATATAGAAATTGTTTACATCTCTTATACCATAATACAATGTGATTATAGTGAATGCAAATAGTAGTGAGCTTAAATATTTAATTTTAGTTATTACCCATATAGATATGATTTATTTGTTATTCATTTACAGTCTTTTAACTATGTAGCTTAGTGACAAAGAAACATGAAATTTGGTGATGGAGAAGAAACATATTGAATATATTTACATCTAACTTATCATAATTCAATGTGAAAATGGTAAATATTAATAAATTCTAGCTTGGTTATTTATTTTAATTATTACCTATTTTATATAAAAAAATATGTCATGGACTATAGTCTTTTAGCTTTGTTTTTTAGTGGGTAAAATCCTAAAATTTTGTGATGGAGTAGAAAAATAAAATATAATAAATTTTTTACATGTACTATAGTCTTTTATGTTTTTAGCTTAGTGATAAAAAAATCTAAAACTTTGGGATGGTCAAAAGAATATTGAACAGTTTTAGATGTAATTTACCACAAGTAAATGTGAATAATATGAATATAAATAATATTGAGCTTGATCATTTAATTTTAGATTTATGCATAAGTATAAATTATATGTCGTTCATTTGTAGTCTCTTAACTTAGTTTCTTAGTGGTGAAGAAACCAAATATTTGGTGATGGAGAAGAAGAAAAATAAAGAAATTGATTACATCTCTTATACCATAATACAATGTGATTATAGTGAATGCAAATAGCAGTGAGCTTAAATATTTAATTTTAGTTAATACCCATGTAGATATAATTTATTTGTCATTCATTTACAGTCTTTTAACTATGTGGCTTAGCTACGAAGAAACATGAAATTTGGTGATGGAGAAGAAACATATTGAATATATTTACATCTAACTTACCATAATTCAATGTGAAAATGGTAAATATCAATATATTCTAGCTTGATTATTTATTTTAATTATTACCTATTTTATATAAAAAAATATGTCATGGATTATAGTCTTTTAGCTTTGTATTTTAGTGGGTAAAAACCTAAAATTTTGTGATGGAGTAGAAATTTAAAATATAATTAATCTTTTACAAATACTATAGTCTTTTATGTTTTTAGCCTAGTGATAAAAAAATCTAAAACTTTGGGATGGTGAAGAAAAATATTGAACAGTTTTAGATGTAATTTACCATAAGTCAATGTGAATAAGATGAATATAAATAATATTGAGCTTGATCATTTAATTTTATTTTTATGCATATGTATAAAATATGTGTCATTCATTTGTAGTCTCTTAACTAAGTTTCTTAGTGGTGAACAAACCAAAATATTGGTGATGGAGAAGAAGAAAAATATAGAAATTGTTTACATCTCTTATACCATAATACAATGTGATTATAGTGAATGCAAATAGCAGTGAGCTTAAATATTTAATTTTAGTTATTACCCATATAGATATGATTTATTTGTTATTCATTTACAGTCTTTTAACTATGTAGCTTAGTGACGAAGAAACATGAAATTTGGTGATGGAGAAGAAACATATTGAATATATTTACGTCTAACTTATCATAATTCAATGTGAAAATGGTAAATATCAATAAATTCTAGCTTGGTTATTTATTTTAATTATTACCTATTTTATATAAAAAAATATGTCATGGACTATAGTCTTTTAGCTTTGTTTTTTAGTGGGTAAAATCCTAAAATTTTGTGATGGAGTAGAAAAATAAAATATAATAAATTTTTTACATGTACTATAGTCTTTTATGTTTTTAGCTTAGTGATTAAAAAAATCTAAAACTTTGGGATGGTTAAAAGAATATTGAGCAGTTTTAGATGTAATTTACCACAAGTCAATGTGAATAATATGAATATAAATAATATTGAGCTTGATCATTTAATTTTAGTTTTATGCATAAGTATAAATTATATGTCGTTCATTTGTAGTCTCTTAACTTAGTTTCTTAGTGGTGAAGAAACCAAATATTTGGTGATGGAGAAGAAGAAAAATAAAGAAATTGATTACATCTCTTATACCATAATACAATGTGATTATAGTGAATGCAAATAGCAGTGAGCTTAAATATTTAATTTTAGTTAATACCCATGTAGATATAATTTATTTGTCATTCATTTACAGTCTTTTAACTATGTAGCTTAGCTACGAAGAAACATGAAATTTGGTGATGGAGAAGAAACATATTGAATATATTTACATCTAACTTACCATAATTCAATGTGAAAATGGTAAATATCAATATATTCTAGCTTGGTTATTTATTTTAATTATTACCTATTTTATATAAAAAATATGTCATGGATTATAGTCTTTTAGCTTTGTATTTTAGTGGGTAAAAACCTAAAATTTTGTGATGGAGTAGAAATTTAAAATATAATTAATTTTTTACAAATACTATAGTCTTTTATGTTTTTAGCCTAGTGATAAAAAAATCTAAAACTTTGGGATGGTGAAGAAAAATATTGAACAGTTTTAGATGTCATTTACCATAAGTCAATGTGAATAAGATGAATATAAATAATATTGAGCTTGATCATTTAATTTTATTTTTATGCATATGTATAAAATATGTGTCATTCATTTGTAGTCTCTTAACTAAGTTTCTTAGTGGTGAACAAACCAAAATATTGGTGATGCAGAAGAAGAAAAATATAGAAATTGTTTACATCTCTTATACCATAATACAATGTGATTATAGTGAATGCAAATAGTAGTGAGCTTAAATATTTAATTTTAGTTATTACCCATATAGATATGATTTATTTGTTATTCATTTACAGTCTTTTAACTATGTAGCTTAGTGACGAAGAAACATGAAATTTGGTGATGGAGAAGAAACATATTGAATATATTTACATCTAACTTATCATAATTCAATGTGAAAATGGTAAATATTAATAAATTCTAGCTTGGTTATTTATTTTAATTATTACCTATTTTATATAAAAAAATATGTCATGGACTAAAGTCTTTTAGCTTTGTTTTTTAGTGGGTAAAATCCTAAAATTTTGTGATGGAGTAGAAAAATAAAATATAATAAATTTTTTACATGTACTATAGTCTTTTATGTTTTTAGCTTAGTGATTAAAAAAATCTAAAACTTTGGGATGGTTAAAAGAATATTGAGCAGTTTTAGATGTAATTTACCACAAGTCAATGTGAATAATATGAATATAAATAATATTGAGCTTGATCATTTAATTTTAGTTTTATGCATAAGTATAAATTATATGTCGTTCATTTGTAGTCTCTTAACTTAGTTTCTTAGTGGCGAAGAAACCAAATATTTGGTGATGGAGAAGAAGAAAAATAAAGAAATTGATTACATCTCTTATACCATAATACAATGTGATTATAGTGAATGCAAATAGCAGTGAGCTTAAATATTTAATTTTATTTAATACCCATGTAGATATAATTTATTTGTCATTCATTTACAGTCTTTTAACTATGTAGCTTAGCTACGAAGAAACATGAAATTTGGTGATGGAGAAGAAACATATTGAATATATTTACATCTAACTTACCATAATTCAATGTGAAAATGGTAAATATCAATATATTCTAGCTTGATTATTTATTTTAATTATTACCTATTTTATATAAAAAAATATGTCATGGATTATAGTCTTTTAGCTTTGTATTTTAGTGGGTAAAAACCTAAAATTTTGTGATGGAGTAGAAATTTAAAATATAATTAATTTTTTACAAATACTATAGTCTTTTATGTTTTTAGCCTAGTGATAAAAAAATCTAAAACTTTGGGATGGTGAAGAAAAATATTGAACAGTTTTAGATGTAATTTACCATAAGTCAATGTGAATAAGATGAATATAAATAATATTGAGCTTGATCATTTAATTTTATTTTTATGCATATGTATAAAATATGTGTCATTCATTTGTAGTCTCTTAACTAAGTTTCTTAGTGGTGAACAAACCAAAATATTGGTGATGGAGAAGAAGAAAAATATAGAAATTGTTTACATCTCTTATACCATAATACAATGTGATTATAGTGAATGCAAATAGCAGTGAGCTTAAATATTTAATTTTAGTTATTACCCATATAGATATGATTTATTTGTTATTCATTTACAGTCTTTTAACTATGTAGCTTAGTGACGAAGAAACATGAAATTTGGTGATGGAGAAGAAACATATTGAATATATTTACGTCTAACTTATCATAATTCAATGTGAAAATGGTAAATATCAATAAATTCTAGCTTGGTTATTTATTTTAATTATTACCTATTTTATATAAAAAAAATATGTCATGGACTATAGTCTTTTAGCTTTGTTTTTTAGTGGGTAAAATCCTAAAATTTTGTGATGGAGTAGAAAAATAAAATATAATAAATTTTTTACATGTACTATAGTCTTTTATGTTTTTAGCTTAGTGATTAAAAAAATCTAAAACTTTGGGATGGTTAAAAGAATATTGAGCAGTTTTAGATGTAATTTACCACAAGTCAATGTGAATAATATGAATATAAATAATATTGAGCTTGATCATTTAATTTTAGTTTTATGCATAAGTATAAATTATATGTCGTTCATTTGTAGTCTCTTAACTTAGTTTCTTAGTGGTGAAGAAACCAAATATTTGGTGATGGAGAAGAAGAAAAATAAAGAAATTGATTACATCTCTTATACCATAATACAATGTGATTATAGTGAATGCAAATAGCAGTGAGCTTAAATATTTAATTTTAGTTATTACCCATATAGATATGATTTATTTGTTATTCATTTACAGTCTTTTAACTATGTAGCTTAGTGACGAAGAAACATGAAATTTGGTGATGGAGAAGAAACATATTGAATATATTTACGTCTAACTTATCATAATTCAATGTGAAAATGGTAAATATCAATAAATTCTAGCTTGGTTATTTATTTTAATTATTACCTATTTTATATAAAAAAAATATGTCATGGACTATAGTCTTTTAGCTTTGTTTTTTAGTGGGTAAAATCCTAAAATTTTGTGATGGAGTAGAAAAATAAAATATAATAAATTTTTTACATGTACTATAGTCTTTTATGTTTTTAGCTTAGTGATTAAAAAAATCTAAAACTTTGGGATGGTTAAAAGAATATTGAGCAGTTTTAGATGTAATTTACCACAAGTCAATGTGAATAATATGAATATAAATAATATTGAGCTTGATCATTTAATTTTAGTTTTATGCATAAGTATAAATTATATGTCGTTCATTTGTAGTCTCTTAACTTAGTTTCTTAGTGGTGAAGAAACCAAATATTTGGTGATGGAGAAGAAGAAAAATAAAGAAATTGATTACATCTCTTATACCATAATACAATGTGATTATAGTGAATGCAAATAGCAGTGAGCTTAAATATTTAATTTTAGTTAATACCCATGTAGATATAATTTATTTGTCATTCATTTACAGTCTTTTAACTATGTAGCTTAGCTACGAAGAAACATGAAATTTGGTGATGGAGAAGAAACATATTGAATATATTTACATCTAACTTACCATAATTCAATGTGAAAATGGTAAATATCAATATATTCTAGCTTGGTTATTTATTTTAATTATTACCTATTTTATATAAAAAATATGTCATGGATTATAGTCTTTTAGCTTTGTATTTTAGTGGGTAAAAACCTAAAATTTTGTGATGGAGTAGAAATTTAAAATATAATTAATTTTTTACAAATACTATAGTCTTTTATGTTTTTAGCCTAGTGATAAAAAAATCTAAAACTTTGGGATGGTGAAGAAAAATATTGAACAGTTTTAGATGTCATTTACCATAAGTCAATGTGAATAAGATGAATATAAATAATATTGAGCTTGATCATTTAATTTTATTTTTATGCATATGTATAAAATATGTGTCATTCATTTGTAGTCTCTTAACTAAGTTTCTTAGTGGTGAACAAACCAAAATATTGGTGATGCAGAAGAAGAAAAATATAGAAATTGTTTACATCTCTTATACCATAATACAATGTGATTATAGTGAATGCAAATAGCAGTGAGCTTAAATATTTAATTTTAGTTATTACCCATATAGATATGATTTATTTGTTATTCATTTACAGTCTTTTAACTATGTAGCTTAGTGACGAAGAAACATGAAATTTGGTGATGGAGAAGAAACATATTGAATATATTTACATCTAACTTATCATAATTCAATGTGAAAATGGTAAATATTAATAAATTCTAGCTTGGTTATTTATTTTAATTATTACCTATTTTATATAAAAAAATATGTCATGGACTATAGTCTTTTAGCTTTGTTTTTTAGTGGGTAAAATCCTAAAATTTTGTGATGGAGTAGAAAAATAAAATATAATAAATTTTTTACATGTACTATAGTCTTTTATGTTTTTAGCTTAGTGATTAAAAAAATCTAAAACTTTGGGATGGTTAAAAGAATATTGAGCAGTTTTAGATGTAATTTACCACAAGTCAATGTGAATAATATGAATATAAATAATATTGAGCTTGATCATTTAATTTTATTTTTATGCATAAGTATAAATTATATGTAGTTCATTTGTAGTCTCTTAACTTAGTTTCTTAGTGGCGAAGAAACCAAATATTTGGTGATGGAGAAGAAGAAAAATAAAGAAATTGATTACATCTCTTATACCATAATACAATGTGATTATAGTGAATGCAAATAGCAGTGAGCTTAAATATTTAATTTTATTTAATACCCATGTAGATATAATTTATTTGTCATTCATTTACAGTCTTTTAACTATGTAGCTTAGCTACGAAGAAACATGAAATTTGGTGATGGAGAAGAAACATATTGAATATATTTACATCTAACTTACCATAATTCAATGTGAAGATGGTAAATATCAATATATTCTAGCTTGATTATTTATTTTAATTATTACCTATTTTATATAAAAAATATGTCATGGATTATAGTCTTTTAGCTTTGTATTTTAGTGGGTAAAAACCTAAAATTTTGTGATGGAGTAGAAATTTAAAATATAATTAATTTTTTACATATACTATAGTCTTTTATGTTTTTAGCCTAGTGATAAAAAAATCTAAAACTTTGGGATGGTGAAGAAAAATATTGAACAGTTTTAGATGTAATTTACCATAAGTCAATGTGAATAAGATGAATATAAATAATATTGATCTTGATCATTTAATTTTATTTTTATCCATATGTATAAATTATGTGTCATTCATTTGTAGTCTCTTAACTTAGTTTCTTAGTGGTGAACAAACAAAAATATTGGTGATGGAGAAGAAGAAAAATATAGAAATTGTTTACATCTCTTATACCATAATACAATGTGATTATAGTGAATGCAAATAGCAGTGAGCTTAAATATTTAATTTTAGTTATTACCCATATAGATATGATTTATTTGTTATTCATTTACAGTCTTTTAACTATGTAGCTTAGTGACGAAGAAACATGAAATTTGGTGATGGAGAAGAAACATATTGAATATATTTACATCTAACTTATCATAATTCAATGTGAAAATGGTAAATATTAATAAATTCTAGCTTGGTTATTTATTTTAATTATTACCTATTTTATATAAAAAAATATGTCATGGACTATAGTCTTTTAGCTTTGTTTTTTAGTGGGTAAAATCCTAAAATTTTGTGATGGAGTAGAAAAATAAAATATAATAAATTTTTTACATGTACTATAGTCTTTTATGTTTTTAGCTTAGTGATTAAAAAAATCTAAAACTTTGGGATGGTTAAAAGAATATTGAGCAGTTTTAGATGTAATTTACCACAAGTCAATGTGAATAATATGAATATAAATAATATTGAGCTTGATCATTTAATTTTAGTTTTATGCATAAGTATAAATTATATGTCGTTCATTTGTAGTCTCTTAACTTAGTTTCTTAGTGGCGAAGAAACCAAATATTTGGTGATGGAGAAGAAGAAAAATAAAGAAATTGATTACATCTCTTATACCATAATACAATGTGATTATAGTGAATGCAAATAGCAGTGAGCTTAAATATTTAATTTTATTTAATACCCATGTAGATATAATTTATTTGTCATTCATTTACAGTCTTTTAACTATGTAGCTTAGCTACGAAGAAACATGAAATTTGGTGATGGAGAAGAAACATATTGAATATATTTACATCTAACTTACCATAATTCAATGTGAAAATGGTAAATATCAATATATTCTAGCTTGATTATTTATTTTAATTATTACCTATTTTATATAAAAAATATGTCATGGATTATAGTCTTTTAGATTTGTATTTTAGTGGGTAAAAACCTAAAATTTTGTGATGGAGTAGAAATTTAAAATATAATTAATTTTTTACATATACTATAGTCTTTTATGTTTTTAGCCTAGTGATAAAAAAATCTAAAACTTTGGGATGGTGAAGAAAAATATTGAACAGTTTTAGATGTAATTTACCATAAGTCAATGTGAATAAGATGAATATAAATAATATTGATCTTGATCATTTAATTTTATTTTTATCCATATGTATAAATTATGTGTCATTCATTTGTAGTCTCTTAACTTAGTTTCTTAGTGGTGAACAAACAAAAATATTGGTGATGGAGAAGAAGAAAAATATAGAAATTGTTTACATCTCTTATACCATAATACAATGTGATTATAGTGAATGCAAATAGCAGTGAGCTTAAATATTTAATTTTAGTTATTACCCATATAGATATGATTTATTTGTTATTCATTTACAGTCTTTTAACTATGTAGCTTAGTGACGAAGAAACATGAAATTTGGTGATGGAGAAGAAACATATTGAATATATTTACATCTAACTTATCATAATTCAATGTGAAAATGGTAAATATTAATAAATTCTAGCTTGGTTATTTATTTTAATTATTACCTATTTTATATAAAAAAAATATGTCATGGACTATAGTCTTTTAGCTTTGTTTTTTAGTGGGTAAAATCCTAAAATTTTGTGATGGAGTAGAAAAATAAAATATAATAAATTTTTTACATGTACTATAGTCTTTTATGTTTTTAGCTTAGTGATTAAAAAAATCTAAAACTTTGGGATGGTTAAAAGAATATTGAGCAGTTTTAGATGTAATTTACCACAAGTCAATGTGAATAATATGAATATAAATAATATTGAGCTTGATCATTTAATTTTAGTTTTATGCATAAGTATAAATTATATGTCGTTCATTTGTAGTCTCTTAACTTAGTTTCTTAGTGGTGAAGAAACCAAATATTTGGTGATGGAGAAGAAGAAAAATAAAGAAATTGATTACATCTCTTATACCATAATACAATGTGATTATAGTGAATGCAAATAGCAGTGAGCTTAAATATTTAATTTTATTTAATACCCATGTAGATATAATTTATTTGTCATTCATTTACAGTCTTTTAACTATGTAGCTTAGCTACGAAGAAACATGAAATTTGGTGATGGAGAAGAAACATATTGAATATATTTACATCTAACTTACCATAATTCAATGTGAAAATGGTAAATATCAATATATTCTAGCTTGATTATTTATTTTAATTATTACCTATTTTATATAAAAAATATGTCATGGATTATAGTCTTTTAGCTTTGTATTTTAGTGGGTAAAAACCTAAAATTTTGTGATGGAGTAGAAATTTAAAATATAATTAATTTTTTACATATACTATAGTCTTTTATGTTTTTAGCCTAGTGATAAAAAAATCTAAAACTTTGGGATGGTGAAGAAAAATATTGAACAGTTTTAGATGTAATTTACCATAAGTCAATGTGAATAAGATGAATATAAATAATATTGATCTTGATCATTTAATTTTATTTTTATGCATATGTATAAATTATGTGTCATTCATTTGTAGTCTCTTAACTTAGTTTCTTAGTGGTGAACAAACAAAAATATTGGTGATGGAGAAGAAGAAAAATATAGAAATTGCTTACATCTCTTATACCATAATACAATGTGATTATAGTGAATGCAAATAGCAGTGAGCTTAAATATTTAATTTTATTTATTACCCATATAGATATGATTTATTTGCTATTCATTTACAGTCTTTTAACTATGTAGCTTAGTGACGAAGAAACATGAAATTTGGTGATGGAGAAGAAACATATTGAATATATTTACATCTAACTTATCATAATTCAATGTGAAAATGGTAAATATCAATAAATTCTAGCTTAGTTATTTATTTTAATTATTACCTATTTTATATAAAAAATATGTCATGGACTATAGTCTTTTAGCTTTGTTTTTTAGTGGGTAAAAACCTAAAATTTTGTGATGGAGTAGAAAAATAAAATATAATAAATTTTTTACATGTACTATAGTCTTTTATGTTTTTAGCTCAGTGATAAAAAAAATCTAAAACTTTGGGATGGTCAAAAGAATATTGAGCAGTTTTAGATGTAATTTACCACAAGTCAATGTGAATAATATGAATATAAATAATATTGAGCTTGATCATTTAATTTTAGTTTTATGCATAAGTATAAATTATATGTCGTTCATTTGTAGTCTCTTAACTTAGTTTCTTAGTGGTGAAGAAACCAAATATTTGGTGATGGAGAAGAAGAAAAATAAAGAAATTGATTACATCTCTTATACCATAATACAATGTGATTATAGTGAATGCAAATAGCAGTGAGCTTAAATATTTAATTTTAGTTAATACCCATGTAGATATAATTTATTTGTCATTCATTTACAGTCTTTTAACTATGTAGCTTAGCTACGAAGAAACATGAAATTTGGTGATGGAGAAGAAACATATTGAATATATTTACATCTAACTTACCATAATTCAATGTGAAAATGGTAAATATCAATATATTCTAGCTTGATTATTTAATTTAATTATTACCTATTTTATATAAAAAATATGTCATGGATTATAGTCTTTTAGCTTTGTATTTTAGTGGGTAAAAACCTAAAATTTTGTGATGGAGTAGAAATTTAAAATATAATTAATTTTTTACATATACTATAGTCTTTTATGTTTTTAGCCTAGTGATAAAAAAATCTAAAACTTTGGGATGGTGAAGAAAAATATTGAACAGTTTTAGATGTAATTTACCATAAGTCAATGTGAATAAGATGAATATAAATAATATTGAGCTTGATCATTTAATTTTATTTTTATGCATATGTATAAATTATGTGTCATTCATTTGTAGTCTCTTAACTTAGTTTCTTAGTGGTGAACAAACCAAAATATTTGTGATGGAGAAGAAGAAAAATATAGAAATTGTTTACATCTCTTATACCATAATACAATGTGATTATAGTGAATGCAAATAGCAGTGAGCTTAATTCTTTAATTTTAGTTATTACCCATATAGATATGATTTATTTGTTATTCATTTACAGTCTTTTAACTATGTAGCTTAGTGACGAAGAAACATGAAATTTGGTGATGGAGAAGAAACATATTGAATATATTTACATCTAACTTATCATAATTCAATGTGAAAATGGTAAATATCAATAAATTCTAGCTTGGTTTTTTATTTTAATTATTACCTATTTTATATAAAAAAATATGTCATGGACTATAGTCTTTTAGCATTGTTTTTTAGTGGGTAAAATCCTAAAATTTTGTGATGGAGTAGAAAAATAAAATATAATTAATTTTTTACATGTACTATAGTCTTTTATGTTTTTAGCTTAGTGATAAAAAAATGTAAAACTTTGGGATGGTCAAAAGAATATTGAACAGTTTTAGATGTAATTTACCACAAGTCAATGTGAATAATATGAATATAAATAATATTGAGCTTGATCATTTAATTTTAGTTTTATGCATAAGTATAAATTATATGTCATTCATTTGTAGTCTCTTAACTTAGTTTCTTAGTGGTGAAGAAACCAAATATTTGGTGATGGAGAAGAAGAAAAATATAGAAATTGTTTACATCTCTTATACCATAATACAATGTGATTATAGTGAATGCAAATAGCAGTGAGCTTAAATATTTAATTTTAGTTAATACCCATGTTGATATAATTTATTTGTCTTTCATTTACAGTCTTTTAACTATGTAGCATAGCTACGAAGAAACATGAAATTTGGTGATGGAGAAGAAACATATTGAATATATTTACATCTAACTTACCATAATTCAATGTGAAAATGGTAAATATCAATATATTCTAGCTTGATTATTTATTTTAATTATTACCTATTTTATATAAAAAATATGTCATGGATTATAGTCTTTTAGCTTTGTATTTTAGTGGGTAAAAACCTAAAATTTTGTGATGGAGTAGAAATTTAAAATATAATTAATTTTTTACATATACTATAGTCTTTTATGTTTTTAGCCTAGTGATAAAAAAATCTAAAACTTTGGGATGGTGAAGAAAAATATTGAACAGTTTTAGATGTAATTTACCATAAGTCAATGTGAATAAGATGAATATAAATAATATTGAGCTTGATCATTTAATTTTATTTTTATGCATATGTATAAATTATGTGTCATTCATTTGTAGTCTCTTAACTTAGTTTCTTAGTGGTGAACAAACCAAAATATTTGTGATGGAGAAGAAGAAAAATATAGAAATTGTTTACATCTCTTATACCATAATACAATGTGATTATAGTGAATGCAAATAGCAGTGAGCTTAATTCTTTAATTTTAGTTATTACCCATATAGATATGATTTATTTGTTATTCATTTACAGTCTTTTAACTATGTAGCTTAGTGACGAAGAAACATGAAATTTGGTGATGGAGAAGAAACATATTGAATATATTTACATCTAACTTATCATAATTCAATGTGAAAATGGTAAATATCAATAAATTCTAGCTTGGTTATTTATTTTAATTATTACCTATTTTATATAAAAAATATGTCATGGACTATAGTCTTTTAGCATTGTTTTTTAGTGGGTAAAATCCTAAAATTTTGTGATGAAGTAGAAAAATAAAATATAATTAATTTTTTACATGTACTATAGTCTTTTAGGTTTTTAGCTTAGTGATAAAAAAATGTAAAACTTTGGGATGGTCAAAAGAATATTGAACAGTTTTAGATGTAATTTACCACAAGTCAATGTGAATAATATGAATATAAATAATATTGAGCTTGATCATTTAATTTTAGTTTTATGCATAAGTATAAATTATATGTCGTTCATTTGTAGTCTCTTAACTTAGTTTCTTAGTTGTGAAGAAACCAAATATTTGGTGATGGAGAAGAAGAAAAATATAGAAATTGTTTACATCTCTTATACCATAATACAATGTGATTATAGTGAATGCAAATAGCAGTGAGCTTAAATATTTAATTTTAGTTAATACCCATGTAGATATAATTTATTTGTCATTCATTTACAGTCTTTTAACTATGTAGCATAGCTACGAAGAAACATGAAATTTGGTGATGGAGAAGAAACATATTGAATATATTTACATCTAACTTACCATAATTCAATGTGAAAATGGTAAATATCAATATATTCTAGCTTGATTATTTATTTTAATTATTACCTATTTTATATAAAAAATATGTCATGGATTATAGTCTTTTAGCTTTGTATTTTAGTGGGTAAAAACCTAAAATTTTGTGATGGAGTAGAAATTTAAAATATAATTAATTTTTTACATATACTATAGTCTTTTATGTTTTTAGCCTAGTGATAAAAAAATCTAAAACTTTGGGATGGTGAAGAAAAATATTGAACAGTTTTAGATGTAATTTACCATAAGTCAATGTGAATAAGATGAATATAAATAATATTTAGCTTGATCATTTAATTTTATTTTTATGCATATGTATAAATTATGTGTCATTCATTTGTAGTCTCTTAACTTAGTTTCTTAGTGGTGAACAAACCAAAATATTTGTGATGGAGAAGAAGAAAAATATAGAAATTGTTTACATCTCTTATACCATAATACAATGTGATTATAGTGAATGCAAATAGCAGTGAGCTTAATTCTTTAATTTTAGTTATTACCCATATAGATATGATTTATTTGTTATTCATTTACAGTCTTTTAACTATGTAGCTTAGTGACGAAGAAACATGAAATTTGGTGATGGAGAAGAAACATATTGAATATATTTACATCTAACTTATCATAATTCAATGTGAAAATGGTAAATATCAATAAATTCTAGCTTGATTATTTATTTTAATTATTACCTATTTTATATAAAAACTATGTCATGGACTATAGTCTTTTAGCTTTGTTTTTTAGTGGGTAAAATCCTAAAATTTTGTGATGGAGTAGAAAAATAAAATATAATAAATTTTTTACATGTACTATAGTCTTTTATGTATTTAGCTTAGTGATAAAAAAAATCTAAAACTTTGGGATGGTCAAAAGAATATTGAACAGTTCTAGATGTAATTTACCACAAGTCAATGTGAATAATATGAATATAAATAATATTGAGCTTGATCATTTAATTTTAGTTTTATGCATAAGTATAAATTATATGTCGTTCATTTGTAGTCTCTTAACTTAGTTTCTTAGTGGTGAAGAAACCAAATATTTGGTGATGGAGAAGAAGAAAAATATAGAAATTGTTTACATCTCTTATACCATAATACAATGTGATTATAGTGAATGCAAATAGCAGTGAGCTTAAATATTTAATTTTAGTTAATACCCATGTAGAAATAATTTATTTGTCATTCATTTACAGTCTTTTAACTATGTAGCTTAGCTACGAAGAAGCATGAAATTTGGTGATGGAGAAGAAACATATTGAATATATTTACATCTAACTTACCATAATTCAATGTGAAAATGGTAAATATCAATATATTCTAGCTTGATTATTTATTTTAATTATTACCTATTTTATATAAAAAATATGTCATGGATTATAGTCTTTTAGCTTTGTATTTTAGTGGGTAAAAACCTAAAATTTTGTGATGGAGTAGAAATTTAAAATATAATTAATTTTTTACATATACTATAGTCTTTTATGTTTTTAGCCTAGTGATAAAAAAATCTAAAACTTTGGGATGGTGAAGAAAGATATTGAACAGTTTTAGACGTAATTTACCATAAGTCAATGTGAATAAGATGAATATAAATAATATTGAGCTTGATCATTTAATTTTATTTTTATGCATATGTATAAATTATGTGTCATTCATTTGTAGTCTCTTAATTTAGTTTCTTAGTGGTGAACAAACCAAAATATTGGTGATGGAGAAGAAGAAAAATATAGAAATTGTTTACATATCTTATACCATAATACAATGTGATTATAGTGAATGCAAATAGCAGTGAGCTTAAATATTTAATTTTAGTTATTACCCATATAGATATGATTTATTTGTAATTCATTTACAGTCTTTTAACTATGTAGCTTAGTGACGAAGAAACATGAAATTTGGTGATGGAAAAGAAACATATTGAATATATTTACATCTAACTTATCATAATTCAATGTGAAAATGGTAAATATCAATAAATTCTAGCTTGGTTATTTATTTTAATTATTACCTATTTTATATAAAAAATATGTCATGGACTATAGTCTTTTAACTTTGTTTTTTAGTGGGTAAAATCCTAAAATTTTGTGATGGAGTAGAAAAATAAAATATAATAAATTTTTTACATGTACTATAGTCTTTTATGTTTTTAGCTTAGTGATAAAAAAAATCTAAAACTTTGGAATGGTCAAAAGAATATTGAACAGTTTTAGATGTAATTTACCACAAGTCAATGTGAATAATATGAATATAAATAATATTGACCTTGATCATTTAATTTTAGTTTTATGCATAAGTATAAATTATATGTCGTTCATTTGTAGTCTCTTAGCTTAGTTTCATAGTGGTGAAGAAACCAAATATTTGGTGATGGAGAAGAAGAAAAATATAGAAATTGTTTACATCTCTTATACCATAATACAATGTGATTATAGTGAATGCAAATAGCAGTGAGCTTAAATATTTAATTTTAGTTAATACCCATGTAGATATAATTTATTTGACATTCATTTACAGTCTTTTAACCTTGTAGCTTAGCTACGAAGAAGCATGAAATTTGGTCATGGAGAAGAAACATATTGAATATATTTACATCTAAATTACCATAATTTAATGTGAAAATGGTAAATATCAATATATTCTAGCTTGATTATTTATTTTAATTATTACCTATTTTATATAAAAAAATATGTCATGGATTATAGTCTTTTAGCTTTGTATTTTAGTGGGTAAAAACCAAAAATTTTGTGATGGAGTAGAAATTTAAAATATAATTAATTTTTTACATATACTATAGTCTTTTATGTGTTTAGCCTAGTGATAAAAAAATCTAAAACTTTGGGATGGTGAAGAAAGATATTGAACAGTTTTAGACGTAATTTACCACAAGTCAATGTGAATAATATGAATATAAATAATATTGAGCTTGATCATTTAATTTTAGTTTTATGCATAAGTATAAATTATATGTCATTCATTTGTAGTCTCTTAACTTAGTTTCTTAGTGGTGAAGAAACCAAATATTTGGTGATGGAGAAGAAGAAAAATATAGAAATTGTTTACATCTCTTATACCATAATACAATGTGATTATAGTGAATGCAAATAGCAGTGAGCTTAAATATTTAATTTTAGTTAATACCCATGTAGATATAATTTATTTGTCTTTCATTTACAGTCTTTTAACTATGTAGCATAGCTACGAAGAAACATGAAATTTGGTGATGGAGAAGAAACATATTGAATATATTTACATCTAACTTACCATAATTCAATGTGAAAATGGTAAATATCAATATATTCTAGCTTGATTATTTATTTTAATTATTACCTATTTTATATAAAAAATATGTCATGGATTATAGTCTTTTAGCTTTGTATTTTAGTGGGTAAAAACCTAAAATTTTGTGATGGAGTAGAAATTTAAAATATAATTAATTTTTTACATATACTATAGTCTTTTATGTTTTTAGCCTAGTGATAAAAAAATCTAAAACTTTGGGATGGTGAAGAAAAATATTGAACAGTTTTAGATGTAATTTACCATAAGTCAATGTGAATAAGATGAATATAAATAATATTGAGCTTGATCATTTAATTTTATTTTTATGCATATGTATAAATTATGTGTCATTCATTTGTAGTCTCTTAACTTAGTTTCTTAGTGGTGAACAAACCAAAATATTTGTGATGGAGAAGAAGAAAAATATAGAAATTGTTTACATCTCTTATACCATAATACAATGTGATTATAGTGAATGCAAATAGCAGTGAGCTTAATTCTTTAATTTTAGTTATTACCCATATAGATATGATTTATTTGTTATTCATTTACAGTCTTTTAACTATGTAGCTTAGTGACGAAGAAACATGAAATTTGGTGATGGAGAAGAAACATATTGAATATATTTACATCTAACTTATCATAATTCAATGTGAAAATGGTAAATATCAATAAATTCTAGCTTGGTTATTTATTTTAATTATTACCTATTTTATATAAAAAATATGTCATGGACTATAGTCTTTTAGCATTGTTTTTTAGTGGGTAAAATCCTAAAATTTTGTGATGAAGTAGAAAAATAAAATATAATTAATTTTTTACATGTACTATAGTCTTTTAGGTTTTTAGCTTAGTGATAAAAAAATGTAAAACTTTGGGATGGTCAAAAGAATATTGAACAGTTTTAGATGTAATTTACCACAAGTCAATGTGAATAATATGAATATAAATAATATTGAGCTTGATCATTTAATTTTAGTTTTATGCATAAGTATAAATTATATGTCGTTCATTTGTAGTCTCTTAACTTAGTTTCTTAGTTGTGAAGAAACCAAATATTTGGTGATGGAGAAGAAGAAAAATATAGAAATTGTTTACATCTCTTATACCATAATACAATGTGATTATAGTGAATGCAAATAGCAGTGAGCTTAAATATTTAATTTTAGTTAATACCCATGTAGATATAATTTATTTGTCATTCATTTACAGTCTTTTAACTATGTAGCATAGCTACGAAGAAACATGAAATTTGGTGATGGAGAAGAAACATATTGAATATATTTACATCTAACTTACCATAATTCAATGTGAAAATGGTAAATATCAATATATTCTAGCTTGATTATTTATTTTAATTATTACCTATTTTATATAAAAAATATGTCATGGATTATAGTCTTTTAGCTTTGTATTTTAGTGGGTAAAAACCTAAAATTTTGTGATGGAGTAGAAATTTAAAATATAATTAATTTTTTACATATACTATAGTCTTTTATGTTTTTAGCCTAGTGATAAAAAAATCTAAAACTTTGGGATGGTGAAGAAAAATATTGAACAGTTTTAGATGTAATTTACCATAAGTCAATGTGAATAAGATGAATATAAATAATATTTAGCTTGATCATTTAATTTTATTTTTATGCATATGTATAAATTATGTGTCATTTATTTGTAGTCTCTTAACTTAGTTTCTTAGTGGTGAACAAACCAAAATATTTGTGATGGAGAAGAAGAAAAATATAGAAATTGTTTACATCTCTTATACCATAATACAATGTGATTATAGTG
This sequence comes from Lathyrus sativus, assembly GCA_963859935.3. NCBI lineage: Eukaryota > Viridiplantae > Streptophyta > Magnoliopsida > Fabales > Fabaceae > Lathyrus > Lathyrus sativus. The sequence goes on along the minus strand of OZ012738.1, from coordinate 3,829,217 downwards.
AATGCAAATAGCAGTGAGCTTAATTCTTTAATTTTAGTTATTACCCATATAGATATGATTTATTTGTTATTCATTTACAGTCTTTTAACTATGTAGCTTAGTGACGAAGAAACATGAAATTTGGTGATGGAGAAGAAACATATTGAATATATTTACATCTAACTTATCATAATTCAATGTGAAAATGGTAAATATCAATAAATTCTAGCTTGATTATTTATTTTAATTATTACCTATTTTATATAAAAACTATGTCATGGACTATAGTCTTTTAGCTTTGTTTTTTAGTGGGTAAAATCCTAAAATTTTGTGATGGAGTAGAAAAATAAAATATAATAAATTTTTTACATGTACTATAGTCTTTTATGTATTTAGCTTAGTGATAAAAAAAATCTAAAACTTTGGGATGGTCAAAAGAATATTGAACAGTTCTAGATGTAATTTACCACAAGTCAATGTGAATAATATGAATATAAATAATATTGAGCTTGATCATTTAATTTTAGTTTTATGCATAAGTATAAATTATATGTCGTTCATTTGTAGTCTCTTAACTTAGTTTCTTAGTGGTGAAGAAACCAAATATTTGGTGATGGAGAAGAAGAAAAATATAGAAATTGTTTACATCTCTTATACCATAATACAATGTGATTATAGTGAATGCAAATAGCAGTGAGCTTAAATATTTAATTTTAGTTAATACCCATGTAGAAATAATTTATTTGTCATTCATTTACAGTCTTTTAACTATGTAGCTTAGCTACGAAGAAGCATGAAATTTGGTGATGGAGAAGAAACATATTGAATATATTTACATCTAACTTACCATAATTCAATGTGAAAATGGTAAATATCAATATATTCTAGCTTGATTATTTATTTTAATTATTACCTATTTTATATAAAAAATATGTCATGGATTATAGTCTTTTAGCTTTGTATTTTAGTGGGTAAAAACCTAAAATTTTGTGATGGAGTAGAAATTTAAAATATAATTAATTTTTTACATATACTATAGTCTTTTATGTTTTTAGCCTAGTGATAAAAAAATCTAAAACTTTGGGATGGTGAAGAAAGATATTGAACAGTTTTAGACGTAATTTACCATAAGTCAATGTGAATAAGATGAATATAAATAATATTGAGCTTGATCATTTAATTTTATTTTTATGCATATGTATAAATTATGTGTCATTCATTTGTAGTCTCTTAATTTAGTTTCTTAGTGGTGAACAAACCAAAATATTGGTGATGGAGAAGAAGAAAAATATAGAAATTGTTTACATATCTTATACCATAATACAATGTGATTATAGTGAATGCAAATAGCAGTGAGCTTAAATATTTAATTTTAGTTATTACCCATATAGATATGATTTATTTGTAATTCATTTACAGTCTTTTAACTATGTAGCTTAGTGACGAAGAAACATGAAATTTGGTGATGGAAAAGAAACATATTGAATATATTTACATCTAACTTATCATAATTCAATGTGAAAATGGTAAATATCAATAAATTCTAGCTTGGTTATTTATTTTAATTATTACCTATTTTATATAAAAAATATGTCATGGACTATAGTCTTTTAACTTTGTTTTTTAGTGGGTAAAATCCTAAAATTTTGTGATGGAGTAGAAAAATAAAATATAATAAATTTTTTACATGTACTATAGTCTTTTATGTTTTTAGCTTAGTGATAAAAAAAATCTAAAACTTTGGAATGGTCAAAAGAATATTGAACAGTTTTAGATGTAATTTACCACAAGTCAATGTGAATAATATGAATATAAATAATATTGACCTTGATCATTTAATTTTAGTTTTATGCATAAGTATAAATTATATGTCGTTCATTTGTAGTCTCTTAGCTTAGTTTCATAGTGGTGAAGAAACCAAATATTTGGTGATGGAGAAGAAGAAAAATATAGAAATTGTTTACATCTCTTATACCATAATACAATGTGATTATAGTGAATGCAAATAGCAGTGAGCTTAAATATTTAATTTTAGTTAATACCCATGTAGATATAATTTATTTGACATTCATTTACAGTCTTTTAACCTTGTAGCTTAGCTACGAAGAAGCATGAAATTTGGTCATGGAGAAGAAACATATTGAATATATTTACATCTAAATTACCATAATTTAATGTGAAAATGGTAAATATCAATATATTCTAGCTTGATTATTTATTTTAATTATTACCTATTTTATATAAAAAAATATGTCATGGATTATAGTCTTTTAGCTTTGTATTTTAGTGGGTAAAAACCAAAAATTTTGTGATGGAGTAGAAATTTAAAATATAATTAATTTTTTACATATACTATAGTCTTTTATGTGTTTAGCCTAGTGATAAAAAAATCTAAAACTTTGGGATGGTGAAGAAAGATATTGAACAGTTTTAGACGTAATTTACCACAAGTCAATGTGAATAATATGAATATAAATAATATTGAGCTTGATCATTTAATTTTAGTTTTATGCATAAGTATAAATTATATGTCATTCATTTGTAGTCTCTTAACTTAGTTTCTTAGTGGTGAAGAAACCAAATATTTGGTGATGGAGAAGAAGAAAAATATAGAAATTGTTTACATCTCTTATACCATAATACAATGTGATTATAGTGAATGCAAATAGCAGTGAGCTTAAATATTTAATTTTAGTTAATACCCATGTAGATATAATTTATTTGTCTTTCATTTACAGTCTTTTAACTATGTAGCATAGCTACGAAGAAACATGAAATTTGGTGATGGAGAAGAAACATATTGAATATATTTACATCTAACTTACCATAATTCAATGTGAAAATGGTAAATATCAATATATTCTAGCTTGATTATTTATTTTAATTATTACCTATTTTATATAAAAAATATGTCATGGATTATAGTCTTTTAGCTTTGTATTTTAGTGGGTAAAAACCTAAAATTTTGTGATGGAGTAGAAATTTAAAATATAATTAATTTTTTACATATACTATAGTCTTTTATGTTTTTAGCCTAGTGATAAAAAAATCTAAAACTTTGGGATGGTGAAGAAAAATATTGAACAGTTTTAGATGTAATTTACCATAAGTCAATGTGAATAAGATGAATATAAATAATATTGAGCTTGATCATTTAATTTTATTTTTATGCATATGTATAAATTATGTGTCATTCATTTGTAGTCTCTTAACTTAGTTTCTTAGTGGTGAACAAACCAAAATATTTGTGATGGAGAAGAAGAAAAATATAGAAATTGTTTACATCTCTTATACCATAATACAATGTGATTATAGTGAATGCAAATAGCAGTGAGCTTAATTCTTTAATTTTAGTTATTACCCATATAGATATGATTTATTTGTTATTCATTTACAGTCTTTTAACTATGTAGCTTAGTGACGAAGAAACATGAAATTTGGTGATGGAGAAGAAACATATTGAATATATTTACATCTAACTTATCATAATTCAATGTGAAAATGGTAAATATCAATAAATTCTAGCTTGGTTATTTATTTTAATTATTACCTATTTTATATAAAAAATATGTCATGGACTATAGTCTTTTAGCATTGTTTTTTAGTGGGTAAAATCCTAAAATTTTGTGATGAAGTAGAAAAATAAAATATAATTAATTTTTTACATGTACTATAGTCTTTTAGGTTTTTAGCTTAGTGATAAAAAAATGTAAAACTTTGGGATGGTCAAAAGAATATTGAACAGTTTTAGATGTAATTTACCACAAGTCAATGTGAATAATATGAATATAAATAATATTGAGCTTGATCATTTAATTTTAGTTTTATGCATAAGTATAAATTATATGTCGTTCATTTGTAGTCTCTTAACTTAGTTTCTTAGTTGTGAAGAAACCAAATATTTGGTGATGGAGAAGAAGAAAAATATAGAAATTGTTTACATCTCTTATACCATAATACAATGTGATTATAGTGAATGCAAATAGCAGTGAGCTTAAATATTTAATTTTAGTTAATACCCATGTAGATATAATTTATTTGTCATTCATTTACAGTCTTTTAACTATGTAGCATAGCTACGAAGAAACATGAAATTTGGTGATGGAGAAGAAACATATTGAATATATTTACATCTAACTTACCATAATTCAATGTGAAAATGGTAAATATCAATATATTCTAGCTTGATTATTTATTTTAATTATTACCTATTTTATATAAAAAATATGTCATGGATTATAGTCTTTTAGCTTTGTATTTTAGTGGGTAAAAACCTAAAATTTTGTGATGGAGTAGAAATTTAAAATATAATTAATTTTTTACATATACTATAGTCTTTTATGTTTTTAGCCTAGTGATAAAAAAATCTAAAACTTTGGGATGGTGAAGAAAAATATTGAACAGTTTTAGATGTAATTTACCATAAGTCAATGTGAATAAGATGAATATAAATAATATTTAGCTTGATCATTTAATTTTATTTTTATGCATATGTATAAATTATGTGTCATTTATTTGTAGTCTCTTAACTTAGTTTCTTAGTGGTGAACAAACCAAAATATTTGTGATGGAGAAGAAGAAAAATATAGAAATTGTTTACATCTCTTATACCATAATACAATGTGATTATAGTGAATGCAAATAGCAGTGAGCTTAATTCTTTAATTTTAGTTATTACCCATATAGATATGATTTATTTGTTATTCATTTACAGTCTTTTAACTATGTAGCTTAGTGACGAAGAAACATGAAATTTGGTGATGGAGAAGAAACATATTGAATATATTTACATCTAACTTATCATAATTCAATGTGAAAATGGTAAATATCAATAAATTCTAGCTTGATTATTTATTTTAATTATTACCTATTTTATATAAAAACTATGTCATGGACTATAGTCTTTTAGCTTTGTTTTTTAGTGGGTAAAATCCTAAAATTTTGTGATGGAGTAGAAAAATAAAATATAATAAATTTTTTACATGTACTATAGTCTTTTATGTATTTAGCTTAGTGATAAAAAAAATCTAAAACTTTGGGATGGTCAAAAGAATATTGAACAGTTCTAGATGTAATTTACCACAAGTCAATGTGAATAATATGAATATAAATAATATTGAGCTTGATCATTTAATTTTAGTTTTATGCATAAGTATAAATTATATGTCGTTCATTTGTAGTCTCTTAACTTAGTTTCTTAGTGGTGAAGAAACCAAATATTTGGTGATGGAGAAGAAGAAAAATATAGAAATTGTTTACATCTCTTATACCATAATACAATGTGATTATAGTGAATGCAAATAGCAGTGAGCTTAAATATTTAATTTTAGTTAATACCCATGTAGAAATAATTTATTTGTCATTCATTTACAGTCTTTTAACTATGTAGCTTAGCTACGAAGAAGCATGAAATTTGGTGATGGAGAAGAAACATATTGAATATATTTACATCTAACTTACCATAATTCAATGTGAAAATGGTAAATATCAATATATTCTAGCTTGATTATTTATTTTAATTATTACCTATTTTATATAAAAAAATATGTCATGGATTATAGTCTTTTAGCTTTGTATTTTAGTGGGTAAAAACCTAAAATTTTGTGATGGAGTAGAAATTTAAAATATAATTAATTTTTTACATATACTATAGTCTTTTATGTTTTTAGCCTAGTGATAAAAAAATCTAAAACTTTGGGATGGTGAAGAAAGATATTGAACAGTTTTAGACGTAATTTACCATAAGTCAATGTGAATAAGATGAATATAAATAATATTGAGCTTGATCATTTAATTTTATTTTTATGCATATGTATAAATTATGTGTCATTCATTTGTAGTCTCTTAATTTAGTTTGTTAGTGGTGAACAAACCAAAATATTGGTGATGGAGAAGAAGAAAAATATAGAAATTGTTTACATATCTTATACCATAATACAATGTGATTATAGTGAATGCAAATAGCAGTGAGCTTAAATATTTAATTTTAGTTATTACCCATATAGATATGATTTATTTGTAATTCATTTACAGTCTTTTAACTATGTAGCTTAGTGACGAAGAAACATGAAATTTGGTGATGGAAAAGAAACATATTGAATATATTTACATCTAACTTATCATAATTCAATGTGAAAATGGTAAATATCAATAAATTCTAGCTTGGTTATTTATTTTAATTATTACCTATTTTATATAAAAAATATGTCATGGACTATAGTCTTTTAACTTTGTTTTTTAGTGGGTAAAATCCTAAAATTTTGTGATGGAGTAGAAAAATAAAATATAATAAATTTTTTACATGTACTATAGTCTTTTATGTTTTTAGCTTAGTGATAAAAAAAATCTAAAACTTTGGAATGGTCAAAAGAATATTGAACAGTTTTAGATGTAATTTACCACAAGTCAATGTGAATAATATGAATATAAATAATATTGACCTTGATCATTTAATTTTAGTTTTATGCATAAGTATAAATTATATGTCGTTCATTTGTAGTCTCTTAGCTTAGTTTCATAGTGGTGAAGAAACCAAATATTTGGTGATGGAGAAGAAGAAAAATATAGAAATTGTTTACATCTCTTATACCATAATACAATGTGATTATAGTGAATGCAAATAGCAGTGAGCTTAAATATTTAATTTTAGTTAATACCCATGTAGATATAATTTATTTGACATTCATTTACAGTCTTTTAACCTTGTAGCTTAGCTACGAAGAAGCATGAAATTTGGTCATGGAGAAGAAACATATTGAATATATTTACATCTAAATTACCATAATTTAATGTGAAAATGGTAAATATCAATATATTCTAGCTTGATTATTTATTTTAATTATTACCTATTTTATATAAAAAAATATGTCATGGATTATAGTCTTTTAGCTTTGTATTTTAGTGGGTAAAAACCAAAAATTTTGTGATGGAGTAGAAATTTAAAATATAATTAATTTTTTACATATACTATAGTCTTTTATGTGTTTAGCCTAGTGATAAAAAAATCTAAAACTTTGGGATGGTGAAGAAAGATATTGAACAGTTTTAGACGTAATTTACCATAAGTCAATGTGAATAAGATGAATATAAATAATATTGAGCTTGATCATTTAATTTTATTTTTATGCATATGTATAAATTATGTGTCATTCATTTGTAGTCTCTTAATTTAGTTTCTTAGTGGTGAACAAACCAAAATATTGGTGATGGAGAAGAAGAAAAATATAGAAATTGTTTACATCTCTTATACCATAATAGAATGTGATTATAGTGAATGCAAATAGTAGTGAGCTTAAATATTTAATTTTAGTTATTACCCATATAGATATAATTTATTTGTTATTCAATTACAGTCTTTTAACTATATAACTTAGTGACGAAGAAACATGAAATTTGGTGATGGAGAAGAAACATATTGAATATATTTACATCTAACTTATCATAATTCAATGTGAAAATGGTAAATATCAATAAATTCTAGCTTGGTTATTTATTTTAATTATTACCAATTTTATATAAAAAATATGTCATGGACTATAGTCTTTTGACTTTGTTTTTTAGTGGGTAAAATCCTAAAATTTTGTGACGGAGTAGAAAAATAAAATATAATAAATTTTTTACATGTACTATAGTCTTTTACGTTTTTAGCTTAGTGATAAAAAAAAATCTAAAACTTTGGGATGGTCAAAAGAATATTGAACAGTTTTAGATGTAATTTACCACAAGTCAATGTGAATAATATGAATATAAATAATATTGAGCTTGATCATTTAATTTTAGTTTTATGCATAAGTATAAATTATATGTCGTTCATTTGTAGTCTCTTAACTTAGTTTCTTAGTGGTGAAGAAACCAAATATTTGGTGATGGAGAAGAAGAAAAATATAGAAATTGTTTACATCTCTTATACCATAATACAATGTGATTATAGTGAATCCAAATAGCAGTGAGCTTAAATATTTAATTTTAGTTAATACCCATGTAGATATAATTTATATGTCATTCATTTACAGTCTTTTAACTATGTAGCTTAGCTACGAAGAAGCATGAAATTTGGTGATGGAGAAGAAACATATTGAATATATTTACATCTAACTTACCAAAATTCAATGTGAAAATGGTAAATATCAATATATTCTAGCTTGATTATTTATTTTAATTATTACCTAATTTATATAAAAAATATGTCATGGATTATAGTCTTTTAGCTTTGTATTTTAGTGGGTAAAAACCTAAAATTTTGTGATGGAGTAGAAATTTAAAATATAATTAATTTTTTACATATACTATAGTCTTTTATGTTTTTAGCCTAGTGATAAAAAAATCTACAACTTTGGGATGGTGAAGAAAGATATTGAACTGTTTTAGACGTAATTTACCACAAGTCAATGTGAATAAGATGAATATAAATAATATTGAGCTTGATCATTTAATTTTATTTATATGCATATGTATAAATTATGTGTCATTCATTTGTAGTCTCTTAATTTAGTTTCTTAGTGGTGAAGAAACCAAATATTTGGTGATGGAGAAGAAGAAAAATATAGAAATTGTTTACATCTCTTATACCATAATACAATGTGATTATAGTGAATGCAAATAGCAGTGAGCTTAAATATTTAATTTTAGTTAATACCCATGTAGATATAATTTATTTGTCATTCATTTACAGTCTTTTAACTATGTAGCTTAGCTACGAAGATGCATGAAATTTGGTGATGGAGAAGAAACATATTGAATATATTTACATCTAACTTACCATAATTCAATGTGAAAATGGTAAATATCAATATATTCTAGCTTGATTATTTATTTTAATTATTACCTATTTTATATAAAAAAATATGTCATGGATTATAGTCTTTTAGCTTTGTATTTTAGTGGGTAAAAACCTAAAATTTTGTGATGGAGTAGAAATTTAAAATATAATTAATTTTTTACATATACTATAGTCTTTTATGTTTTTAGCCTAGTGATAAAAAAATCTAAAACTTTGGGATGGTGAAGAAAGATATTGAACAGTTTTAGACGTAATTTACCATAAGTCAATGTGAATAAGATGAATATAAATAATATTGAGCTTGATCATTTAATTTTATTTTTATGCATATGTATAAATTATGTGTCATTTATTTGTAGTCTCTTAATTTAGTTTCTTAGTGGTGAACAAACCAAAATATTGGTGATGGAGAAGAAGAAAAATATAGAAATTGTTTACATCTCTTATACCATAATACAATGTGATTATAGTGAATGCAAATAGTAGTGAGCTTAAATATTTAATTTTAGTTATTACCCATATAGATATAATTTATTTGTTATTCAATTACAGTCTTTTAACTATGTAGCTTAGTGACGAAGAAACATGAAATTTGGTGATGGAGAAGAAACATATTGAATATATTTACATCTAACTTATCATAATTCAATGTGAAAATGGTAAATATCAATAAATTCTAGATTGATTATTTATTTTAATTATTACCTATTTTATATAAAAACTATGTCATGGACTATAGTCTTTTAGCTTTGTTTTTTAGTGGGTAAAATCCTAAAATTTTGTGATGGAGTAGAAAAATAAAATATAATAAATTTTTTACATGTACTATAGTCTTTTATGTATTTAGCTTAGTGATAAAAAAAATCTAAAACTTTGGGATGGTGAAAAGAATATTGAACAGTTTTAGATGTAATTTACCACAAGTCAATGTGAATAATATGAATATAAATAATATTGAGCTTGATCATTTAATTTTAGTTTTATGCATAAGTATAAATTATATGTCGTTCATTTGTAGTCTCTTAACTTAGTTTCTTAGTGGTGAAGAAACCAAATATTTGGTGATGGAGAAGAAGAAAAATATAGAAATTGTTTACATCTCTTATACCATAATACAATGTGATTATAGTGAATGCAAATAGCAGTGAGCTTAAATATTTAATTTTAGTTAATACCCATGTAGAAATAATTTATTTGTCACTCATTTACAGTCTTTTAACTATGTAGCTTAGCTACGAAGAAGCATGAAATTTGGTGATGGAGAAGAAACATATTGAATATATTTACATCTAACTTACCATAATTCAATGTGAAAATGGTAAATATCAATATATTCTAGCTTGATTATTTATTTTAATTATTACCTATTTTATATAAAAAATATGTCATGGATTATAGTCTTTTAGCTTTGTATTTTAGTGGGTAAAAACCTAAAATTTTGTGATGGAGTAGAAATTTAAAATATAATTAATTTTTTACATATACTATAGTCTTTTATGTTTTTAGCCTAGTGATAAAAAAATCTAAAACTTTGGGATGGTGAAGAAAGATATTGAACAGTTTTAGACGTAATTTACCATAAGTAAATGTGAATAAGATGAATATAAATAATATTGAGCTTGATCATTTAATTTTATTTTTATGCATATGTATAAATTATGTGTCATTCATTTGTAGTCTCTTAATTTAGTTTCTTAGTGGTGAACAAACCAAAATATTGGTGATGGAGAAGAAGAAAAATATAGAAATTGTTTACATATCTTATACCATAATACAATGTGATTATAGTGAATGCAAATAGCAGTGAGCTTAAATATTTAATTTTAGTTATTACCCATATAGATATGATTTATTTGTAATTCATTTACAGTCTTTTAACTATGTAGCTTAGTGACGAAGAAACATGAAATTTGGTGATGGAAAAGAAACATATAGAATATATTTACATCTAACTTATCATAATTCAATGTGAAAATGGTAAATATCAATAAATTCTAGCTTGGTTATTTATTTTAATTATTACCTATTTTATATAAAAAATATGTCATGGACTATAGTCTTTTAGCTTTGTTTTTTAGTGGGTAAAATCCTAAAATTTTGTGATGGAGTAGAAAAATAAAATATAATAAATTTTTTACATGTACTATAGTCTTTTATGTTTTTAGCTTAGTGATAAAAAAAATCTAAAACTTTGGAATGGTCAAAAGAATATTGAACAGTTTTAGATGTAATTTACCACAAGTCAATGTGAATAATATGAATATAAATAATATTGACCTTGATCATTTAATTTTAGTTTTATGCATAAGTATAAATTATATGTCGTTCATTTGTAGTCTCTTAGCTTAGTTTCATAGTGGTGAAGAAACCAAATATTTGGTGATGGAGAAGAAGAAAAATATAGAAATTGTTTACATCTCTTATACCATAATACAATGTGATTATAGTGAATGCAAATAGCAGTGAGCTTAAATATTTAATTTTAGTTAATACCCATGTAGATATAATTTATTTGACATTCATTTACAGTCTTTTAACCTTGTAGCTTAGCTACGAAGAAGCATGAAATTTGGTCATGGAGAAGAAACATATTGAATATATTTACATCTAACTTACCATAATTCAATGTGAAAATGGTAAATATCAATATATTCTAGCTTGATTATTTATTTTAATTATTACCTATTTTATATAAAAAATATCATGGATTATAGTCTTTTAGCTTTGTATTTTAGTGGGTAAAAACCTAAAATTTTGTGATGGAGTAGAAATTTAAAATATAATTAATTTTTTACATATACTATAGTCTTTTATGTGTTTAGCCTAGTGATAAAAAAATCTAAAACTTTGGGATGGTGAAGAAAGATATTGAACAGTTTTAGACGTAATTTACCATAAGTCAATATGAATAAGATGAATATAAATAATATTGAGCTAGATCATTTAATTTTATTTTTATGCATATGTATAAATTATGTGTCATTCATTTGTAGTCTCTTAATTTAGTTTCTTAGTGGTGAACAAACCAAAATATTGGTGATGGAGAAGAAGAAAAATATAGAAATTGTTTACATCTCTTATAGCATAATAGAATGTGATTATAGTGAATGCAAATAGTAGTGAGCTTAAATATTTAATTTTAGTTATGACCCATATAGATATAATTTATTTGTTATTCAATTACAGTCTTTTAACTATGTAGCTTAGTGACGAAGAAACATGAAATTTGGTGATGGAGAAGAAACATATTGAATATATTTACATCTAACTTATCATAATTCAATGTGAAAATGGTAAATATCAATAAATTCTAGCTTGGTTATTTATTTTAATTATTACCAATTTTATATAAAAAATATGTCATGGACTATAGTCTTTTAGCTTTGTTTTTTAGTGGGTAAAATCCTAAAATTTTGTGATGGAGTAGAAAAATAAAATATAATAAATTTTTTACATGTACTATAGTCTTTTATGTTTTTAGCTTAGTGATAAAAAAAATCTAAAACTTTGGCATGGTCAAAAGAATATTGAACAGTTTTAGATGTAATTTACCACAAGTCAATGTGAATAATATGAATATAAATAATATTGAGCTTGATCATTTAATTTTAGTTTTATGCATAAGTATAAATTATATGTCGTTCATTTGTAGTCTCTTAACTTAGTTTCTTAGTGGTGAAGAAACCAAATATTTGGTGATGGAGAAGAAGAAAAATATAGAAATTGTTTACATCTCTTATACCATAATACAATGTGATTATAGTGAATGCAAATAGCAGTGAGCTTAAATATTTAATTTTAGTTAATACCCATGTAGATATAATTTATTTTTCATTCATTTACAGTCTTTTAACTATGTAGCTTAGCTACGAAGAAGCATGAAATTTGGTGATGGAGAAGAAACATATTGAATATATTTACATCTAAATTACCATAATTCAATGTGAAAATGGTAAATATCAATATATTCTAGCTTGATTATTTATTTTAATTATTACCTATTTTATATAAAAAATATGTCATGGATTATAGTCTTTTAGCTTTGTATTTTAGTGGGTAAAAACCAAAAATTTTGTGATGGAGTAGAAATTTAAAATATAATTAATTTTTTACATATACTATAGTCTTTTATGTTTTTAGCCTAGTGATAAAAAAATCTAAAACTTTGGGATGGTGAAGAAAGATATTGAACAGTTTTAGACGTAATTTACCATAAGTCAATGTGAATAAGATGAATATAAATAATATTGAGCGTGATCATTTAATTTTATTTTTATGCATATGTATAAATTATGTGTCATTCATTTGTAGTCTCTTAATTTAGTTTCTTAGTGGTGAACAAACCAAAATATTGGTGATGGAGAAGAAGAAAAATATAGAAATTGTTTACATCTCTTATACCATAATAGAATGTGATTATAGTGAATGCAAATAGTAGTGAGCTTAAATATTTAATTTTAGTTATTACCCATATAGATATGATTTATTTGTAATTCATTTACAGTCTTTTAACTATGTAGCTTAGTGACGAAGAAACATGAAATTTGGTGATGGAAAAGAAACATATTGAATATATTTACATCTAACTTATCATAATTCAATGTGAAAATGGTAAATATCAATAAATTCTAGCTTGGTTATTTATTTTAATTATTACCTATTTTATATAAAAAATATGTCATGGACTATAGTCTTTTAGCTTTGTTTTTTAGTGGGTAAAATCCTAAAATTTTGTGATGGAGTAGAAAAATAAAATATAATAAATTTTTTACATGTACTATAGTCTTTTATGTTTTTAGCTTAGTGATAAAAAAAATCTAAAACTTTGGAATGGTCAAAAGAATATTGAACAGTTTTAGATGTAATTTACCACAAGTCAATGTGAATAATATGAATATAAATAATATTGACCTTGATCATTTAATTTTAGTTTTATGCATAAGTATAAATTATATGTCGTTCATTTGTAGTCTCTTAGCTTAGTTTCATAGTGGTGAAGAAACCAAATATTTGGTGATGGAGAAGAAGAAAAATATAGAAATTGTTTACATCTCTTATACCATAATACAATGTGATTATAGTGAATGCAAATAGCAGTGAGCTTAAATATTTAATTTTAGTTAATACCCATGTAGATATAATTTATTTGACATTCATTTACAGTCTTTTAACCTTGTAGCTTAGCTACGAAGAAGCATGAAATTTGGTCATGGAGAAGAAACATATTGAATATATTTACATCTAACTTACCATAATTCAATGTGAAAATGGTAAATATCAATATATTCTAGCTTGATTATTTATTTTAATTATTACCTATTTTATATAAAAAAATATCATGGATTATAGTCTTTTAGCTTTGTATTTTAGTGGGTAAAAACCTAAAATTTTGTGATGGAGTAGAAATTTAAAATATAATTAATTTTTTACATATACTATAGTCTTTTATGTGTTTAGCCTAGTGATAAAAAAATCTAAAACTTTGGGATGGTGAAGAAAGATATTGAACAGTTTTAGACGTAATTTACCATAAGTCAATATGAATAAGATGAATATAAATAATATTGAGCTAGATCATTTAATTTTATTTTTATGCATATGTATAAATTATGTGTCATTCATTTGTAGTCTCTTAATTTAGTTTCTTAGTGGTGAACAAACCAAAATATTGGTGATGGAGAAGAAGAAAAATATAGAAATTGTTTACATCTCTTATACCATAATAGAATGTGATTATAGTGAATGCAAATAGTAGTGAGCTTAAATATTTAATTTTAGTTATTACCCATATAGATATAATTTATTTGTTATTCAATTACAGTCTTTTAACTATGTAGCTTAGTGACGAAGAAACATGAAATTTGGTGATGGAGAAGAAACATATTGAATATATTTACATCTAACTTATCATAATTCAATGTGAAAATGGTAAATATCAATAAATTCTAGCTTGGTTATTTATTTTAATTATTATCAATTTTATATAAAAAATATGTCATGGACTATAGTCTTTTAGCTTTGTTTTTTAGTGGGTAAAATCCTAAAATTTTGTGATGGAGTAGAAAAATAAAATATAATAAATTTTTTACATGTACTATAGTCTTTTATGTTTTTAGCTTAGTGATAAAAAAAATCTAAAACTTTGGCATGGTCAAAAGAATATTGAACAGTTTTAGATGTAATTTACCACAAGTCCATGTGAATAATATGAATATAAATAATATTGAGCTTGATCATTTAATTTTAGTTTTATGCATAAGTATAAATTATATGTCGTTCATTTGTAGTCTCTTAACTTAGTTTCTTAGTGGTGAAGAAACCAAATATTTGGTGATGGAGAAGAAGAAAAATATAGAAATTGTTTACATCTCTTATACCATAATACAATGTGATTATAGTGAATGCAAATAGCAGTGAGCTTAAATATTTAATTTTAGTTAATACCCATGTAGATATAATTTATTTTTCATTCATTTACACTCTTTTAACTATGTAGCTTAGCTACGAAGAAGCATGAAATTTGGTGATGGAGAAGAAACATATTGAATATATTTACATCTAAATTACCATAATTCAATGTGAAAATGGTAAATATCAATATATTCTAGCTTGATTATTTATTTTAATTATTACCTATTTTATATAAAAAATATGTCATGGATTATAGTCTTTTAGCTTTGTATTTTAGTGGGTAAAAACCAAAAATTTTGTGATGGAGTAGAAATTTAAAATATAATTAATTTTTTACATATACTATAGTCTTTTATGTTTTTAGCCTAGTGATGAAAAAATCTAAAACTTTGGGATGGTGAAGAAAGATATTGAACAGTTTTAGACGTAATTTACCATAAGTCAATGTGAATAAGATGAATATAAATAATATTGAGCTTGATCATTTAATTTTATTTTTATGCATATGTATAAATTATGTGTCATTTATTTGTAGTCTCTTAATTTAGTTTCTTAGTGGTGAACAAACCAAAATATTGGTGATGGAGAAGAAGAAAAATATAGAAATTGTTTACATCTCTTATACCATAATAGAATGTGATTATAGTGAATGCAAATAGTAGTGAGCTTAAATATTTAATTTTAGTTATTACCCATATAGATATAATTTATTTGTTATTCAATTACAGTCTTTTAACTATGTAGCTTAGTGACGAAGAAACATGAAATTTGGTGATGGAGAAGAAACATATTGAATATATTTACATCTAACTTATCATAATTCAATGTGAAAATGGTAAATATCAATAAATTCTAGCTTGGTTATTTATTTTAATTATTACCAATTTTATATAAAAAATATGTCATGGACTATAGTCTTTTAGCTTTGTTTTTTAGTGGGTAAAATCCTAAAATTTTGTGATGGAGTAGAAAAATAAAATATAATAAATTTTTTACATGTACTATAGTCTTTTATGTTTTTAGCTTAGTGATAAAAAAAATCTAAAACTTTGGGATGGTCAAAAGAATATTGAACAGTTTTAGATGTAATTTACCACAAGTCAATGTGAATAATATGAATTTAAATAATATTGAGCTTGATCATTTAATTTTAGTTTTATGCATAAGTATAAATTATATGTCGTTCATTTGTAGTCTCTTAACTTAGTTTCTTAGTGGTGAAGAAACCAAATATTTGGTGATGGAGAAGAAGAAAAATATAGAAATTGTTTACATCTCTTATACCATAATACAATGTGATTATAGTGAATGCAAATAGCAGTGAGCTTAAATATTTAATTTTAGTTAATACCCATGTAGATATAATTTATATGTCATTCATTTACAGTCTTTTAACTATGTAGCTTAGCTACGAAGAAGCATGAAATTTGGTGATGGAGAAGAAACATATTGAATATATTTACATCTAACTTACCAAAATTCAATGTGAAAATGGTAAATATCAATATATTCTAGCTTGATTATTTATTTTAATTATTACCTAATTTATATAAAAAATATGTCACGGATTATAGTCTTTTAGCTTTGTATTTTAGTGGGTAAAAACCTAAAATTTTGTGATGGAGTAGAAATTTAAAATATAATTAATTTTTTACATATACTATAGTCTTTTATGTTTTTAGCCTAGTGATAAAAAAATCTACATCTTTGGGATGGTGAAGAAAGATATTGAACAGTTTTAGACGTAATTTACCACAAGTCAATGTGAATAAGATGAATATAAATAATATTGAGCTTGATCATTTAATTTTATTTATATGCATATGTATAAATTATGTGTCATTCATTTGTAGTCTCTTAATTTAGTTTCTTAGTGGTGAAGAAACCAAATATTTGGTGATGGAGAAGAAGAAAAATATAGAAATTGTTTACATCTCTTATACCATAATACAATGTGATTATAGTGAATGCAAATAGCAGTGAGCTTAAATATTTAATTTTAGTTAATACCCATGTAGATATAATTTATTTGTCATTCATTTACAGTCTTTTAACTATGTAGCTTAGCTACGAAGATGCATGAAATTTGGTGATGGAGAAGAAACATATTGAATATATTTACATCTAACTTACCATAATTCAATGTGAAAATGGTAAATATCAATATATTCTAGCTTGATTATTTATTTTAATTATTACCTATTTTATATAAAAAAATATGTCATGGATTATAGTCTTTTAGCTTTGTATTTTAGTGGGTAAAAACCTAAAAATTTTGTGATGGAGTAGAAATTTAAATTATAATTAATTTTTTACATATACTATAGTCTTTTATGTTTTTAGCCTAGTGATAAAAAAATCTAAAACTTTGGGATGGTGAAGAAAGATATTGAACAGTTTTAGACGTAATTTACCATAAGTCAATGTGAATAAGATGAATATAAATAATATTGAGCTTGATCATTTAATTTTATTTTTATGCATATGTATAAATTATGTGTCATTTATTTGTAGTCTCTTAATTTAGTTTCTTAGTGGTGAACAAACCAAAATATTGGTGATGGAGAAGAAGAAAAATATAGAAATTGTTTACATCTCTTATACCATAATACAATGTGATTATAGTGAATGCAAATAGTAGTGAGCTTAAATATTTAATTTTAGTTATTACCCATATAGATACAATTTATTTGTTATTCAATTACAGTCTTTTAACTATGTACCTTAGTGACGAAGAAACATGAAATTTGGTGATTGAGAAGAAACATATTGAATATATTTACAGCTAACTTATCATAATTCAATGTGAAAATGGTAAATATCAATAAATTCTAGCTTGATTATTTATTTTAATTATTACCTATTTTATATAAAAACTATGTCATGGACTATAGTCTTTTAGCTTTGTTTTTTAGTGGGTAAAATCCTAAAATTTTGTGATGGAGTAGAAAAATAAAATATAATAAATTTTTTACATGTACTATAGTCTTTTATGTATTTAGCTTAGTGATAAAAAAAATCTAAAACTTTGGGATGGTCAAAAGAATATTGAACAGTTTTAGATGTAATTTACCACAAGTCAATGTGAATAATATGAATATAAATAATATTGAGCTTGATCATTTAATTTTAGTTTTATGCATAAGTATAAATTATATGTCGTTCATTTGTAGTCTCTTAACTTAGTTTCTTAGTGGTGAAGAAACCAAATATTTGGTGATGGAGAAGAAGAAAAATATAGAAATTGTTTACATCTCTTATACCATAATACAATGTGATTATAGTGAATGCAAATAGCAGTGAGCTTAAATATTTAATTTTAGTTAATACCCATGTAGAAATAATTTATTTGTCATTCATTTACAGTCTTTTAACTATGTAGCTTAGCTACGAAGAAGCATGAAATTTGGTGATGGAGAAGAAACATATTGAATATATTTACATCTAACTTACCATAATTCAATGTGAAAATCGTAAATATCAATATATTCTAGCTTGATTATTTATTTTAATTATTACCTATTTTATATAAAAAATATGTCATGGATTATAGTCTTTTAGCTTTGTATTTTAGTGGGTAAAAACCTAAAATTTTGTGATGGAGTAGAAATTTAAAATATAATTAATTTTTTACATATACTATAGTCTTTTATGTTTTTAGCCTAGTGATAAAAAAATCTAAAACTTTGGGATGGTGAAGAAAGATATTGAACAGTTTTAGACGTAATTTACCATAAGTCAATGTGAATAAGATGAATATAAATAATATTGAGCTTGATCATTTAATTTTATTTTTATGCATATGTATAAATTATGTGTCATTCATTTGTAGTCTCTTAATTTAGTTTCTTAGTGGTGAACAAACCAAAATATTGGTGATGGAGAAGAAGAAAAATATAGAAATTGTTTACATATCTTATACCATAATACAATGTGATTATAGTGAATGCAAATAGCAGTGAGCTTAAATATTTAATTTTAGTTATTACCCATATAGATATGATTTATTTGTAATTCATTTACAGTCTTTTAACTATGTAGCTTAGTGACGAAGAAACATGAAATTTGGTGATGGAAAAGAAACATATTGAATATATTTACATCTAACTTATCATAATTCAATGTGAAAATGGTAAATATCAATAAATTCTAGCTTGGTTATTTATTTTAATTATTACCTATTTTATATAAAAAATATGTCATGGACTATAGTCTTTTAGCTTTGTTTTTTAGTGGGTAAAATCCTAAAATTTTGTGATGGAGTAGAAAAATAAAATATAATAAATTTTTTACATGTACTATAGTCTTTTATGTTTTTAGCTTAGTGATAAAAAAAATCTAAAACTTTGGAATGGTCAAAAGAATATTGAACAGTTTTAGATGTAATTTACCACAAGTCAATGTGAATAATATGAATATAAATAATATTGACCTTGATCATTTAATTTTAGTTTTATGCATAAGTATAAATTATATGTCGTTCATTTGTAGTCTCTTAGCTTAGTTTCATAGTGGTGAAGAAACCAAATATTTGGTGATGGAGAAGAAGAAAAATATAGAAATTGTTTACATCTCTTATACCATAATACAATGTGATTATAGTGAATGCAAATAGCAGTGAGCTTAAATATTTAATTTTAGTTAATACCCATGTAGATATAATTTATTTGACATTCATTTACAGTCTTTTAACCTTGTAGCTTAGCTACGAAGAAGCATGAAATTTGGTCATGGAGAAGAAACATATTGAATATATTTACATCTAACTTACCATAATTCAATGTGAAAATGGTAAATATCAATATATTCTAGCTTGATTATTTATTTTAATTATTACCTATTTTATATAAAAAATATCATGGATTATAGTCTTTTAGCTTTGTATTTTAGTGGGTAAAAACCTAAAATTTTGTGATGGAGTAGAAATTTAAAATATAATTAATTTTTTACATATACTATAGTCTTTTATGTGTTTAGCCTAGTGATAAAAAAATCTAAAACTTTGGGATGGTGAAGAAAGATATTGAACAGTTTTAGACGTAATTTACCATAAGTCAATATGAATAAGATGAATATAAATAATATTGAGCTAGATCATTTAATTTTATTTTTATGCATATGTATAAATTATGTGTCATTCATTTGTAGTCTCTTAATTTAGTTTCTTAGTGGTGAACAAACCAAAATATTGGTGATGGAGAAGAAGAAAAATATAGAAATTGTTTACATCTCTTATACCATAATAGAATGTGATTATAGTGAATGCAAATAGTAGTGAGCTTAAATATTTAATTTTAGTTATTACCCATATAGATATAATTTATTTGTTATTCAATTACAGTCTTTTAACTATGTAGCTTAGTGACGAAGAAACATGAAATTTGGTGATGGAGAAGAAACATATTGAATATATTTACATCTAACTTATCATAATTCAATGTGAAAATGGTAAATATCAATAAATTCTAGCTTGGTTATTTATTTTAATTATTACCAATTTTATATAAAAAATATGTCATGGACTATAGTCTTTTAGCTTTGTTTTTTAGTGGGTAAAATCCTAAAATTTTGTGATGGAGTAGAAAAATAAAATATAATAAATTTTTTACATGTACTATAGTCTTTTATGTTTTTAGCTTAGTGATAAAAAAAATCTAAAACTTTGGCATGGTCAAAAGAATATTGAACAGTTTTAGATGTAATTTACCACAAGTCAATGTGAATAATATGAATATAAATAATATTGAGCTTGATCATTTAATTTTAGTTTTATGCATAAGTATAAATTATATGTCGTTCATTTGTAGTCTCTTAACTTAGTTTCTTAGTGGTGAAGAAACCAAATATTTGGTGATGGAGAAGAAGAAAAATATAGAAATTGTTTACATCTCTTATACCATAATACAATGTGATTATAGTGAATGCAAATAGCAGTGAGCTTAAATATTTAATTTTAGTTAATACCCATGTAGATATAATTTATTTTTCATTCATTTACAGTCTTTTAACTATGTAGCTTAGCTACGAAGAAGCATGAAATTTGGTGATGGAGAAGAAACATATTGAATATATTTACATCTAAATTACCATAATTCAATGTGAAAATGGTAAATATCAATATATTCTAGCTTGATTATTTATTTTAATTATTACCTATTTTATATAAAAAATATGTCATGGATTATAGTCTTTTAGCTTTGTATTTTAGTGGGTAAAAACCAAAAATTTTGTGATGGAGTAGAAATTTAAAATATAATTAATTTTTTACATATACTATAGTCTTTTATGTTTTTAGCCTAGTGATAAAAAAATCTAAAACTTTGGGATGGTGAAGAAAGATATTGAACAGTTTTAGACGTAATTTACCATAAGTCAATGTGAATAAGATGAATATAAATAATATTGAGCTTGATCATTTAATTTTATTTTTATGCATATGTATAAATTATGTGTCATTCATTTGTAGTCTCTTAATTTAGTTTCTTAGTGGTGAACAAACCAAAATATTGGTGATGGAGAAGAAGAAAAATATAGAAATTGTTTACATCTCTTATACCATAATAGAATGTGATTATAGTGAATGCAAATAGTAGTGAGCTTAAATATTTAATTTTAGTTATTACCCATATAGATATGATTTATTTGTAATTCATTTACAGTCTTTTAACTATGTAGCTTAGTGACGAAGAAACATGAAATTTGGTGATGGAAAAGAAACATATTGAATATATTTACATCTAACTTATCATAATTCAATGTGAAAATGGTAAATATCAATAAATTCTAGCTTGGTTATTTATTTTAATTATTACCTATTTTATATAAAAAATATGTCATGGACTATAGTCTTTTAGCTTTGTTTTTTAGTGGGTAAAATCCTAAAATTTTGTGATGGAGTAGAAAAATAAAATATAATAAATTTTTTACATGTACTATAGTCTTTTATGTTTTTAGCTTAGTGATAAAAAAAATCTAAAACTTTGGAATGGTCAAAAGAATATTGAACAGTTTTAGATGTAATTTACCACAAGTCAATGTGAATAATATGAATATAAATAATATTGACCTTGATCATTTAATTTTAGTTTTATGCATAAGTATAAATTATATGTCGTTCATTTGTAGTCTCTTAACTTAGTTTCTTAGTGGTGAAGAAACCAAATATTTGGTGATGGAGAAGAAGAAAAATATAGAAATTGTTTACATCTCTTATACCATAATACAATGTGATTATAGTGAATGCAAATAGCAGTGAGCTTAAATATTTAATTTTAGTTAATACCCATGTAGATATAATTTATTTTTCATTCATTTACAGTCTTTTAACTATGTAGCTTAGCTACGAAGAAGCATGAAATTTGGTGATGGAGAAGAAACATATTGAATATATTTACATCTAAATTACCATAATTCAATGTGAAAATGGTAAATATCAATATATTCTAGCTTGATTATTTATTTTAATTATTACCTATTTTATATAAAAAATATGTCATGGATTATAGTCTTTTAGCTTTGTATTTTAGTGGGTAAAAACCAAAAATTTTGTGATGGAGTAGAAATTTAAAATATAATTAATTTTTTACATATACTATAGTCTTTTATGTTTTTAGCCTAGTGATAAAAAAATCTAAAACTTTGGGATGGTGAAGAAAGATATTGAACAGTTTTAGACGTAATTTACCATAAGTCAATGTGAATAAGATGAATGTAAATAATATTGAGCTTGATCATTTAATTTTATTTTTATGCATATGTATAAATTATGTGTCATTCATTTGTAGTCTCTTAATTTAGTTTCTTAGTGGTGAACAAACCAAAATATTGGTGATGGAGAAGAAGAAAAATATAGAAATTGTTTACATCTCTTATACCATAATAGAATGTGATTATAGTGAATGCAAATAGTAGTGAGCTTAAATATTTAATTTTAGTTATTACCCATATAGATATAATTTATTTGTTATTCATTTACAGTCTTTTAACTATGTAGCTTAGTGACGAAGAAACATGAAATTTGGTGATGGAGAAGAAACATATTGAATATATTTACATCTAACTTATCATAATTCAATGTGAAAATGGTAAATATCAATAAATTCTAGCTTGGTTATTTATTTTAATTATTACCTATTTTATATAAAAAATATGTCATGGACTATAGTCTTTTAGCTTTGTTTTTTAGTGGGTAAAATCCTAAAATTTTGTGATGGAGTAGAAAAATAAAATATAATAAATTTTTTACATGTACTATAGTCTTTTATGTTTTTAGCTTAGTGATAAAAAAAATCTAAAACTTTGGGATGGTCAAAAGAATATTGAACAGTTTTAGATGTAATTTACCACAAGTCAATATGAATAATATGAATATAAATAATATTGAGCTTGATCATTTAATTTTAGTTTTATGCATAAGTATAAATTATATGTCGTTCATTTGTAGTCTCTTAACTTAGTTTCTTAGTGGTGAAGAAACCAAATATTTGGTGATGGAGAAGAAGAAAAATATAGAAATTGTTTACATCTCTTATACCATAATACAATGTGATTATAGTGAATGCAAATAGCAGTGAGCTTAAATATTTAATTTTAGTTAATACCCATGTAGATATAATTTATATGTCATTCATTTACAGTCTTTTAACTATGTAGCTTAGCTACGAAGAAGCATGAAATTTGGTGATGGAGAAGAAACATATTGAATATATTTACATCTAACTTCCCAAAATTCAATGTGAAAATGGTAAATATCAATATATTCTAGCTTGATTATTT
This sequence comes from Lathyrus sativus, assembly GCA_963859935.3. NCBI lineage: Eukaryota > Viridiplantae > Streptophyta > Magnoliopsida > Fabales > Fabaceae > Lathyrus > Lathyrus sativus. The sequence goes on along the minus strand of OZ012738.1, from coordinate 3,805,273 downwards.
ATTTTAATTATTACCTAATTTATATAAAAAATATGTCATGGATTATAGTCTTTTAGCTTTGTATTTTAGTGGGTAAAAACCTAAAATTTTGTGATGGAGTAGAAATTTAAAATATAATTAATTTTTTACATATACTATAGTCTTTTATGTTTTTAGCCTAGTGATAAAAAAATCTACAACTTTGGGATGGTGAAGAAAGATATTGAACAGTTTTAGACGTAATTTACCATAAGTCAATGTGAATAAGATGAATATAAATAATATTGAGCTTGATCATTTAATTTTATTTATATGCATATGTATAAATTATGTGTCATTCATTTGTAGTCTCTTAATTTAGTTTCTTAGTGGTGAACAAACCAAAATATTGGTGATGGAGAAGAAGAAAAATATAGAAATTGTTTACATCTCTTATACCATAATAGAATGTGATTATAGTGAATGCAAATAGTAGTGAGCTTAAATATTTAATTTTAGTTATTACCCATATAGATATAATTTATTTGTTATTCAATTACAGTCTTTTAACTATGTAGCTTAGTGACGAACAAACATGAAATTTGGTGATGGAGAACAAACATATTGAATATATTTACATCTAACTTATCATAATTCAATGTGAAAATGGTAAATATCAATATATTCTAGCTTGATTATTTATTTTAATTATTACCTATTTTATATAAAAAATATGTCATGGATTATAGTCTTTTAGCTTTGTATTTTAGTGGGTAAAAACCTAAAATTTTGTGATGGAGTAGAAATTTAAAATATAATTAATTTTTTACATATACTATAGTCTTTTATGTTTTTAGCCTAGTGATAAAAAAATCTAAAACTTTGGGATGGTGAAGAAAGATATTGAACAGTTTTAGACGTAATTTACCATAAGTCAATGTGAATAAGATGAATATAAATAATATTGAGCTTAATCATTTAATTTTATTTTTATGCATATGTATAAATTATGTGTCATTCATTTGTAGTCTCTTAATTTAGTTTCTTAGTGGTGAACAAACCAAAATATTGGTGATGGAGAAGAAGAAAAATATAGAAATTGTTTACATCTCTTATACCATAATAGAATGTGATTATAGTGAATGCAAATAGTAGTGAGCTTAAATATTTAATTTTAGTTCTTACCCATATAGATATAATTTATTTGTTATTCAATTACAGTCTTTTAACTATGTAACTTAGTGACGAAGAAACATGAAATTTGGTGATGGAGAAGAAACATATTGAATATATTTACATCTAACTTATCATAATTCAATGTGAAAATGGTAAATATCAATAAATTCTAGCTTGGTTATTTATTTTAATTATTACCAATTTTATATAAAAAATATGTCATGGACTATAGTCTTTTAGCTTTGTTTTTTAGTGGGTAAAATCCTAAAATTTTGTGATGGAGTAGAAAAATAAAATATAATAAATTTTTTACATGTACTATAGTCTTTTATGTTTTTAGCTTAGTGATAAAAAAAATCTAAAACTTTGGCATGGTCAAAAGAATATTGAACAGTTTTAGATGTAATTTACCACAAGTCAATGTGAATAATATGAATATAAATAATATTGAGCTTGATCATTTAATTTTAGTTTTATGCATAAGTATAAATTATATGTCGTTCATTTGTAGTCTCTTAACTTAGTTTCTTAGTGGTGAAGAAACCAAATATTTGGTGATGGAGAAGAAGAAAAATATAGAAATTGTTTACATCTCTTATACCATAATACAATGTGATTATAGTGAATGCAAATAGCAGTGAGCTTAAATATTTAATTTTAGTTAATACCCATGTAGATATAATTTATTTTTCATTCATTTACAGTCTTTTAACTATGTAGCTTAGCTACGAAGAAGCATGAAATTTGGTGATGGAGAAGAAACATATTGAATATATTTACATCTAAATTACCATAATTCAATGTGAAAATGGTAAATATCAATATATTCTAGCTTGATTATTTATTTTAATTATTACCTATTTTATATAAAAAATATGTCATGGATTATAGTCTTTTAGCTTTGTATTTTAATGGGTAAAAACCTAAAATTTTGTGATGGAGTAGAAATTTAAAATATTATTAATTTTTTACATATACTATAGTCTTTTATGTTTTTAGCCTAGTGATAAAAAAATCTAAAACTTTGGGATGGTGAAGAAAGATATTGAACAGTTTTAGACGTAATTTACCATAAGTCAATGTGAATAAGATGAATATAAATAATATTGAGCTTGATCATTTAATTTTATTTTTATGCATATGTATAAATTATGTGTCATTCATTTGTAGTATCATAATTTAGTTTCTTAGTGGTGAACAAACCAAAATATTGGTGATGGAGAAGAAGAAAAATATAGAAATTGTTTACATCTCTTATACCATAATAGAATGTGATTATAGTGAATGCAAATAGTAGTGAGCTTAAATATTTAATTTTAGTTATTACCCATATAGATATAATTTATTTGTTATTCATTTACAGTCCTTTAACTATGTAGCTTAGTGACGAAGAAACATGAAATTTGGTGATGGAGAAGAAACATATTGAATATATTTACATCTAACTTATCATAATTCAATGTGAAAATGGTAAATATCAATAAATTCTAGCTTGGTTATTTATTTTAATTATTACCTATTTTATATAAAAAATATGTCATGGACTATAGTCTTTTAGCTTTGTTTTTTAGTGGGTAAAATCCTAAAATTTTGTGATGGAGTAGAAAAATAAAATATAATAAATTTTTTACATGTACTATAGTCTTTTATGTTTTTAGCTTAGTGATAAAAAAAATCTAAAACTTTGGGATGGTCAAAAGAATATTGAACAGTTTTAGATGTAATTTACCACAAGTCAATGTGAATAATATGAATATAAATAATATTGAGCTTGATCATTTAATTTTAGTTTTATGCATAAGGATAAATTATATGTCGTTCATTTGTAGTCTCTTAACTTAGTTTCTTAGTGGTGAAGAAACCAAATATTTGGTGATGGAGAAGAAGAAAAATATAGAAATTGTTTACATCTCTTATACCATAATACAATGTGATTATAGTGAATGCAAATAGCAGTGAGCTTAAATATTTAATTTTAGTTAATACCCATGTAGATATAATTTATATGTCATTCATTTACAGTCTTTTAACTATGTAGCTTAGCTACGAAGAAGCATGAAATTTGGTGATGGAGAAGAAACATATTGAATATATTTACATCTAACTTACCAAAATTCAATGTGAAAATGGTAAATATCAATATATTCTAGCTTGATTATTTATTTTAATTATTACCTAATTTATATAAAAAATATGTCATGGATTATAGTCTTTTAGCTTTGTATTTTAGTGGGTAAAAACCTAAAATTTTGTGATGGAGTAGAAATTTAAAATATAATTAATTTTTTACATATACTATAGTCTTTTATGTTTTTAGCCTAGTGATAAAAAAATCTAAAACTTTGGGATGGTGAAGAAAGATATTGAACAGTTTTAGACGTAATTTACCATAAGTCAATGTGAATAAGATGAATATAAATAATATTGAGCTTGATCATTTAATTTTATTTATATGCATATGTATAAATTATGTGTCATTCATTTGTAGTCTCTTAATTTAGTTTCTTAGTGGTGAACAAACCAAAATATTGGTGATGGAGAAGAAGAAAAATATAGAAATTGTTTACATCTCTTATACCATAATAGAATGTGATTATAGTGAATGCAAATAGTAGTGAGCTTAAATATTTAATTTTAGTTATTACCCATATAGATATAATTTATTTGTTATTCAATTACAGTCTTTTAACTATGTAGCTTAGTGATGAAGAAACATGAAATTTGGTGATGGAGAAGAAACATATTGAATATATTTACATCTAACTTATCATAATTCAATGTGAAAATGGTAAATATCAATAAATTCTAGCTTGATTATTTATTTTAATTATTACCAATTTTATATAAAAAATATGTCATGGACTATAGTCTTTTAGCTTTGTTTTTTAGTGGGTAAAATCCTAAAATTTTGTGATGGAGTAGAAAAATAAAATATAATAAATTTTTTACATGTACTATAGTCTTTTATGTTTTTAGCTTAGTGATAAAAAAAATCTAAAACTTTGGGATGGTCAAAAGAATATTGAACAGTTTTAGATATAATTTACCACAAGTCAATGTGAATAATATGAATATAAATAATATTGAGCTTGATCATTTAATTTTAGTTTTATGCATAAGTATAAATTATATGTCGTTCATTTGTAGTCTCTTAACTTAGTTTCTTAGTGGTGAAGAAACCAAATATTTGGTGATGGAGAAGAAGAAAAATATAGAAATTGTTTACATCTCTTATACCATAATACAATGTGATTATAGTGAATGCAAATAGCAGTGAGCTTAAATATTTAATTTTAGTTAATACCCATGTAGATATAATTTATATGTCATTCATTTACAGTCTTTTAACTATGTAGCTTAGCTACGAAGAAGCATGAAATTTGGTGATGGAGAAGAAACATATTGAATATATTTACATCTAACTTACCATAATTCAATGTGAAAATGGTAAATATCAATATATTCTAGCTTGATTATTTATTTTAATTATTACCTATTTTATATAAAAAATATGTCATGGATTATAGTCTTTTAGCTTTGTATTTTAGTGGGTAAAAACCTAAAATTTTGTGATGGAGTAGAAATTTAAAATATAATTAATTTTTTACATATACTATAGTCTTTTATGTTTTTAGCCTAGTGATAAAAAAATCTAAAACTTTGGGATGGTGAAGAAACATATTGAACAGTTTTAGACATAATTTACCATAAGTCAATGTGAATAAGATGAATATAAATAATATTGAGCTTGATTATTTAATTTTAACTGTTATGCATATGTAAATTATGTGTCATTCATTTGTAGTCTCTTAACTTAGTTTCTTAGTGGTTAACGAAACCAAAATTTTGGTTATGGAGATAAAGAAAATTATAGAAATTGTTTACATCCATTATAACATAATACAATGTGATTAGAGTGAATACAAATAGCATTGAGCTTAAATATTTAATTTTAGTGGTTACCCATGTAGATTTAATTTATATGTCATTCATTTAAAGTCTTTTAACTATGTAGCTTAGTGACGAACAAACATGAAATTTAGTGATGGAGAAGAAACATATTGAATATATTTTCATCTAACTTACCATAATTCAATGTGAAAATGGTAAATACCAATATATTCTAGCTTGATTATTTATTTTAATTATTACCTATTTTATATAAAAAAAAAATATGTTATGGATTATAGTCTTTTAGCTTTGTTTTTTAATAGGTAAAAACCTAAAATTTTGTGATGGAGTAAAAAAATAAAATATAATTAATTTTTTACATGTACTACAGTCTTTTATGTTTTTAGCTTAGTGATAAAAAATCTAAAACTTTGGGATGGTCAAAAAAATATTGAACAGTTTTAGATGTAATTTAGCATAAGTCAATGTGAATAATATGAATATAAATAATATTGAGCGTGATCATTTAATTTTAGTTTTATGCATAAGTATAAATTATATGTCATTACTTGTAATCTCTTAACTTAGTTTCTTAGTGGTGAAGAAACCAAATATTTGGTGATGGAGAAGAAGAAAAATATAGAAATTGTTTACATCTCTTATACCATAATACAATGTGATTATACTGAATGCATATAGCAGTGAGCTTAAATATTTAATTTTAGTTATTACCCATATATATATAATTTATTTGTCATTCATTTACAGTCTTTTAATTATGTAGCTTAGTGACGAAGAAACATGAAATTTGGTGATGGAGAAGAAACATATTGAATATATTTACATCTAACTTACCATTATTCAATGTGAAAATGGTTAATATCAATATATTCTAGCTTGATTATTTATTTTAATTATTACCTATTTTATATAAAAAAATATGTCATGGATTATAGTCTTTTAGCTTTGTTTTTTATTGGGTAAAAGCCTAAAATTTTGTGATGGAGTAGAAATTTAAAATATAATTAATTTTTTACATATACTATAGCCTTTTATGTTTTTAGGCTAGTGATAAAAAAAATCTAAAACTTTGGGATGGTGAAGAAAAATATTGAACAGTTTTAGATGTAATATACCATAAATCAATGTGAATACGATGAATATAAATAATATTGGGTTTGATTGTTTAATTTTAATTGTTATCCATATATAAATTATGTGTCATTCATTTGTAGTCTCCTAACTTAGTTTCTTAGTGGTGAAGAAACTAAAATTTTGGTGATGGAGAAGAAGAAAAATATAGAAATTGCTTACATCTATTATACCATAATACAATGTGATTATAGTTAATGCAAATAGCATTGAGCTTCAATATTTAATTTTAGTGATTACCCATGTAGATAAAATTTATTTGTCATCCATTTGCAGTCTTTTAACTATGTGGCTTAGTGACGAAGAAACATGAAATTCGGTGATGGAGAAGAAACATATTGAAGATATTTACATATATCTTACCATAATTCAATGTGAAAATGGTAAATATCAATAAATTCTAGCTTGATTATTTATTTTAATTATTACCTATTTTATATAAAAAATATATCATGGATTATAGTCTTTTAGCTTTGATTTTTAGTGGGTAAAATCCTAAAGTTTTTTAATGGAGTAGAAAAATAAAATATATTTAATTTTTTACATGTACTATAGTCTTTTATGTTTTTTGCCTAGTGATAAAATATCTAAAACTTTGGGATAGTGAAGAAAAATATTGAACAGTTTTAGATGTAATATACCATAAGTCAATGTGAATACAATGAATATAAATAATATTGAGTTTGATTATTTAATTTTAATTGTTATCCATATGTAAATTATGTGTCATTCATTTGTAGTCTCTTAACTTAGTTTCTTAGTGGTGAAGAAACCAAAATTTTGGTGATGGAGAAGAAGAAAAATATAGAAACTGTTTACATCTCTTATACCTTAATACAATGTGATTATAGTGAATGCAAATAGCAGTGAGCTTAAATATTTAATTTTAGTTATTACCCATATAGATATTATTTATTTGTCATTCATTTACAATCTTTTAACTATGTAGCTTAGTGACGAAGAAACATGAAATTTGGTGATGCAGAAGAAACATATTGAATATATTTACATCTAACTTACCATAATTCAATGTGAAAATGGTAAATATCAATATGTCATGGATTATAGTCTTTTAGCTTTGTTTTTGTAGTGGGTAAAAACCTAAAATTTTGTGATGGTGTAGAAAAACAAAATATAATTAATTTTTTACATATAACATAGTCTTTTGTGTTTTTATCTTAGTGATAAAAATAATCTAAAACTTTGGGATGGTGAAGAAAAATATTGAACAGTTTTAGATGTAATATACCATAAGTCAATCTGAATACGATGAATATAAATAATATTGAGCTTGATTATTTAATTTTTATTTTTATGCATATGTATAAATAATGTGAATGTAGTGAATACAAATAGCAATGAGCTTAAATATTTAATTTTAGTGAATACCCATGTAGATTTAATTTATATGTCATTCATTTATAGTCTTTTAACTATGTGGCTTAGTGACGAAGAAACATGAAATTTAGTGATGGAGAAGAAACATATTGAATATATATTTACATCTAACTTTCCATAATTCAATATGAAAATGGTATATATAAATAAATTCTAGCTTGAATATTTAATTTAAATATTAACTATTTTATATAAAAAAAAATATATCAGGGATTATAGTCTTTTAGCTTTGTTTTTTAGTGGGTAAAAACATAAAATTTTGTGATTGAGTAGAAAAATTAAATAAAATTAATTTTTACTTATACTATAGTCTTTTGTGTTTTTAGCTTACTGATAAAAAAATCTAAAACTTTGGAATGGTGAACAAAAATATTGAACAGTTTTAGATGTAATATACCAAAAGTCAATGTATATACGATGAATATAAATAATATTGAGCTTGATTATTTAATTTTAATTGTTATGCATATGTATAAATTATGTGTCATTCATTTGTAGTCTCTTTACTTAGTTTCTTAGTGGTGAAGAAACGAAAATTTTGGTGATGGAGAAGAAGAAGAATATAGAAATTGTTTACATCTCTTATACCATAATACAATGTGATTATAGTGAATGCAAATAGCAGTGAGCTTAAATATTTAATTTTAGTTATTACCCATATAGATATAATTTATTTGTAATTCATTTACAGTCTTTTTACTATGTAGCTAAGTGACGAAGAAACATGAAATTTGGTGATGGAGAAGAAACATATTGAATATATTTACATCTAAGTTATCATAATTCAATGTGAAAATGGTAAATATCAATAAATTCTAGCTTGGTTATTTATTTTAATTATTACCTATTTTATATAAAAAAAAAATATGTCATGGACTATAGTCTTTTAGCTTTTTTTTTAGTAGGTAAAATCCTAAAATTTTGTGATGGAGTAGAAAAATAAAATATAATTAATTTTTTACATGTACTATAGTCTTTTATGTTTTTAGCCTAGTGATAAATAAATCTAAAAATTTGGGACGGTCAAAAAAATATTGAACAGTTTTAGATGTAATTTACCATAAGTCAATGTGAATAATATGAATATAAATAATATTGAGCTTGATCATTTTATTTTAGTTTTATGCATAAGTATAAATTATATGTCACTCATATGTAGTCTCTTAACTTAGTTTCGTAGTGCTGAAGAAACCAAATATTTGGTGATGGAGAAGAAGAAAAATATAGAAATTGTTTATATCTCTTATACCATAATACAATGTGATTATTGTGAATGCAAATAGCAGTGAACTTAAATATTTAATTTTAGTTAATACCCATGTAGATATAATTTATCTGTCATTCATTTACAGTCTTTTAACTATGTAGCTTAGTGACGAAGAAACATGAAATTTGGTGATGGAAAAGAAACATATTGAATATATTTTCATCTAACTTACCATAATTCAATGTGAAAATGGTAAATATCAATATATTCTAGCTTGATTATTTATTTTAATTATTACCTATTTTATATAAAAAAAATATGTCATGGATTATAGTCTTTTAGCTTTGTTTTTTAGTGGGTAAAAGCCTAAAATTTTCTTATGGAGTAGAAATTTAAAATATAATTAATTTTTTACATATACTATAGCCTTTTATGTTTTTAGGCTAGTGATAAAAAAATCTAAAACTTTGGGATGGTGATGAAAAATAATGAACAGTTTTAGATGTAATTTACCATAAGTCAATGTGAATAATATGAATATAAATAATATTGAACTTGATCATTTAATTTTAGTTTTATGCATAAGTATAAATTATATGTCATTCATTTGTTGTCTCTTAACTTAGTTTCTTAGTGGTGAAGAAACCAAAATTTTGGTGATGGAGAAGAAGAAAAATATAGAAATTGTTTACATCTCTTATACCATAATACAATGTGATTATAGTGAATGCATATAGCAGTTAGGTTAAATATTTAATTTTAGTTATTACCCATATAGATATAATTTATTTGTCATTCATTTACAGTCTTTTAATTATGTAGCTTATTGACGAAGAAACATGAAATTTGGTGATGGAGAAGAAACATATTGAATATATTTACATCTAACTTACCATTATTCAATGTGAAAATGGTTAATATCAATATATTCTAGCTTGATTATTTTTTTTAATTATTACCTATTTTATATAAAAAATATGTCATGGATTATAGTCTTTTAGCTTTGTTTTTAAGTGGGTAAAATCCTAAAATTTTGTGATGGAGTAGAAATTTAAAATATAATTAATTTTTTACATATACTGTAGCCTTTTATGTTTTTAGGCTAGTGATAAAAAAATCTAAAACTTTGGGATGTTGAAGAAAAATATTGAACAGTTTTAGATGTAATATACCATAAGTCAATGTAAATATGATGAATATAAATAATATTGAGCTTGACCATTTAATTTTATTCACATGCATATGTATAAATTATTTTTCATTCATTTGTTGTCTCTTAACTTAGTTTCTTAGTGGTGAAGAAACCAAAATTTTGGTGATGGAGAAGAAAAATATAGAAATTTCTTACATCTATTATACCATAATACAATGTGATTATAATGAATGCAAATAGCAGTGAGATTAAATATTTAATTTTAGTTATTCATCATATAGATATAATTTATTTGTCATTCATTTACAGTCTTTTAACTATGTAGCTTAGTGATGAAGAAACATGAAATTTGGTGATGGAGAAGAAACATATTGAAAATATTTACATCTAACTTATCATAATTCAATGTGAAAAGGGTAAATATCAATAAATTCTAGCTTGGTTATTTATTTTAATTATTACCTATTTTATATAAAAAATATGTTATGGATTATAGTCTTTTAGCTTTGTTTTTTAATGGGTAAAATCCTAAAATTTTGTGATGGTGTAGAAAAATAAAATATAATTAATTATTTACATGTACTATAGTCTTTTATGTTTTTAGCTTAGTGATAAAAAAATCTAAAACTTTGGGATGGTGAAAAAATATTGAACAGTTTTAGATGTAATTTACCATAAGTCAATGTGAATAATATGAATATAAATAATATTGAGCTTGATCATTTAATTTTATTTTTATGCATATGTATAAGTTATATGTCATTCATTTGTAGTCTCTTAACTTAGTTTCTTAGTGGTGAAGAAACCAAATATTTTGTGATGGAGAAGACGAAAAATATAGAAATTGTTTACATCTCTTATACCATAATACAATGTGATTATAGTGAATGCAAATAGCAGTGAGCTTAAATATTTAATTTTAGTTATTACCCATGTAGATATAATTTATTTGTCATTCATTTACAGTATTTTAACTATGTAGCTTAGTGACGAAGAAACATGAAATTTGGTGATGGAGAAGAAACATATTGAATATATTTACATCTAACTTACCATTATTCAATGTGAAAATGGTAAATATCAATATATTCTAGCTTGATTATTTATTTTAATTATTACCTATTTTATATAAAAAAATATGTCATGGATTATAGTCTTTTAGATTTGTATTTTAGTGGGTAAAAACCTTAAATTTTGCGATGGAGTAGAAATTTAAAATATAATTAATTTTTTACATATATTATAGTCTTTTATGTTTTTAGCCTAGTGATAAAAAAATCTAAAACTTTGGGATGGTGAAGACAAATATTGAACAGTTTTAGATGTAATACACCATAAGTCAATGTAAATATGATGAATATAAATAATATTGAGCTTGACCATTTAATTTTATTCTCATGCATATGTATAAATTATTTGTCATTCATTTGTTGTCTCCTAACTTAGTTTCTTAGTGGTGAAGAAACCTAAACTTTAGTGATGGAGAAGAAGAAAAATATAGAAATTGCTTACATCTATTATACCATAATACAATTTGAGTATAGTGAATGCAAATAGCATTGAGCTTCAATATTTAATTTTAGTGATTAGCCATGTAGATAAAATTTATTTGTCATCCATTTACAGTCTTTTAACTATGTGGCTTAGTGACGAAGAAACATGAAATTCGGTGATGGAGAAGAAACATATTGAAGATATTTACATATATCTTACCATAATTCAATGTGAAACTGGTAAATATCAATAAATTCTAGCTTGATTATTTATTTTAATTATTACCTATTTTATATAAAAAATATGTCATGGATTATATAGTCTTTTAGCTTTGTTTTTTAGTGGGTAAAATCCTAAAAAAATTTAATGGAGTAGAAAAATAAAATATATTTAATTTTTAACATGTACTATAGTCTTTTATGTTTTTAGCCTAGTGATAAAAAATCTAAAACTTTGGGATAGTGAAGAAAAATATTGAACAGTTTTAGATGTAATATACCATAAGTCAATGTGAATACGATGAATATAAATAATATTGAGTTTGATTATTTAATTTTAATTGTTATGCATATGTTAATTATGTGTCATTCATTTGTAGTCTCTTAACTTAGTTTCTTAGTGGTGAAGAAACCAAAATTTTGGTGATGGAGAAAAAGAAAAATATAGAAACTGTTTACATCTCTTATACCATAATACAATGTGATTATAGTGAATGCAAATAGCAGTGAGCTTAAATATTTAATTTTCGTTATTACCCATATAGATATAATTTATTTGTCATTCATTTACAATCTTTTAACTATGTAGCTTAGTGACGAAGAAACATGAAATTTGGTCATGCAAAAGAAACATATTGAATATATTTACATCTAACTTACCATAATTCAATGTGAAAATGGTAAATATCAATATATTCTAGCTTGATTATTTATTTTAATTATTACCTATTTTATATAAAAAAAAATATCTCATGGATTATAGTCTTTTAGATTTGTATTTTAGTGGGTAAAAACCTTAAATTTTGCGATGGAGTAGAAATTTAAAATATAATTAATTTTTTACATATAATATGGTCTTTTATGTTTTTAGCCTAGTGATAAAAAAATCTTAAACTTTGGGATGGTGAAGAAAAATATTGAACAGTTTTAGATGTAATATACCATAAGTCAAAGTAAATATGATGAATATAAATAATATTGAGCTTGACCATTTAACTTTATTCTCATGCTTATGTATAAATTATTTGTCATTCGTTTGTTGTCTCTTAACTTAGTCTCTTAGTGGTGAAGAAACCAAAATTTTGGTGATGGAGAAGAAGAAAAATATAGAAATTGCTTACATCTATTATACCATAATCCAATGTGATTATAGTTAATGCAAATAGCATTGAGCTTCAATATTTAATTTTAGTGATTACCCATGTAGATAAAATTTATTTGTCATCCATTTACAGTCTTTTAACCATGTGGCTTACTGACGAAGAAACATGAAATTTGGTGATGGAGAAGAAACATATTGAAGAAATTTACATCTACCTTACCATAATTCAATGTGAAAATGGTAAATATCAATAAATTCTAGCTTGATTATTTATTTTAATTATTACCAATTTTATCTAAAAAATATGTCATGGATTATAGTCTCTTAGCTTTGTTTTTTAGTGGGTAAAAACATAAAATTTTGTGATGGAGTAGAAAAATAAAATATAATTAATTTTTTACATATACTATAGTCTTTTATGTTTTTAGCTTTGTGATAAAAAAATATAAAACATTGGGATGGTGAAGAAAAATATTGAACAGTTTTAGATGTAATATACCATAAGTCAATGTGAATATAATGAATATAAATAATATTGAGCTTGATTATTTAATTTTAATTATTATGCATATGTAAATTATGTGTCATTCATTTGTAGTCTCTTAACTTAGTTTCTTAGTGGTTAAGAAACCAAAATTTTGGTTATGGAGAAGAAGAAAAATATAGAAATTGTTTATATCTATTATAACATAATACAATGTGATTAGAGTGAATACAAATAGCATTGAGCTTAAATATTTAATTTTAGTGGTTACCCGTGTAGATTTAATTTATATGTCATTCATTCACAGTCTTTTGACTATGTCCCTTAGTGACGAAGAAACATGAAATTTAGTGATGGACAAGAAACATATTGAATATATTTAAATCTAACTTACCATAAATCAATGTGAAAATGGAAAATATCAATAAATCCTAGCTTGATTATTTATTTTAATTATTACCTGTTTTGTATAAAAAAAATATGTCATGGATTATAGTCTTTTAGCTTTGTTTTTTAGTGTGTAAAAACATAAAATTTTGTGATGGAGTAGAAAAATAAAATATAATTAATTTTTTACATATAATATGGTCTTTTATGTTTTTAGCTTAGTGATAAAAAAATCTAAAACATTGGGATGGTGAATAAAAATATTGAATAGTTTTAGATGTAATTTACCATAAGTCAAAGTAAATATGATGAATATAAATAATATTGAGCTTGACCATTTAACTTTATTCTCATGCATATGTATAAATTATTTGTGATTCGTTTGTTGTCTCTTAACTTAGTCTCTTAGTGGTGAAGAAACCAAAATTTTGGTGATGGAGAAGAAGAAAAATATAGAAATTGCTTACACCTATTATACCATAATCCAATGTGATTATAGTTAATGCAAATAGCATTGAGCTTCAATATTTAATTTTAGTGATTACCCATGTTGATAAAATTTATTTGTCATTCATTTACAGTCTTTTAACCATGTGGCTTACTGACGAAGAAACATGAAATTTGTTGATGGAGAAGAAACATATTGAAGAAATTTACATCTAACTTACCATAATTCAATGTGAAAATGGTAAATATCAATAAATTCTAGCTTGATTATTTATTTTAATTATTACCAATTTTATCTAAAAAATATGTCATGGATTATAGTCTCTTAGCTTTGTTTTTTAGTGGGTAAAAACATAAAATTTTGTGATGGAGTACAAAAATAAAATATAATTAATTTTTTACATATACTATAGTCTTTTATGTTTTTAGCTTAGTGATAAAAAAATATAAAACATTGGGATGGTGAAGAAAAATATTGAACAGTTTTAGATGTAATATACCATAAGTCAATGTGAATATAATGAATATAAATAATATTGAGCTTGATTATTTAATTTTAATTATTATGCATATGTAAATTATGTGTCATTCATTTGTAGTCTCTTAACTTAGTTTCTTAGTGGTGAAGAAACCAAAATTTTGGTTATGGAGAAGAAGAAAAATATAGAAATTGTTTACATCTATTATAACATAATACAATGTGATTAGAGTGAATACAAATAGCATTGAGCTTAAATATTTAATTTTAGTGGTTACCCATGTAGATTTAATTTATATGCCATTCATTCACAGTCTTTTGACTATGTCCCTTAGTGACGAAGAAACATGAAATTTAGTGATGGAGAAGAAACATATTGAATATATTTAAATCTAACTTACCATAAATCAATGTGAAAATGGAAAATATCAATAAATCCTAGCTTGATTATTTATTTTAATTATTACCTGTTTTGTACAAAAAAAATATGTCATGGATTATAGTCTTTTAGCTTTGTTTTTTAGTGGGTAAAAACATAAAATTTTGTGATGGAGTAGAAAAATAAAATATAATTAATTTTTTACATATAATATGGTCTTTTATGTTTTTAGCTTAGTGATAAAAAAATCTAAAACATTGGGATGGTGAAGAAAAATATTGAATAGTTTTAGATGTAATTTACCATAATTCAATTTTAATAAGATGAATATAAATAATATTGAGCCTGATCATTTAATTTTATTTTTATGCATATGTATATATTATATGTCACTCATTTGTAGTCTCTTAACTTAGTTTCTTAGTGGTGAAGAAACCAAAATTTTGGTGATGGAAAAGTAGAAAAATATAGAAATTGTTTACATCTCTTAGACCATAATACAATGTGATTATAGTGAATGCAAATAGCAGTGAGCTTAAATATTTAATTTTAGTTATTACCCATATAGATATAATTTATTTGTCATTCATTGACTGTCCTTTAACTATGTAGCTTAGTGACGAAGAAACATGAAATTTGGTGATGGAGAAGAAACATATTGAATATATTTACATCTAACATACCATAATTCAATGTGAAAATGGTAAATATCAATATATTCTAGCTTGATTATTTATTTTAAATATTACCTATTTTATATAAAAAAAATATGTCATGGATTATAGTCTTTTAGCTTTGTTTTTTAATGGGTAAAAACATAAAATTTTGTGATGGAGTAGAAAAATAAAATATAATTAATTTTTTACATATAATATGGTCTTTTATGTTTTAAGCTTAGTGATAAAAAAATCTAAAACATTGGGATGGTGAAGAAAAATATTGAACAGTTTTAGATGTAATATACCATAAGTCAATGTAAATAAGATGAATATAAATAATATTGAGCTTCATCATTTAATTTTATTCTTATGCATATGTATAAATTATGTGTCATTCATTTGTAGTCTCTTAACTTAGTTTCTTAGTGGTGAAGAAACCAAAATTTTGGTTATGGAGAAGAAGAAAAATATAGAAATTGTTTACATCTATTATAACATAATACAATGTGATTAGAGTGAATACAAATAGCATTGAGCTTAAATATTTAATTTTAGTGGTTACCCGTGTAGATTTAATTTATATGTCATTCATTCACAGTCTTTTGACTATGTCCCTTAGTGACGAAGAAACATGAAATTTAGTGATGGAGAAGAAACATATTGAATATATTTAAATCTAACTTACCATAAATCAATGTGAAAATGGAAAACATCAATAAATCCTAGCTTGATTATTTACTTTAATTATTACCTGTTTTGTATAAAAAAAATATGTCATGGATTATAGTCTTTTAGCTTTGTTTTTTATTGGGTAAAAACATAAAATTTTGTGATGGAGTAGAAAAATAAAATATAATTAATTTTTTACATATAATATGGTCTTTTATGTTTTTAGCTTAGTGATAAAAAAATCTAAAACATTGGGATGGTGAAGAAAAATATTGAATAGTTTTAGATGTAATTTACCATAATTCAATTTTAATAAGATGAATATAAATAATATTGAGCCTGATCATTTAATTTTATTTTTATGCATATGTATAAATTATATGTCACTCATTTGTAGTCTCTTAACTTAGTTTCTTAGTGGTGAAGAAACCAAAATTTTGGTGATGGAAAAGTAGAAAAATATAGAAATTGTTTACATCTCTTAGACCATAATACAATGTGATTATAGTGAATGCAAATAGCAGTGAGCTTAAATATTTAATTTTAGTTATTACCCGTATAGATATAATTTATTTGTCATTCATTTACAGTCTTTTAACTATGTAGCTTAGTGACGAAGAAACATGAAATTTGGTGATGGAGAAGAAACATATTGAATATATTTATATCTAACATACCATAATTCAATGTGAAAATGGTAAATATCAATATATTCTAGCTTGATTATTTATTTTAAATATTACCTATTTTATATAAAAAAAAATATGTCATGGATTATAGTCTTTTAGCTTTGTTTTTTAGTGGGTAAAAACATAAAATTTTGTGATGGAGTAGAAAAATAAAATATAATTAATATTTTACATATAATATGGTCTTTTATGTTTTTAGCTTAGTGATAAAAAAATCTAAAACATTGGGATGGTGAAGAAAAATATTGAACAGTTTTAGATGTAATATACCATAAGTCAATGTAAATAAGATGAATATAAATAATATTGAGCTTCATCATTTAATTTTATTCTTATGCATATGTATAAATTATGTGTCATTCATTTGTAGTCTCTTAACTTAGTTTCTTAATGGTGAAGAAACCAAAATATTGGTGATGGAGAAGAAGAAAAATATAGAAATTGCTTACATCTATTATACCATAATACAATGTGATTATATTGAACGCAAATAGCATTGAGCTTCAATATTTAATTTTAGTGATTACCCATGTAGATAAAATTTATTTGTCTTCCATTTACAGTCTTTTAACTATGTGGCTTAGTGACAAAGAAACATGACATTTGGTGATGGAGAAGAAACATATTGAAGATATTTACATCTAACTTACCATAATTCATTGTGAAAATGGTAAATATCAATATATTCTAGATTGATTATTTATTTCAATTATTACCTATTTTATATAAAAAATATGTCATGGAATATAGTCTTTTAGCTATGTTTTTTAGTGGGTAAAAACATAAAATTTTGTGATGGATTAGAAAAATAAAATATAATTAATTTTTTACATATAATATAGTCTTTTATGTTTTAAGCTTAGTGATTAAAAAATCTAAAACTTTGGGATGGTTAAGAAAAATATTGAACAGTTTTAGATGTAATTTACCATAAGTCAATGGGAATAAGATGAATATAAATAACATTGAGCTTGATCATTTAGTTTTATTTTTATGCATATGTATAAATTATGTGTCATGCATTTGTAGTCTCTTAACTTTGTTTTTTAGTGGTGAAGAAACCAAAATTGTAGTCTCTTATACATTAATACAATGTGATTATAGTGAATGCAAATAGCAGTGAGCTTAAATGTTTAATTTTAGTGGTTACCCAAATAGATATAATTTATTTGTCATTCATATATAGTCTTTTAACTATGTAGCTTAGTGACGAAGAAACATGAAATTTGGTGATGGAGAAGAAAAATATTGAATATATTTACATCTAACTTATCATAATTCAATGTGAAAATGGTAAATATCAATAAATTCTAGCTTGGTTATTTATTTTAATTATTACCTATTTTGATTAAAAAAATATGTCATGGATTATAGTCTTTTAGCTTTGATTTTTAGTGGGTAAAATCCTAAAATTTTGTAATGAAGTAGAAAAAAAAATATAATTAATTTTTTACATGTACTATAGTCTTTTATGTTTTTAGCTTAATGATAAAAAAATCTAAAACTTTGGGATGGTGAAAAAAATATTGAACAGTTTTAGATTGAATTTACCATAAGTCAATGTGAATAATATGAATATAAATAATATTGAGCTTGATCATTTAAATTTTTTTTTATGCATATGTATAAGTTATATGTCATTCATTTGTAGTCTCTTAACTTAGTTTCATAGTGGTGAAGAAACCAAATATTTGGTGATGGAGAAGAAGAAGAATATAGAAATTGTTTACATCTCTTATACCATAATACAATGTGATTATAATGAATGCAAATAGCATTGAGCTTCAGTGTTTAATTTTAGTGATTACCCATTTAGATAAAATTTATTTGTCATCCATTTACAGTCTTTTAACTATGTGGCTTACTAACGAAGAAACATGAAATTTAGTGATGGAGAAGAAACATATTGAAGATATTTACATCTAACTTACCATAATTCCATGTGAAAATGGTAAATATCAATAAATCCTAGCTTGATTATTTATTTTAATTATTACGTTTTTATATAAAAAATATGTCATGGATTATAGTCTTTTAGCTTTGTTTTTTAGTGGGTAAAAACCAAAAATTTTGTGATGGAGTAGAAAAATAAAATATAATTAATTTTTTGCATATAACATAGTCTTTTGTGTTTTTAGCTTAGTGATAAAAAAAATCTAAAACTTTGGGATGGTGAAGAAAAATATTGAACAGTTTTAGATGTAATATACCATAACTCAATGTGAATACGATAAATATAAATAATATAAAGCTTGATTATTTAATTTTTATTGTTATGCATATGTATAAATAATGTGTCATTCATTCGTTGTCTCTTAACTTAGTTTTTTAGTGGTGAAGAAACCAAAATTTTGGTTATGGAGAAGAATAAAAATATTGAAATTGTTTACATCTATTATAACATAATACAATGTGATGATAGTAAATACAAATAGCATTGAGCTTAAATATTTAATTTTAGTGATTACCCATGTAGATTTAATTTATATGTCATTCATTTACAGTCTTTTAACTATGTGGCTTAGTGACGAAGAAACATGCAATTTAGTGATGGAGAAGAAACATATTGAATATATATTTACATCTAACTTACCATAATTCAATGTGAAAATGGTAAATATCAATAAATCCTAGCTTGATTATTTATTTTAATTATTACCTATTTTATATAAAACATATGTCATGGATTATAGTCTTTTAGCTTTGTTTTTTAGGGGGTAAAAACATAAAACTTTGTGATGGAGTAGAAAAATAAAATATAATTAATTTTTTACATATAATATAGTCTTTTATGTTTTTAGCTTAGTGATAAAAATATCTAAAACTTTGGGATGGTGAAGAAAAATATTGAACAGTTTTAGATGTAATTTACCATAAGTCAATGTGAATAAGATGAATATAAATAATATTGAGCTTGATTATTCTATTTTATTTTTATGCATATGTATAAATTATGCGTCATTCATTTGTAGTCTCTAAACTTAGTTTCTTAGTGGTGAAGAAACCAAAATTTTGGTGATGGAGAAGAAGAAAAATATAGAAATTGTTTACATCTCTTATTCCAAAATTCAATGTGATTATAGTGAATGTAAATAGCAGGGAGCTTAAATATTTAATTTTAGTTATTACCCATGTAGATATAATGTATTTGTCATTCATTTACAGTCTTTTAACTATTAGCTTAGAGACGAAGAAACATGAAATTTGGTGATGGAGAAGAAACATATTGAATATATTTACATCTAACTTATCATAATTCAATGTGAAAATGGTAAATATCAATATATTCTAGCTTGGTTATTTATTTTAATTATTACCTATTTTATATAAAAATAATATTTTATGGATTATAGTCTTTTAGCTTTGTTTTTTATTGGGTAAAATCCTAAAATTTTGTGATGGAGTAGAAAAATAAAATATAATTAATTTTTTACATGTACTATTGTCTTTTATGTTTTTAGCTTAGTGATAAAAAAATCTAAAACTTTGGGATGGTGAAAAAAATAATGAACAATTTTAGATGTAATTTACTATAAGTCAATGTGTATAATAAGAATATAAATAATATTGAGCTTGATCATTTAATTTTAGTTTTATGCATAAGTATAAATTATATGTCATTCATTTGTTGTCTCTTAACTTAGTTTCTTAGTGGTGAAGAAACCAAATATTTGGTGATGGAGAAGAAGAAAAATATAGAAATTGTTTACATCTCTTATACCATAATACAATGTGATTATAGTGAATGCAAATAGCATAAAGCTTAAATATTTAATTTTAGTTATTACTCATATAGATATAATTTCTTTGTCATTCATTTACAGTCTTTTAACTATGTAGCTTAGTGACGAAGAAACATGAAATTTGGTGATGCAGAAGAAACATATTGAATATATTTACATCTAACTTACCATAATTCAATGTGAAAATGGTAAATATCAATATATTCAAGCTTGATTATTTATTTTAATTATTACCTATTTTATATAAAAAAATATGTCATGGATTATAGTCTTTTAGATTTGTATTTTAGTGGGTAAAAACCTTAAATTTGGTGATAGAGTAGAAATTTAAAATATAATTAATTTTTTACATATATTATAGTCTTTTATGTTTTTAGCCTAGTGATAAAAAAATCTAAAACTTTGGGAGGGTGAAGAAAAATATTGAGCAGTTTTAGATGTAATTTACCATAAGTCAATGTGAATAAGATGAATATAAATAATATTGAGTTTGATCATTTAATTTTATTTGTATGCATATGTATAAATTATGTGTCATTCATTTGTAGTCTCTTAACTTAGTTTCTTAGTAGTGAAGAAACCAAAATTTTGGTGATGGAGAAGAAGAAAAATATAGAAATTGTTTACATCTCTTATACCATAATACAATGTGATTATAGTGAATGCAAATAGCAGTGAGCTTAAATATTTAATTTTCGTTATTACCCATATAGATATAATTTATTTGTCATTCATTTACAGTCTTTTAACTATGTAGCTTAGTGACGAAGAAACATGAAATTTGGTGATGCAAAAGAAACATATTGAATATATTTACATCTAACTTACCATAATTCAATGTGAAAATGGTAAATATCAATATATTCTAGCTTGATTATTTATTTTAATTATTACCTATTTTATATAAAAAAAAATATCTCATGGATTATAGTCTTTTAGATTTGTATTTTAGTGGGTAAAAACCTTAAATTTTGCGATGGAGTAGAAATTTAAAATATAATTAATTTTTTATATATATTATAGTCTTTTATGTTTTTAGCCTAGTGATAAAAAAATCTAAAACTTTGGGATGGTGAAGACAAATATTGAATAGTTTTAGATGTAATACACCATAAGTCAATGTAAATATGATGAATATAAATAATATTGAGCTTGACCATTTAATTTTATTCTCATGCATATGTATAAATTATTTGTCATTCATTTGTTGTCTCCTAACTTAGTTTCTTAGTGGTGAAGAAACCTAAACTTTAGTGATGGAGAAGAAGAAAAATATAGAAATTGCTTACATCTATTATACCATAATACAATTTGAGTATAGTGAATGCAAATAGCATTGAGCTTCAATATTTAATTTTAGTGATTACCCATGTAGATAAAATTTATTTGTCATCCATTTACAGTCTTTTAACTATGTGGCTTAGTGACGAAGAAACATGAAATTCGGTGATGGAGAAGAAACATATTGAAGATATTTACATATATCTTACCATAATTCAATGTGAAACTGGTAAATATCAATAAATTCTAGCTTGATTATTTATTTTAATTATTACCTATTTTATATAAAAAAATATGTCATGGATTATATAGTCTTTTAACTTTGTTTTTTAGTGGGTAAAATCCTAAAAAAATTTAATGGAGTAGAAAAATAAAATATATTTAATTTTTTACATGTACTATAGTCTTTTATGTTTTTAGCCTAGTGATAAAAAATCTAAAACTTTGGGATAGTGAAGAAAAATATTGAACAGTTTTAGATGTAATATACCATAAGTCAATGTGAATACGATGAATATAAATAATATTGAGTTTGATTATTTAATTTTAATTGTTATGCATATGTTAATTATGTGTCATTCATTTGTAGTCTCTTAACTTAGTTTCTTAGTGGTGAAGAAACCAAAATTTTGGTGATGGAGAAAAAGAAAAATATAGAAACTGTTTACATCTCTTATACCATAATACAATTTGATTATAGTGAATGCAAATAGCAGTGAGCTTAAATATTTAATTTTAGTTATTACCCATATAGATATAATTTATTTGTCATTCATTTACAGTCTTTTAACTATGTAGCTTAGTGAAGAAGAAACATGAAATTTTGTGATGCAGAAGAAACATATTGAATATATTTACATCTAACTTACCACAATTCAATGTGAAAATGGTAAATATCAATATGTCATGGATTATAGTCTTTTAGCTTTGTTTTTTTAATGGGTAAAAACCTAAAATTTTGTGATGGTGTAGAAAAATAAAATATAATTAATTTTTTACATATAACATAGTCTTTTGTGTTTTTAGCTTAGTGATAAAAAAATCTAAAACTTTGGGATGGTGAAGAAAAATATTGAACAATTTTAGATGTAATATACCATAAGTCAATGTGAATACGATGAATATAAATAATATTGAGCTTGATTATTTAATTTTTATTTTTATGCATATGTATAAATAATGTGTCGTTCATTTGTAGTCTCTTAACTTAGTTTCTTAGTGGTGAAGAAATCAAAATTTTGGTTATGGAGATGAAGAAAAATATTGAAATTGTTTACATCTATAATAACATAATACAATTTGAATGTAGTGAATACAAATAGCAATGAGCTTAAATATTTAATTTTAGTGAATACCCATGTAGATTTAATTTATATGTCATTCATTTATAGTCTTTTAACTATGTGGCTTAGTGACGAAGAAACATGAAATTTAGTGATGGAGAAGAAACATATTGAATATATATTTACATCTAACTTTCCATAATTCAATGTGAAAATGGTAAATATCAATAAATTCTAGCTTGAATATTTAATTTAAATATTAATTATTTTATATAAAAAAAAAATATGTCAGGAATTATAGTCTTTTAGCATTGTTTTTTAGTGGGTAAAAACATAAAATTTTGTGATTGAGTAGAAAAATTAAATATATTTAATTTTTACATATACTATAGTCTTTTGTGTTTTTAGCTTACTGATAAAAAAATCTAAAACTTTGGAATTTTGAAGAAAAATATTGAACAGTTTTAGATGTAATGTACCAAAAGTCAATGTATATACGATGAATATAAATAATATTGAGCTTGATTATTTAATTTTAATTGTTATGCATATGTATAAATTATGTGTCATTCATTTGTAGTCTCTTTACTTAGTTTCTTAGTGGTGAAGAAACGAAAATTTTGGTGATGGAGAAGAAGAAGAATATAGAAATTGTTTACATCTCTTATACCATAATATAATGTGATTATAGTGAATGCAAATAGCAGTGAGCTTAAATATTTAATTTTAGTTATTACCCATATAGATATAATTTATTTGTAATTAATTTACAGTCTTTTAACTATGTAGCTTATTGACGAAGAAACATGAAATTTAGTGATGGAGAAGAAACATATTGAATATATTTACATGTAACTTATCATAATTCAATGTGAAAATGGTAAATATCAATAAATTATAGCTTGGTTATTTATTTTAATCATTACCTATTATATATATATATATATATATATATATATATATATATATATATATATATATATATATATATATATATATATATATATATATATATAAAATGTCATGGATTATAGTCTTTTAGCTTTGTTTTTTAGTTGGTAAAAACATAAAATTTTATGATGGAGTAGAAAAAAATATATAATTAATTTTTTACATATACTATAGTCTTTTATGTTTTTAGCTTAGTGATAAAAAAATCTAAAACTTTGGGATGGTTAAGAAAAATATTGAACAGTTTTAGATGTAATTTACCAGAAGTCAATGTGAATAATATGAATATAAATAATATTGAGCTTGATCATTTAATTTTATTTTTATGCATATGTATAAATTATGTGTCATGCATTTGTAGTCTCTTAACTTAGTTTCTTAGTGGTGAAGAAACCAAATATTTGATGATGGAGAAGAAGAAAAATATAGAAATCGTTTACATCTCTTATACCATAATACAATGTGATTATAGTGAATGCAAATAGCAGTGAGCTTAAATATTTAATTTTAGTTATTACCCATTTAGATATAATTTATTTGTCATTCATGTATAGTCTTTTAACTATGTAGCTTAGTGACGAAGAAACTTGAAATTTGGTGATGGAGAAGAAACATATTGAATATATTTACATCTAACTTATTATAATTCAATGTGAAAATGGTAAATATCAATAAATTCTAGCTTGATTTTTTATTTTAATTATTACCTATTTTATATTAAAAATATGTCATGGATTATAGTCTTTTATCTTTGTTTTTTAGTGGGTAAAACCCTAAAATTTTGTGATGGAGTAGAAAAATAAAATATAATTAATTTTTTACATATACTATAGTCTTTTATGTTTTTAGCTTAGTCATTAAAAAATCTAAAACTTTGGGATGGTGAAGAAAAGATTTATTTATCCAGTTCAATCAAATGATTTATGTATGGGGGAGAGAGTAGTTCTTTAATTCACTATACTTCAAAAGACTTTATAAGAAGAGATTATAAATGAATTACACAAAAATAACCTTCCAAGTTCGCATGGACAAACCTTATTTTCTATCCAAGTGTTTCCCAACCTCTCCAACTCTCAGTATAGTATCCAAAGTGTTTAGAAGAAGTATTGTCTGATTCTTCTAGAAAACTCCAAAGATTTTCAAAAACTCTAAACCCTTATTTTTCTCTTTAACTCTAAAGCTCTCAAGATTGTGACACTTAAAAATAATATAAGAGATATATTTTTATAATTGCCAATACCCAACAGATTTATAACAAAGTCCAAAACACAACCCATTTGCAAATGATTGATACACGTTTTCTCTTCTTTTATTTGATTGATACATGTTTAAATGTATCTGACTTCGTTCATTTTTCTTAAAATCACTTACCCTAAGATCAAGTTATAAGACAAAATGATTGATACACGTTTTCTCTTCTTTTATGTGATTGATAAATGAAATCGTGATAATTATTAAAGACATTCACACAACCGTAATATCAAGAATTTGAACTTTGATATTAACATCAAACTAAACAATATCAAGTTTTACAAATTGATTTAAATTTTGCATACTAATTTTTCTTTTTTTTAGTACGAATTATTTATATTTTTTAATCTCAATGAAATTTTCAAAAGTAACTCAAAATTTATAGAAAATTTTACCCATTTAATCATGTTTTCCTATAATGTTATCTAATATATTTATATTTCCAATCAAATTTTCAAAATACTCAACTTTAAAAATAAAAATAAAAAAAGTCTGCGTGAAGGGGGACGCCAATAAAGGTAAAGTTCCCTTTGAAACTTAATGAGAGAGCGTCAATAGCATTTGAGTCACCTTTAAAATTAAAGAGGAAACGCTAATAGTTCTGGAATCACCTCTTAAATTTTAAAGGGGGAGTCAATATGATTGAAGTCACCTCTCAAACATTAAAAATTAAATATATTATCATGTTATAAGGTGACTCCAATGTTATTGGCTCCCCGTTTAAAATTTAAGAGGTGACTCCAGAGCTATTAGCGTCTCCTCTTTAATTTTAAAGGTGACTCAAATGCTATTGGCGCTCCTTCATTAAATTTCAAAGAGAATTTTACCCTTATTGACGCCCCTTCATATAATTCTTTTTTATTTTAAAGTTGAATATTTTGAAAAATTAATTGAAAACATAAATATATTAAATAATATTATAAAGAAACATAATTATATTGGTAAAAATTTCGAATTTATAACTAGAGAACTATTAATTTTCTCAGTTATTGATAGTAGGTAATTTATAAGATCTACTTTCTGTATTCTAGAATAAATGCTAGTACTAAAAAACTTTCATTAGTCATACAAGAATCGTATTTTGCGATTGACTTCCACAACTTTCGTGACTTTGCATCAATCATGGGTGGGAACACGTGCTATGTGTATTCAGCCTTCAACACGATTCACGATTTCACGTGGTTCATACAATTTGAAAAGCATTAATCACATTTCGTCTAGTGTCAGACTTTATATAAATGGACAATATACTTTTAAAAAAATTATAAAATAAAAACATTACTTTTGAATTAGAAAATAACAACTTTTAGAAAGAAATATATATTTGGAAAAACCAATTTCCATAAATATTTAATTTATTTACAAAATAATTTTATAAAATTGAGTTAAATTTAATATAAAAATTTATTGGGATATTAGTGTCTATTAATTTGAATTACCCATATTTTGTATTCTAGTCTAAAGATGTAACTTTAACTTTATGAAAAATTATTGGAATATAATAAAGAATGATATAACAACTTTTGTGCATAAATATCAATGTTTTAAAAATCGAATTGGAGATAGAATCAGGGGAATTTGCGGTTTAAAGCTTAATTAGTTTAATCGATTAAATAAAGTAATAATATAAAACTAAATTTCATAGATATGTCACACGTAATCATATTCTCATAATTTAATAAAATAAATATTTTAAAAATTATTATAAATTTAATACAACAATACAACATAGTTCTACACTTCATTTTAACATTCATTTAAGAATAATTTGACCAAATTTCACGACACCTACAAAATTTCAAAATATCACGACACCTACAAGATTTCAAAATATCATAATTTCACAAGTTCATTTTTTAAATCACATCTTGACATAGTCATCACGCACCTACAAAATTTCAAAATATCAGGACACCTGCAAACTTTCAAAATATTATAATTTCACAAGTTCATTCTTTAAATTCACATCTTGACATAGTCATCACGCAAGACAAAATAGTACAAAATACAAATCCAAATAAATTTTAAACAATATATAATTACAAACAAAGAAAAATTATTCCAAATAAGTTTTGAATAAAATCTACTTATATTTTAATTTTACTTTTAAAAATATAAATTATCAAAACGGTGTCATTATTATGAAGAAAAATGACATGCAATTAAATCATTTGTTCTCCAAAACTGCTGATTCATCAATTTTTAGCGGTTTTTGCCAGTTCTGAACGTTTCTCATTGGTTCGATAGCATATTCAATCCAGCAATCAGACCAGACTGGTGACCTCTTTGGTTCCCGGTTCGACCTGCCGGTTTGGTCTAGTTTTTAAAACACTGCTTGTTTCTTCCAGGTTTGTCCTCTTTGTATAGGAATTTGAGCATAGCAAACACACCGAAAAACTTTAAGGTGGTTAACTGAAGGTGTTCTTCCACTCCAAGCTTCAAATGGAGTCTTATTCTATACAACCTTTGTTGGACATCTATTCAGCAAATACACAGCAGTATTAATAGCCTCGGGACAAAAAGGTTTTAGGCAAACCTTTCTCAAGTAGCATAGACTTCACCATCTCCATCACGGTTTGGTTCTTTCTTTCAGATACACCATTTTGCTGAGGTGTATAGCCAATAGTGAGCTGTCTTTCAACACCTTCATCTTCACAAAATTTGTAAAATGCATTTGAAGTGTACTCCTCCCCCTGTCACATCTCAATATTTTCACAAACCTACCATTTTATTTCTCAACAAAAGCTTTAAACTTCTTAATAATTACAAAAACTTCAGATTTTTGTCTCATAAAATATACTCATGTCATGCGGGTAAAATCATAAATAAACAAGATAAAGTACATGTTTTTTCCATGAGAAAAAGTATTCATAGGGCCACACACATCTGTGTGTACAAGTACTAACACTTGTTTGGCTCTCCATGCTCATTCCTTTGGAAATGGTTGGAGATGGTATTTGCCAAGCATACATCCTTCACACAAACCATATTTTTATTCAATTAATGGTAACCCATACACCATTTTCTTTTGATAAAGCAACTTGAGACTATTGTAGTTTAAGTGCCCAAGTCTCTTGTACCACAAACAAGAGTCATTATCTTCTCTAGCCATCATGCTGAAACTTTTCTCATAATTAAGAGAAAGTGGAAAGCTTTTATTGCTGGTAATTTTTACAACAACAACATTTCTTTTCTTTGAATAAAAAATTATGCACTCTCGTTTCTCAAAATTTAGAGAATAGCCATGCTCCAAAAGTTGTCTAATGCTTAGCAAGTTCTCATCTAACTCTAGCACATAAAGAGTGTCATGAATGACTTTGTTTCCTTGTTTGTTGTAACTCCAATGTTGCCTTTGCCTTTTACTTTAACATGTAACTCCAATGTTGATAAAAGCTTCTTTCTTTTTAGTCATATGATTGCTACAAACGCAATCCAAATACCATACATTTTTATCTTCTTGAAATGCTTTTTGACAAGCAACGAACAAATTACCTTCATCATTTTTTCCTTCTACAAATGAAGCATGTTGTTGATTAGAAAAATGTCAATCCTTTTGAATATGCCTGAATCTCTTGCAATTGTGACATTATGGTTTGCCCTTGTTCCAGGAATCCTTTTCGTCATGAGTGTTAGACTTACAAATTTTGCACCATTTATTTGATGCTCCTTCATGCGATCTTCCGCCATTTGCGCCTCTTCCTCTTCGTTGTGAGTTTCTTCCTCTGCATCTGCCTCTTCCAAATCTACCACCTCTAGAATATTCACCTCTATTTTGTATTAGGGGATTATTTTCACCATTGTTGGGCATAATGTTGAGTTTAAATTGAAAGGCACTCTCAACTGATTTTTCAGAGTTTCGTAACAATCTGTGCTCGTAGGATTTCAAAGACCCCATAAACCCTTGAACATATAGTTGATAGGTTCTCAGTATCTTCTATAACAACCACCATAGGATCAAATGTTTCTGTCAAACTAATCAGAATCTTAACAACAATTCAGCGATCATCTATTGTATGTCCACGTGACTTCATTTGATTCACCAATTCAGAGATTCTATTAAAGTATTCATTCAAATTTTTATTCTCTTTCATTTTCATAGTCTCTCTTAAGAGATTGAAGTTTCATAGTTATCACCTTTGAGTCTCCTTCAAAGTCTTGTTGTAGAATATTCCATGCTTCCTTTGATGTTTTTGCTCTCATAATCCTTGGGAAAATGGATAAGAGACTCCTCTTTGAACCATCCCGAGAACTCCATCATATGTGATCTTCTTCTTCTTCAATTATTAAAGTTGTTGGCTTGATTTTTCACCCTTTTCTTCTGATTTTCCAGCCTCTGTTGGTGTTGGTTCTTTTTACCCGTTTTGGACGAACTCCAAGACATCCAAAGAGGTGAATAGAGTCTCCATTTTAACAACCCAAAAATCATAATTCTCTCCTTCAAACAAAGGAACTTTAACATTTATATAAGTTGTGGAAGAGTTGCTTGTGGAAGCCTTTTTTTTTTGCTGTAGCTGCAAGGACCTGCAGCTCTGATACCACACTATTAATGGTATTCTAGAGATGGTATGTGATAAAATATACTGTTGCAGAGTTTAAAGTAAGAAAATATTTTTTGGTCACGTTTTTCACTGAACTTTCATTGGTGGAATTTAGGCCTGAAATACTCTGGTTTTATTGAACTCACCACACACACATTTTTTTTGCTTGCTTACAAATCAGCATTACAAAGCCTTTATATAGGCTTGAAAAAAACTGACAGAGAATGCAATAAAATGGTAATCAAGATAAGGACTTTTTGGTTCTCTCAATCTTAATAATACAACTCTACCATAAATCTAAATAAAGACAATAATTGTAATATGGTGATTACAACTCTCTCATAATGCTTACTAAAGATAGTGATGGTTACAACACATTAATTTTAATAATAGTATATCGTCAAGTTTTTGCATCCATTTTTCTTGCTCCAATTGCTTATTTATTATCAAGGTACTACTCTTCTCATTTTGTAAAATTATTTATTATTTCTTAATTACTATATCATTCACTCACATGTCAAGCCTATTAATTAATTATCTATTTTTCTTGTTGGAGAAATTTTGCGTCCTATTCCTTAAATTTAAGAGGTTTTTCTTTGATATTCTTCAACTCACTAATTGGGTTTGTTTCCATTTCATTATATATTGTTGTTATCCGATTTTGAAAAAATTGCCACAAAGAAAATTATCGGGACGAGTCGCGTACTAGGTCTCTTTCTTTAAGATGTTTCGTCGTACTGCCAAAATTATGCAATGCAGTCACGTTTCGAAAACGTCTCCAGAATAAAACAATTCGTTCAAAAATATGATTATCACTTGCACTGTAATAATTCATTCTTAGAGATACACCTTCAGATGGTGTTTAAATCGCTCATATCTGAAAATAAATTCAGTCGTCGATGGTGCGATAAATCACTCGTAAATTAGAAAAAAAAATTTAGATGAAGAGAATGAGATGGAAAAGAGAGATTCTGAAATATTCAGAATTTTTTAGTATATTTTTCAACTGATACGAGAGATTCAAGTTATATCCAGGGAACCGATATGATGGTGAGAAAATGTGGGAGGAAACAGCGGAGGAAATTGTGGGAGAGTGGAACGGGCTCAGTCAAAAGAGTCGTTATGCACTTGGTCGGCAAGGAAATGGGGAGATTTGATTGGCAAACCGTTAATTAATTAATAATAATTAATTAATTCATAATTTTCATATGACACGCCACTATTAATTAATAATAATTAATTATTTCACATTACACACAATTAATATTAAATAATAATATTAAAGAATTTTACGGGTAAAAAGAGTAAAATAAAGGTTTTGAACAGAAGGAGAAGCAATACTAGGGTAGGGTGTATGAATTTCCTTGTAACAACACTAATCCTAAGTCGCAAAATCACTGCTCAATTCAATCATTATCGGTTTTAAATATTAGTTTTCTCTAATTCCTTAGCCAGAAAACCCTTTGGTATTCTCCCTATACCCCAATTCCTTGGTGATATAAGAACAATATCAAGCAATTTGTTTTATCTAAAATATTACGGTTATTATAGGGTATCCTCATTCCTAAGAAATATCTACTATAAAAGCGTTAACAATTGTTTTTTCAAACCTAAAGTTAACTGTAAATCGAATCATATTTGTCAAATAAGAAAAGCTTTAAGAACATTATACGATAACCATGATTATGAGAAAGCAGTGAAATTACTAATTCAAAGGAAATAAGGTTATTACAGAGTCAATTCAGGACACTCCCCTAGCATTGGGGAGTTTAGCTATTCATAACACTTAAAAGAAATACAGAATAAAAGATAAACATTACAAGATAATCGGATTGTCTTGATCTTCAATTGCTTCTGCGCATGAAAACCTTTTGTTCTCCAATCCTCTTGATCTCTCTAATTCTGATCATGTAATCCTCTCCTCTCCAAAAGTCTCTTTTTCCTTCTCAAAACACGTCTTAAATAGTCCCAGGTCCAACACAACAATAAGAAAATACCTAAAATACCCTTAGGAATCACAAAGGTAAAAAAAAATCCAAGAAAATTAGAAGATGAAGCGTTTTAGCCAACACGGGCCGTGTCAACTGACACGGGCGACCGTGTTAGCTCACTGTCTATTTGAAATCAACTTTTTTTTGCCTCAGGCATGCTGACACGGCCATGTCAGCTGACATGGGCGGTCGTGTCAGCCCCCTGGAATCTCCCTTTCTATTTCAGACATGCTGACACGGGCGGTCGTGTCAGCCCCCTGGTTCACTTTAAAAACTCTTCCGAATTCATGTTGTTTTCCCCGATTTTTGCTCTGATTCTTCTTGATTGCTTACCTGAACTTAGAAAACATGGAAATACCAAACCAACGCGTAAAATGCAATAAAAATGAATAAAATGCGACTGAACATATATAATGATTAACTAAAACTAATGGTAAAATATCGTATAAAAACCACTGATCAGTAACTCGGCCTAAATGTGGAGATCCCAAGAAATAAATTCAATGGACAATAACAAGTTGTGAGTAATATGAGGTGATCATGCTAGATGAGTACTCTTGATAGACTCACTTATGTTATATGAGGATGAGATAATAAAAAAAACTCTTAATGAGATCCATACTATGTATGATGGAGTACATATGCTACAGGAGTACTCTTGACAGACTCACCTATGTGACTGTGAAACTTAGGTCAGTTCATATGGAATTTTGAGGCAGAATTTCTAAAGCGTTTACTAAATCGGATACACGTGCAAGAACATTAAAGAACAAACTATTAGAATACACCTTAAGAAAAGGTTGTGTGCGGGTTTGATGTCTGAGATAGAGTTCAAGACAATTGTGTCACTCTTGTTGAATCAGAATCTTATTTGCTATGCAAAGGTTAGACGCCTCTGTTTATGCACAATCTTAGAAATGTTTGACGTTATTTCTGAAACACTTTTTAAATTCAAGTGAGGGATTGTTGGAATATTATGTCAATATTCCAATATATGGATGAATTTTAAAATTCTC
The DNA here is from genome assembly GCA_963859935.3 of Lathyrus sativus. Taxonomy (NCBI): domain Eukaryota; kingdom Viridiplantae; phylum Streptophyta; class Magnoliopsida; order Fabales; family Fabaceae; genus Lathyrus; species Lathyrus sativus. Next base: position 3,772,278 of record OZ012738.1, on the reverse strand, counting down.
CAAGTTCCACATTACTTAGATAAGATTCCTTGGTTAGTTTACTTTCACTATATAAGGAAATCACACGTTTCATCCAAAATACACAAAAAACTTCTCTTGTTGAGTTTTTCCTTCTTCGCTCTCATAACTTCGTGTTTTTCGAATTCTAGGAGTGCCAACTTCTTCCCCTTTCTTTCTACTCTTTAAATTTTTTGAGTACTTTCTTGAATTCTCTTTAGAGAATTATGTTAATTTTGTCTCATTTGAGTTGAAAAATTATCAAGTATAATTTTTGAATTGATTTTAAAGAATTATTTAAATTTCTCTTTGTTTGAGAAATCATTTTGAATGGTCAAATGACCATTATTGAATTCTCTTTAAAAAATTATTGAAATTTCTCTTGGTTTGAGAAATTATTATGAATGATCATTATATTAAATACTACGAATGATATTTATATCATATTCGAATAGTTTTTATATCATCAAAGTGTATTTTTAAATCGATTATCTATCATACAAGTAATAATTATACAATATAAAACTAAATTGTTTTAACTTTTAGGCAGCGCGGTAGTTCAACTGTTTTACATAATTTTTATTAATACTATAAAACATCTTAAAAAGAGTAAATTGTTCTACAACTCATTCCGGTAACTTCTATAACTACTTTCATAATTCAACAACAACATGTTGCAATAATGAAGGGATAGTTTCTGGTTAAAATCAATTACTTTAAATGCATCAGACAGAGGGTTAGATGTGGATGAAACAATGGAGCCAAATATTAATTGCAATCCATATGCTATGGGAAATATGCATGATTATTTTAATGCCTAAATTAGAAATCACTAGAAATTTGGAATTGAGAGGAAAATGGAAGCTGGTGACACCGCAGCACCAGAGAGAAAGAGAAGAAGAATAAATCAAATTTCAAGACGGGGGCCCATTGTCCATAGCAGAAATGTTGAGGATATTATTTATTGACATGCCCCAACTCCATTGAGCAATGATAATTAGTTGCAACTCTCAAGAAGTCTCTGTGCATTTCTACTATCTTGTTCAAACTTTAATTCAAGTGAATAAAACTTTGCCTATTACAAAAAGTTAATTATATTCCATGCCATTAGAAAAATTAATTGTATTAAATCAGTTTGGCAGTGAATATAGTAACTATCATACCATCCTATTTGAGTTACAAATTCATTTACATCATACACAACACTTTTGTATACACAACTCTAATGAATACTAACTCAGTTATGTTATTTCCAAATCAAGCATATCGATTCAATGTCGGATTCAGATATTATATATTGGTGTAGTTAAATATATAAAAAATTATAATCTAAATTATATAAAAAATAAGGAATAATATTATTTAATGTAATAGATTTACAATGAAAATCATCACGATTCATTTCTTGAACGTTAATTAAAATAACATTATTTTTAATTGTTCTAAGAATATCTCTTTTTATAAAATTCACAAGATTATCATTTAATCTGTGATCACTCGTTTTATTACATAGCTGACTATTTACAAACTTCATAATTAAAAAATATGTTTCATGTTTGTAATTGCTATTGGCAAGACTAAAGCCAAATTTATAAGTTATAAATCATATTAAATGTGTTGCACTTATTTGTTATCATAAGTTTTGTATTAAAATAAAAATAAAAATCTCAAAGTCTTTTTTTATTTTACAAATTTTAGATCACATCGAACATTTCTAACATAATTCTGAAGTTGATGCCGCACCATTACTTCCAAAATATCTACAAAGTCATTTGGATAAAGTTTAACCATCCTCAATAATTTTTTCACATCTGCAAATGACTGAGGGACTAAAATATGAAACACATTGCACATACGGTGTTGCGTGTCGCTTAGGTTTTTTCACTTACACATACAGTGCATCTATATCAGACACATTAATATCATGCTTATTGCAAATTTACATAACCTTTTAGGTTCTTCTTATCCATCATTCCTCATTTCTAGTAATTCTTATTTGGTAGCATTGAAAAGCAACAAAGCATTCAAAGGATCTTGATCACACCTTTGTAGTGCTACACTCAAGTCATTTGTAAATTTATAAGATCTTAACCATCATATATAACATAATGATAAAATCAAAGGATTTAAGCACATCTAACAAAATTATAGTTTCACCATTTTTGTAAATGATGTACTCTTCCCATAAATAGTGTCATTGTTCTGTTTTGAAACCATAAATGGTTGGAGATTTGGTGGTTGTGATGAACAATAGTGGATCTGAGCTTCTAATGTAATGGAGAAGAGGGCTTACTTTCAAGGTTAGCACTCTAACATTAAAGTGACTACGGGAAGGAGAAAAATGAACGAAATTTGAATTAAAAATTGTGTAACAGAAATTGGTGCACATTCTCTTTATATAATGAAGCGGTTAAAACAACCTATTATTTGTTAGGCTTGTGATGTAGTGAACCATTGTATGTATCTTAAATTTGAATAGTGTGTATTCTTTCGTAAGATAGTTCTCCTGTGCTACGAATAATCTAGACAAACTATGTGTGTGTGTGTGTGTGTGTGTGTGTGTGTGTGTGTGTGTGTGTGTGTGTGTGTGTGTGTGTGTGTGTGTGTGTGTGTGTGTGTGTGTGTGTGTGTGTGTGTGTGGCTTTAGCCACATTGTACCTCAATGTGGATCCGTCCATGTCATGGTATGTCAAATCATCAAGTAACCTTCCTAATTCTGACCACTCCATTAAGCGAGAAAAACACCTGAAAAATGACAAAATATCTTAGGTTAAACTACACGTCAACCCAATCAATTAAATATCCTATGCTAGAGGGTAGCCATAAAATCACAGGTCACAAAGAGATGAGAAGAAGACGATCAATGAGTGTTAAACAAAAAAGGACAAAATAAGGTCCCCCGAGCCCAAATGGACCATTCTATTAAGAAAATTTTCTCTGGTGGGGATCCGAACTTGAAGGAGTCGTCAGGAGAACACAATGATTTCAAAGGATGCTAAAAGAATCAGATATTAGGAAAGACTACCTCCACATAAGTGATCTAAGGGTCATGCTAACTCACAGACTAGATGAAAAGAATATGTCATTGCCAGAGAATAAACCTGCCATCAGAATGACGCCACCTTTACCCATCTTTCTCAAAAGAATGATTAAAATCCCTAATCAATGAAATAAGATCCCCAATAAGAAGATGCTTGTGATCAAAGAATAAATTCCTCATCCACTTAAGCTCCAAAACCCAACACTCTCCTGCCACCTACCTACCTCTCCTACAGACTGATGGACTTAACCGAAAATGAAAAAGAGCCTAAAAAATCTAGCTTTTAAGATAATTTCCAACCCAGGTGTCTTTCCAAAAAGAAATAAGGAGATCAAATCCAACTTTCAATCGAATGTCATACATAAACTACTAAGAGGTATCATCAACTTTTTCTCTAAGGAGGAAAACTCTTTTCTACCGGGACAAGAACCAATAATAACACCTAACTCCCCTGTGTGTGTCTATATATATATATATATATATATATATATATATATATATATATATATATATATATATATATATATATATATATATATATATATATATATATATATATATATATATATATATATATATATATATATATATATATATATATATATATATATATATATATATATATATATATATTACAATGTGTAAAGAAAATAATAGCCTACTTAGCCATTAAATAATAGTAACACATTATACGATAGAGTAGTGAAGTAATCATTCTTTGTATGTAACCGTTAGCGGAATAATAGTGGAAGTTTATTAGAATTTTTTATTCTCTATGTTCTCACTCTTCCTCCATCTTTATCTTTTTAACTTTGTGCATCAACAATAATTAACAGATTCCTATGTTTAGATAGGAGATATTATCATTTAATATATTTTTTTTAGTTACTCAATATTTATTATATTTAATAATTTAACACATGTTTAATAAAAATAAAATAATGTGAATTTGATTTTATCTAATTATTTATCTTACCGATTGTTATATTTTCAATATCATAAATCACTGGTGAACAATAATAATATTTTTAGTATTATTTAGTTAGCATAATTACAAAATAATTATTAATAATACAATCAAAAGTAAAAGTTAATTTATAATTTGTATTTTTATTTTTATAAATGACCATTATTTTTCATTTAAAATTATTAATCTAATGAATATTGAAAAACTCAATAGTAACAATTATTTATAATATTATTTAGTTGGTACTTTTAAATAATAACTTTTTATATAAAAGACAACTCATTTTTTTAAGTTTATTAAATAACTAATATATTTGATAAAAAATAGATACATTCATTATTCTTAAAAGATAAGTTATCTTTTATATAAAAAAAGAAAGAATGTAGTAATAATTAATAATAGATTAAAAGTAAAAGTAATAATATTTAAATTTTGTTTATGTTCACAAATGGCAATTATTATACGACAAAAATATAATATTTATTAAATTATGCATGCATATAAAATGTGACATTATTTTTTGTCTACGGTTGATTTCCGGCTTTCACCCCTTTGACTAATCGATACCAAAAATAGCAATGTGCAGTGAGCCTTCATCGCGATTCACGTGGAACATAAATAAATTAAACTAATAGTAGTAGTTATACAATTGGAAGCCATTCATTAGATTTGATCTAGTCTACGTTTGAGTCATTAACAATATATTAAGTTTTTATAGAATAAAAATGTTAGTCTTAGAGCCAACAACATAATCATTTTAAAACAAAATGATTTGTTATAAGATCTTTACCGATAGAATTTGATCTAACTTAATCTTATAAAATCGGTTTATAAAATGAAAAATATTATTTTATATAAATTATTTTTAAATTTTATATATATATATATATATATATATATATATATATATATATATATATATATATATATATATATATATATATATATATATATATATATATATATATATATATATATATATATATATATATATATATATATATATATATATATATATATATATATATATATATATATATATATATATATATATAAAATTGAGTGAAAATTGGGTCGATAGATCTTTGGGTGGGTGGTAAATATAAGAAGCGAGGTGGTTTGTGATATGGTCCACGATAGTTTCATCGATTTAAAAATTTGTTAATGATATCATTTTTTATATTCTTTTATTATTGTGAAGGATGTGGTTGAGAATAATATATTCTTAATATGGAAATAATATTTTAGTAGGCATGCGGAGAACATTGGTGTTTTTTCTCTCTCTTTTGAGAATCCTATTCATTAAATGAGTGGTTATAACCTTGTGGTAAGAAGTTCTCAGGGATGTCCTTGAAAAATGTTTTTCTTAGAAGATATTTTTATATTCTTGGTGGTTGCTTTCAGATGAGTTCTAATCTATCCCTTATTTAGGTGGTATTTTGCATCTGTTTTCTTCTTTTGGGCTAGATGTTTTGCTTCCTCTGATTAGATTTTTGGCTTTTCTTATCATTTTTATTTTTTTATGTTCTTTGTACACTTTTAGAGTCCTTATTCTGATACTTCTTGTTCCCAAATAGGCTCGTGTTCTATCTCTTTAGGTTGTTATTATCCGACTCTCATATTTGCAAAATGCCTTGTCCAGGGTGATGCCTTGAGACCGCCTTATGAGAAGGTGACGACATGAAGTTTTCCGAAGGGAGGTTTCGCCTCGCCCTTAAGTCATTCTCACCCCTAGAGGAAAGTCATTATTGACCCAATCATCCTTAGAAATAAGGATTCAACTATCTATTTGAATGAGTGGGTAGTGACCTTTTTCGAGGTAATCCTGGATCATAAAGCCTCTATAAATACATTACCACCTTAAAGGGATAGACATATTCTCAAGCCATACACATTTACTACTACTCAGATAACACTACGCTCATAGTAGCCTTAACACACGATCATCCTAACCACCCACCTATAATCCAGCAGCGCCGGCCACCAATAGGGCCTCTAACTTCACGTGAGTTGGTCCCTTAAAAAACCATAAAATCCACCGTACAAGGCTTCTCGCCGCTGTTAGAAAGCCCTAATTACGTAAAACTTAATACAACTACAAAGGCCTCTGAGTCTCCATGCCTTTGCAGGGGGAATACAAACACCATGTACTTTTTGTCAAGTACAGTGGCGCCCAGTAAAACTAAATTGCGCCATGTCTTTCAATCCAACCCGAGCATCCCCCTTTTTTCTATAGATGACTAATAGATTCTTACACCATGTAGCCAACACCATTGCCGGAGGTATTTCCAAGAGGAGCCTCTCTAGGCTCGCTCAACTAAGATACGCGAATCAACCGTTCACGGCGAACATCATATCCCCTGCCTTTTGTGAAAACACCAAAGGAATGACATATGTCAACACCGTTTTCTCTAAAGAGGATGCCACTAGCATCAACCCTCACGAAAATGATCTTTTGGCAATCACCGTCTAATATGGAAACTAGGATATCATGCGCATCCTGATAGACCTAGGCATCTCAAATTATGTCATATTTTGTGATGCCTTTCAGAAGTTACAACATAATCTAGACGACATATAAAGGTTCATCGGCTCTCTAACAGGATTATCGAGCAAACGGGTAATAATAATGGGTTATATGATCCTAAAAATCACCTGTTATGAGGGAGCAGATGTCAAAACCATCAGTGTCCGCTACCTCGTAGTAGAAACCATGTCACCTCACAACATCATCCTGGGGTGCCTGACCATCAACGCCTTACAGGAAGTCGTGTCCACATGATACTTAACCATGAAATATCTGCTCCTAGATGGTAGAGTGGACACCATCTAGGGGGATCAACAAGCAGATCACGAATGTTATCTTAGCAGCCCAGAGGCAACCAGAGAAGAGCTTACGTTGGTTGATGCCCATCCTTCTGAAGTTCCAAATGATGACTTCGAGGTTTTGGACCCCATATTCGGTTCGAAGGCAGGGTGAATCACACCCATAGAAGATTTGAAGGAAGTCTAGATAGGTCCTCACGTTCACCAAGTCACAAAGATAAGCACCTCCTTGTTTGTAGGGGAGGAGTTGGAGCTAGTCGACCGACTCCGAAGAAACATCGACTTGAATGTTTGGGCCCCCTCAAGCATGCGAGGTATTGACACCAAAGTCGTGATCCATTGTATGGCCATCCATCCGTCTACTAAGCTAGTGGTGCAAAAGAAATGGAAGGTAGTCGAGGAAAAGTGGGTTGTCATTGATGAAGAGGTGGAAAAGACTCCTTGCTACTAATGTAGTTGTCGCATGCCCCTTAGTGAACTTCTATAAGTACCAGGGTTATGCTCTCCTAGAAACCGTAACAATGGGAAGGCCATTCCCAACTTAAAGAGTTTTTTCGCTAGGAAAGTATACTTGGGTGCTTGGTTACGAACTTGTTTTCCCTCTTCTTCATCTTTAAGCAGTTCATTCTCCTGCAGATAACATAGTTTGAGAGACATCTAGCTTAAGTTAGAGGAAACCTCTTGGGTATAACTTTCGTTTGCCTCAATGTTGAGGGCGACGGGAGTCTCTTGTATATCTTTTTTATTCTAACCTATTGTCTTTATGGTGGTGAGTTTGGACAGAAGGTCTACTATGAAATCCTATTTTGTGGGCATGTATTTTACTTCACAATATTTAAAGTGTGTTGATAAACTTCATACCTTATAGAGATACATTATGAGTTGTGGTTCTTTTTCTTGGTATTCCCCGGCTACTTGATTGACAACCAGCTAGTAATCATTTTTACCTTCAACCTAAAGGTACTCATTTGTAGGACAAGAACCATATTGGTGATCAGAGCTTTGTACTTAACTTAGTTATTACTTTCTTTGAATTTGAACTTAAGTTCTTGTTCGATCAATATGTCACCTTACCTATCTAATATTATCCCAACGATGTTCCCCTTAACGTTTAAGGCACTATCAACAGACAAATTCCATTTTTAGGGGGCCTTTTCATCCACTAGAGAGTTGAATTCTACCAAAGAATGTGCCAAAGCCTAGGAATTTATGATTTCTATTGGGATATATCGGATGTCATACTCTGAGAATTCTACCACCCAATAGATCATTCTGCATGGTAGGTCTAGCTTTTTAAGCACCTATTGAATATGGTAGTTAGGTTTGACAGACATTTAATGACCTTAAAATAGGGCCTAAGCTTCCTTCTTTGAACTTCATAATATATTGTTGTTGTTTATTATATCTTGCGTTCTTGAACCTTATTTTATTGTTGTTGTTGTTGTTGTTGTATTTTGTTGTGTTGTTGATAAATGTTGTTTGTATGTTGTTGTTGTTGTTAATTAATATTTTCAGAACAAGAACAAAACATTGCTAAGTCACAAGAAAGAGGTTTTTTGTGACTTAGCAATGTTTTGTTCTTTAAGTTCTTATGCAGGTTGCACAATAGTTGAAGTTGAGTTTATTATATTCTATGTAGATTGTTTGTTTCACTAACCCTTCACTGAAAATACATTTCATTTAAATTGATATAGTAACTTATAATCTGAAAATTAAGTTGTATTTGAAAACTAACTTATATCAATTAATTTTTTCTGAATTGCATTCGTCTCACCATTCATCCCACTCTCCACCTCTAATTTTATTTGCAAAGTAAAAAATATTTTGCAAAAATAACTAGAGGTGAAAGCAGGGGCGGTTGAAGAACTAGGATCATTAAACTAAGTTCTAACTGTTAAAGAGAAAAATACGGACAAGGAGTTGAAGAACTCTTATCTAGCATTGAACGTGAACTTGTTCTTCTAATAACTTAATTTCTCATGTTATAATATTCTAATGCAGATTGAAAGGTTATATGTTTAGTTAGCATTGACGAAATAATCATTCCACATAATTTATAATAAACTTGGATCTATATATCATAACACTTATTTAGCACAACCGTTGTTAAATATTTTGCATTAAAGAATATTACAAAAGTTTTTTAAAGTACCCGTTGTGGTAGGTACGTAACGCGCTACATAGATACAATCACGGGTGCACGCCTATGGTGAAAATCATCATACATACGATCACACCTTATCTCACAACGGTTTGACCAATATGGTGGCATCCCTTTAACAAAAATTATGATAGAGGTTTTCTGTAATAGTGGACTAACTTGCCCCCTAAGAATTATTAAAACTTTGTGGTGGTAGTTAACTAGCACCGTTAATGTCAGATAAACAAGTTAAAAATACATGTCATAGGTTTACAAACAGTTCAATGATTCGGGGACTAATATTACCCAGTTTAGTATTGTAAAGGATTAAATTGTTTTTTCTTTTTTGGTTAATTTGGACTATGACTTTTTTTATAAAATGGGTCTTTACTCTATATTTTTAATATCATAAATCAAAAGTGAACAATAATATTATATAGACAAAATTACACCAAAAATCTTTTAAGTTATTTTTTTAACAGGTTGGTCAATTAAGTTTTTTTTATAACAACTTGATCATTTAAATTACCTAACGTGTACACCGTTATTCTTTTTTAACATTCTTTTTTAACAGAATGAAAGTTCTAATTACATATACAATTATCTTGAGTGGTATGTGTTATTCCCATGACTAAGGCAGTACACAACGTCAGTGAATACAGTATGAAAATGATGAAGTACAATCAGAAATACAATAATATTATATTTTTAAATATTCAAAATGTGAGAAAAAAATATAGAAGTCACCCTAAATGATCAAATCGCTAAAAAAAATAATAATAATAAATCTATTTAAAAAATAATCTAAAGAATTTCTGATATAATTTTGTTTGTTATTTATAATATTAGTTCGTATAACAAAATAAAAGTTATAATTTAAAACTTTGTTTATTTTCACAAATGACAATTATTATACGACAAAAATACAGTGTTCTCTTTATTAAATTATGCATCTATACAGAACGTGTACATCAATTTTTTGTCTGCCGTTGACTTCATTCACACTTTCACACATTGATCGTTTGATGTGAACAATTGCAACGTGTATTTAGCCTTCATTACGATTCACGTTGGACATTAATTAAACTATTAGTAGTAGTGCTTATTCAACAATTTGCAAACCATTCATTGGATTTTGTAAGATTTTTGACTCATCCACGACATTTAATAGTAGTAGTGCTTATATACGATTCTTACATTGAAATATATTATTCAATCCAATTTTATTTTCTCAATCCTACAATAGTCATCACATTTAAATATTTCAAATAAATTATAATAATTATAATAAATTATATTTTTAATATCATAAATCAAAAGTGGACAATAATAATATTTATAATATTATTTGTTAGTATAACAAAATAATAATAATTAGTAATAGATTCAAAAGTTAAAGTAATATGCACCACCACACACAAAAAAAAAAGTAAAAGTAATAATTTTAAAACTCTGTTTATTTTTACAAATAACAATTATTATACGACAAAAAATACTATTTTATTAAATTATGGTTTTTCACACTTTGATCAGTCTATATGAACCATTATAATGTTTATTGAGCCTTCATTACTATTCACGTGGGACATTACTTAAAATAGTAGTAGTAGTTCTCTTCGCTCGAGCACAAGAATGAAGAAGATCAAGAGAGTTGTAACTAACTTTTAGTTTTTAACATAAATTATTACAATGAGTTGTATAAAATTTAATTTATATACAAATTTTAAATTTGAGATGAAAATTCAAATGCAATCTAAATTCAAATAACACTTAAATGACAATACCTTTCCGTCTTTTTCCTTTTCGAAAATCTGTCTCCATGTTATCCTTTACTGCATGCACATGTTAGGAACCCATGCGCTCATACATGTCATTATTTAAAAAATTCTTTAACATATACATATATATATATATATATATATATATATATATATATATATATATATATATATATATATATATATATATATATATATATATATATATATATATATATATATATATATATATATATATATATATATATATATATATATATATATATATATATATATATATATATATATATATATATATATATATCACATATCCTATAAGAATGTAATTTTTATGTAAAAAAATAAAAGTAAATCTGAACCATTAAATTTTAAAATAAAGGACGAAGGTTATGTGTAATTTTTTTCTCTCATCTATTATTAAGATAAATAATGGAAAAGAGAGAAAAAAAACCAAACATAATCTCCATTATTTATTTTAAAATCTAATGATTCAGTTTCATTCTCATGTTTTCACATAAAAATGACATTCTCATATGATACCTCACATAAGTAGCCTAGTAACAAGCGTCCACCGCTGCCCCAGCTGGCGTTTTTCTATGCTAATTGGATTCAAACCCCAAGGGAACACATAAACGTTATAATATTGAAAAGTGGCAAAGAACTAGATAATACTTCCAACAAGGGACATATATGAGAGGATAATGACAGTAGGGATGTGCCATATGAAAAAGGAGTGATAATCAACAACACCTACGAAGGAGGTAGTTGAAAAATAAAAGGAATAACCATATGTGGCTCCCTCGCCGTATAAACCTCATATCCTATTTTTGCAAAGATTAGTGAAAACCAAGAGTGAAGACCATTTTAGGAAGTTTGATGTAGTTTTGAAAAAGTTGTTATCAACGCCCCTTTCTCTGAGGCATTGTCACGAATGATATGCTATGATAATTTCCTAAAGGAGATTTTATCTAACAAGCAAAAAATGGGGGACACCAAAATGGCAGTGCTAACAAAAGTGCAACATTGTCATCCAATATGAGATGCCCCCAAAACTAAAATATTCCGGGAGTTTTTTCATTCCCTGTATTATAGGCACAACGAGTTTTGAAAAAACCTTGTGTGATTTAGGGGCGAGTGTGAGTTTGATGCATTTGTCCATCTATAAAGAATTAAGTCTTAACGGTCTAAAGACCACTAGGATATTTGTGCAGTTGACAGATAGACCAATCAAGTATCCTATAGGAATTGCAGAAGATGTGGAGATAAGGAGACACTGAAATCTCGACCAAGTTAGGTAGACCCTTCCTCGCTACATCCAGATTAGTTATAGATGTTAAGCATGAGAATATCACATTAGAAGTAGGGATGAACATATTGATTCCTATCAACCAAACTTGTAAAAAGCTCTACCTTTATGAACTCTTATTGCAAAGTCGATATAGTAATAAAATAGGTAGATAAGTCTCCCTCTAAACAAACCCTCTATTAAAATGGAAGTAAACGCAGCGAGTGCAGTCTAAAGTGTTATACCTGGAGGCTTGAAACGAACACGAGAGACCCACTCGAAAGTGAAAAAGAATCCTCTGCCACCAGACCCCAAATACAAACTGCCTTGAATAAGAAAAGAAAGAAAAACTTTACGGAGTTGGTTCAATATGTTCAAATGGAGTTCTAAAGAGGTTGGACATGATGTTGGACATTGTGTCAATGATGCAAGTCTGTAAGAGGTTCTCTCTTGATTCAGAGGGCCAAGCAAGTTGAGCTACCAATGTTAAATGACGCGCTACGTGGGAGGCAACTCACAATTTTTTGATTTAGTGTTTTTGCTTTTTTTTTTTTTGAATTTGCAGAAAATAAAGAGATTGATTACTTGACACCTATCATATGCATGCAGACATGAATCTCCAGGTTCTGTCTTTCCTCCTTCTCATGCTTTTATCTCATTACATTACGGACAATGTAAGATTTATGTGTGAGGGAGGAATTTCCCGCTTTCATTTACTTGCTTTTTAGTTAGATTTATTTGCTTTTTAATTAGGATTTTCATGCTTTCTAGTTTAGGATTTTAATGTTTTTGTTATAAATTAGTGTTATCGAGTCATTTATGAGTGTATCTTTGCTATGTTATTGATTTTTCTCATTTCTTGAACCATTTTTTTTGAAAAGGCTTAGGATTATTGACTCACTTAAAAAGTATATAGGTTCCAAAGGAGGAGAGGCTAAGGTTAAGGACACTTGGGAAAATTTTAACAAAATGGTATTGCCCCAACATGCAAAGCCTCCCGAATATGGATATTAATTTAAATACTCGTTATGCCATAGTATTCGAATTCTTTTTTGAAGTAATCCTTAAGTAGTTTATTTATCTAGTCAGCCATAATCCGGAATCACATATTAAGTATCTTAGTCGATGAACAAAATTTGAAAAAAGTTGAAGCGTAAATAAATAAAGGCAATTGCATCTACTAAGTTGGGTGACCCTCACCAGTTATTTAACCTAACGATGGCTAAACTTTGAAAATAAAAAAAAATAATGCATGTGCATCTTTGATAAAAAGTCTAAGTACAAAAACATGAATAAAAACGATAATCTGCTTTACTACCATGTGTGTGATGATTACCTAGATATCTAAGTGCCTTAATGGGACTCTCTTGAATGAATAAGGATGAAGGAATTAGAATAACGAGACTAAGATACAACACCATGATTTAATTGGTATATATAGGAGGGAGACTTTTGTACGCATTTCAGGTATTGATCATTTAAAGGTCTCTGTGCTAAAAACGATGAAAATAGAGAAAACATAAAAATTACATGTTTTCTGCTGTCATGACGGGCTCAGATGATGACTGTCATGGCACCCCCAAGGCTAGACCATCAGTACGGGAGGAACGTCGGCTGAGTGACGCCCATCATGGTCACACATTGCATATGCCCTTGATATAGTGTCATGACGGGCAAACCACCAACTTGCTCACACCCGTCATGACGGTAGTAAATAATTTTTTTGCTGCTGAATTTTATTTTCTGCTACTACAATTATTTATTTTCTGCACTGTTATTTCAAGTTTGTTGTTGTTGTTTAGGTTAAAAGTCTCCATTTAGAGCAATTTATTTATGCAAGTTTCAATCTTTATTCACTTTCCAGTTTCTTTTACTTTTATTGTTTATTCAATTATGTCTTATTTAATTGCATGCTTTTTAGTTATTTACCATGTCTGAGTAGATTATTATAGAGTTCGAAACATGAGGATTGTTTTATTGGTAAAGTTCATACGGAATACTTCAATAAGTCATTATAATGAAAAAAATGTATGCTTCACAATTTATGTTTAAACGATAGAAAATATTTGCTACGAATGTAGAAATACAGAGATACCATTTATGCACCTATGAAGGCGGTATTAAACTTAGAAATTCAAACGATCAATTATGACGCTTTGCAAAAGCAGGGTCAGAATTTATTGATAAAATACTTAAAATTCTCGTTTTGAAGTATTAGTTTTGAAAAGTAAAAACTTATGACGAAAGTACAAGTTAGAGATATCACTTACGTATCGAAAGAGTAAAACCGATATCTAACACCATTATTCAAACAATTAATTTTGTGGTAGTGAAAGCATCTTAAAATTAATTGAGGATTCATTTTCAACTTTAAAAGAATTTTAAATATATTAATTTTATTGTAAAAGACAGATTTTAATGCATTTGAGAATCCGATGATGGACAGCAAAAGCAGGCTATTAGTTGAATATTTTTTGTTCTCATTATAATAAATTAGCGTCCAGACGGACACTCTGTGTCCGTCTGTCCGCTTTTATTAATGCACAGACGGGTCAAAATATAAACGGTATTTTTTGTATATTTATTTTTTATTTTAATTAAATTATTTATAAAATAATAAAAAAAAATAGTAGAATGAAAGAAATATGCAAACCACCCTATAGCGGTTAATAAAAGAGAAGTTGAGATTTAATAAAAGAATTGAAAAGAGTATAATTGAAAGAAAAAAAAAGCTACACCAAAAATACGTTTTGTCTTTATATATAACTAGCGTCCAAACGGGCACTCCGTGCCCGTTTGTCCGCTTTTTTTATTGCGCTAACGTATGCAATTTTTTACGGTGTTTTGACATATATTTCATTAAAAATAATATTATTTAGAAACAATTATAAAAATAAAAATAAAAATATAAAGATACATATTAACTTTCAATATGTTTTAGTAATGTCTTCGGATCAAATATAAAGATACATATTAACTTTCAATATGTTTTAGTAATGTCTTTAGACCAATTTAGCAATAAAAAAAATATCTCCAAACCAATTTAACAATGCAAATGTAAACTTAAAATTAATTTAATAATCTAAAGAGTAGAATGTGAAAATTAAAACTTATCAATACATTAAATGTTATATAAAATAATATTATTTACACAATTTAAAAAAATAAAAGTAAGAAAACAACCCATGTATGTTGTTTAATGTCTTAAATTTTTAATAATATCACAATGTAGAAATCATACAAATTATAAATGGATATAAAATAACAAAAAATTAATATTCACATATTTTACCATAAAAGACATTAATAATGTTACTATTACTTTTTATACTCGATGTTTGTGTTCAATAAAAAAAGACATATATAGAAAATAAAATAATGTGGTAGTTGTTATTTGTTTTTGTAACTTGCCCTTTTATTATAACTTATTTATGAATGTTGGCACTAATACGTGTTTCCTCTCTCTCTTTTTGTCACTTCCTCTTCGTCTCTCTAACTATTTTTTTATATCACTTATCAGTCTCTCTACCTCTCTATATATCTCAATCTCCTTTGCACATGACATTCATTTGTTCCTATTTCTTTGTTTTGTTAAGTAGTTAATGATCGGTTATCATTCAACGAAATCATGATGAAAATATAAACACAAATACCTTCAATCTTTAAACAATATTCAACCCTTAATATCATTAACATTATGTTAAACAAACTGTAGTTTTGTATCAATGACATTATACAAAAAAAACTGTAAAGCCTGTATTTAACATTATCTGATACAAACTGTAATTTTGTTTATGAATGTGAGTCTTATAGATGACAAAATTAGAGATTATTCTCAATAACAACCTACATAATATAATTAAGTATCATATATATATATATATATATATATATATATATATATATATATATATATATATATATATATATATATATATATATATATATATATATATATATATATATATATATATATATATATATATATATATATATATATATATATATATATATATATATATATATATATATATATATATATATATATATATATATATATATATATATATGGATATTTTAAAAATGATTAATTATTTTCTGATGCATTGATTAAAAAGGAAAAAAATTAAAAATATATAATTCAAGTTTGTATTCTTGAGGAGTTGAACGGTGTTATAGTAAGTGACTTGACGGATGAGAATGATGTGTGGGACAGGAAGTTAATGCCATCATGAATGTCTATCGAGATAGATATAAATTAATGTTTACATCACATTGTAGAAATTATACAATTTAAAAATTAAGATATTGTTTATATTTTAAAATTTTTGCAAGTTACACAGGTAAAATTGGAAAAATAATAGATAAAAATTCAAGAGAGGAAACCAAATTTTAAAAAATTAATAAAAATAGTCATTCTTATTTAATCATAGAAATTAAGACGCGCCTTTTGTTTCTTTCCTAAGAGATAATGATTCATTTTTCTTCTACAATGGAGAGAAAAGTTAAAGTATTAGACATTTAAAAAATCCAATAATCTCAACTTTCAAACCCCAATTTCACATATGGATTTGTTTCTGTAAAAAGAACAGAACAATAAATAAAAATAAATAAATAATCAAATCAAAAAATTAGATTGAAGAATCTAAATACCCTAATAATCAACTGTAACAGAAATCATTGTCTGATTTGCAATTTATATTATGTCATCTGCAACTTGTAGATTTCTCTTTTCTACCATCATCATGAACATTATTTGGACTCCAATTTTCCTCATGCAATCTTCCGTCTTCTCTATTTTTGATTTCTATGGACCTAATGAGTTAGAAATGAAAGACATAAATTATAAGAAGAAGATATTTAAATATAATTTTTAATTAGAAGTTAAAGTGAGTTTTCTTTTCAAATAACTAATTACTTTGTACAATATTCAAATATAAAATGGAGGGAGTAGTTAACTTTTATTTGTGTAACTTCTAAGTAGTTTTAAAGGGTAAAAGAGGAAAGAAAATAGGCTACACCAAAAAGATGTTTTGTCTTTACATATTGTTATAGATTCAAAATAACTACTATCATTTAATAAAAACTTCATTTTTTTATTTGTATTTTTGTTTTTAAAATTAACTAAAATTAAATTTTAAAGGATAAAATAGAAATAAAAATAGGTCAGTCTAAAATTCCATGTTCCCTAGATAAATTATTTAATTTTAATTTAATTATAAACTATTTATAAAATAATTAAAGATAATGATATGAAAAATAATAAACGGTTGGCGGTTAATAAACCTTTGTGTAACCGCCGTTGTGAGAAAAAAAATAAAAATTTAAAAAAAAAATTGAAAAGGGTAAATATGGAAAGAAAAAAGCTACACCAAAACAATCTTGGGATTAGTGGGTTTTATTATTATTTCTTATTTAATTAAATACTGAAGTTGTTACATGATTCTTGGGATTAGTGGGTTATAAAGCAGTTAATTATTTTTAAAAGTTATTACTTTTTTATTTATTATTTCTTATTTAATTAATTTAATTAATAAATTATTTGTTACTAAAGATGAGGATATAACCATAAAATAGTTTTTAAAGTAATTTTAATATAAAAAAATTAAAATGTGAGGTGGTAGAAGTTTTTTAACCGTCTATGTAGTTGATTTTTGTAAAGGGTGTTAATGGAATAATAGTGTGAATTATTGGACAAAATTGGAATATAAAAAGCTACACCAAAACTAACTATTGCCTTTATATATTGTTATAGATTATAAATAATTGTATTTTGTGTAAATAGAACTGATAGATAGATGAAAATTGACGTTTCCGTCTCTTATTTGTTATTTAATTAATTTAAATCAAATTAATATTTAATTATATTTTTGCGTAAAACAAACCACTCGCATAACATTAAATAACATCGCACTAATAAATAACAGTAATTAGTGATTGATCTCAATGAATCGATAAAACCTTTTGTACTAAAATTGGTAAAATCGTATATTTGATACAATATCAATTATGAGAAACACAAGTGATATTGAACCTTTAATAGAGAGAAAAAAAAAACAAGAGTAGACCTAAAACCCCTCACACACCTACAATTACAAAGTCTCGGATGAGTGGATTCTTTTAATTGGATATGATATTGCTAGCTAAGACTTTTATTGCGGAATACTCAAGTTAATTATTATTTTATTTAAATTATATCTTCTATTAGATGTGACAACAAATCAATACATGTTCAATATCCTTTGATATCAAATTTTTCCTATCTTTTTTTATTATCCATGAATACGTAAATTATGTTGACACAAATAAAATAATAATCATATACATACTAGTTATTATAATATTAATTTCATTAATAGACGCAAAGTGTCCCAAAATATCAAAACACGTTGCTTCACTATAATCATCTATTTCCATAAAAAGTAATAGACAAATGAAAATTATTATTATTATTATTATTGTTATTATTATTTCATTGTCTTTTTTTTCCTGCCGTTGACATCATCACATTGATCAATAACTGTGAACATAAACTAAACTATTAGTATTATTTATACAACAGGAAACAATTCATTAGATTTCCTCTAGTGTAAGTTAATTTATTCAACAACCTTATATACATTGGAATTTTATATTGTCAGTTAATTATAACTATTAAATATTTATAAAAAATTTAATTTAATTTTAATAATTAATAAATTAATATCAATAGATGATAGTGATGAACTGAAAGTCTAAGTTTGACTTTTATATTGGCAATTAATCTCATTAAAATTTTCTTTTTCTTTATATTGCTATTTAAATTGATAATAAGTATTTATGTTCCATTATATAAGAGATAATTTAATTTTTTAAAATTTATTGAATACTTAATGTATTTAGTCCGACTAAATATATTAGTTATTCAATAAATTTAAAAATTAAATTATTTCTTACATAAAAAAACAAAAATTATATAATAATATAAATATTGATCAAATCACTATAAAAAAAACACTGATTTGCAAGATAATAATCTCCTCATTACGCAGCAAAACCTCTCCTCACAAAATTATGATAAGATAGACACGTTAGAACAGATAACACTTTATTCACGCCATGCATTTTATTTATTTCCACTCCACACTTTTAAATTTTAAAAAAGCATTGCGAAGAGAAATATTCCTGACAATATTGCATAAATTTTTTTAAATATTAATATGTTTTTGAGAGAGTTTTTTTCTCACAACTACAATTTTTTTCAAAGAGTTTTACTCCTGATACAAATTCCCCGCTACAATGCAATTTTCTTACAGTGTATTAAAATAAGATAGAAAAATATATATTATTATATAGTAATAATATATTTTGAAACCTTATATACAATATTAATTTTTAGATTTTAAAAAAATAACAGCATTTTAATTTTAATAATTGTAACAAATTTATAATTTATTTTAAATGACATACATAAAAGAAAAAAAAATTACCAACTTCCATTATATTAAACTAGCGTCTAAATGGACAATCTCGTACTCGTTTGTCTGTTTTTTTTAAATACGCTTATGCGCCAAAAAATAAATGAATATCTTTTTATTTTAATTTTAATTTAAATTATTTGTATAATAAACTATGTGACATTCACTCTCATATTTGATTGTATATTTTTTTAGCATGCACATGGAAGACATTCTAAAATATTGTTTTCTAATAATTTATTTGTCAAGTTAAATTAAAATGCAATATGAAATATCTAATATAAAATATATTTTTTTTATTTTAATATTTCTTTAGCTGCATAAAATATTTCTTTTACTTTTCTTTCTTGTGTCGTCTGACTACTTATTTGGTTAATATTTAAGTTTTTATAGTTAAAAATATAAAAAAAAAATACAAACATATAAAATATATCTTTTTTTAGTTTTCTTACATTTTTCTATTTTCTTGATCTTTCTATAACTATTTTGATCGGTTTATGAGTAGACATAAATATAAATGTATTGAAAAACCGTAAAATAGAATAGAAGAATGATCTATTAAACACAATAGAAAATCAATTACATAATTTAATGGTGAATAATATAGTACATTGAATTTAATCGAACAACGGTATTCTCAATTAATTAAATAATATGATTTTATGTGACATTACTTTTTATTTTAATTTATTTTAATACAAATTAAAAATTTAAAATAATTTATATTAAATATACCAATACTCAATTTAAATTCATGGTTATCAAATAATTTAATTAATTCTATTAAACATAATAGAAAATCTAACATGGGGACAACGACATAAATAAAATTTAGAGACGGTGGTAATTGTTTTTTTTTTAAATGATGGTAACCGTCAAATTAAAAGAAAAACGGTTTGGAAATTTAATTAAATAGAAAGATTATGAGAAAAGAAAAACATAAGAAAGAAAAAAGAGTATTAACTCAATCTTTTCATCTTGTAGGTAACATACTTTATTTAAACAAAATCTTATGAGTATGATTGATACTCAAAAAAACTAGATCAACAATATCAATTTATGATTAAGATTCGATTACACATTAAAAATAATAAACATATAAAGAAATTTGACTTCTTTCTTTCTTATGTATTTTTAATGATACTAAATAACATAGCAATAAAAATGATAAAAATGATACTCCAAAATTAACAACTAACATCTATGGTTTTATGATTATACAATAGTTAATCTATTTTTTGTCATTGACATAAGATGCATATAAGTAATTCATTTTCGCTAAGATTATCAATAAAAAGCAGGATAGAAATCACATTGTACATATTTGAGATAAGTATAGGTTGCATATAAAAATGACTTAATATAGAAGTTAATTATCAATACTCCATACTATATTGTTTAAGAAAATACATTCATGAACAGATCGACTTTTGTCATTACATTCTATCTAATAGTAACTTAAACATTAGTAAAAACTCATTATAGACATGAACTAAAACCAAACTCATTATATTTCACTAATAAAAATATAAAAAAAATATTGTAATTTGTAAACACATTCTTTATAATCATAAATACAATCCTAGCTGTTTTTCATCATTATCATCATCACATAAAGATTTACATACATATATCTAATTTATCAGAATGCCAATTTCACATAAGATTTGTAGGCAACAATAATAAAAATTATTAGTAAAAAGAACTCATATAAGGTGTGGCATTTGAACAAACACCTTGTATACGACTAGATAACTTGAAAATTAACATAAGTAAATTCATTGTGGCATTTCAACAAACACCTTGTATACAAAACTCAAGCCAATATCAAAAGAGTAGTTCTCATCAACGGTATCAACAAAAACAAGTCAATAACTCAGAAAAGAAGTAACACTAACATCATATAATCCATAAAAATGAAATACTAAGACAATAATCCAGAAAAATGAAAAATGAAAAACTTCAAATACCGTAACAATATGGCGAAAATGCGCTACAGAGGCTGTCGAAAACGGACGGTCAAATGAAGGAGATATGCAACACAGGCTGAACGGAGGTGAGCGACGGAGGAACGACAGTTGGACGGATGAGGGCGACGGCCAGTCGTGGTGAATAGGGTTCTGGTTCGCAGAGAAGAGAAAGAATGAAGAACGCGCGAGCTAGCAATGTGTTATGTTTCTTTAAAAAAATTTGTGATATTTTAATTTAATTATAATAACACCTATGGCAGCGCTTTTTAATACCTACAGCAGCGCTTCTCAAAGCGCTTTCTATTCTAAATCATATAGCAGCGCTTCACAATTAAAGCGCTTTCTTTAAAATTCTGAGATATTTTATTTTAATAATAATAACACCTATGACAGCGCTTTTTAATACCTACAGCAGCGCTTCAAAAGCGCTGTCTTAGCCCATGGATATAGCAACGCTTTCTTTGGCACACACCTACAGCAGCGCTTTAGAGAAGTGCTTTCTTTGGCACACCCTACAGCAGCGCTTTAGAAAAGCACTGTCTTAGCCCATGCCTTTAGCAACCCTTTAGCAGCGCTTTTCCTAAAAGTGTTGTCGTAGGTATGCTGTTTTTTTCTTTTTTTTTTATTACACTGTAGCAGCGCATTTTTGGCAGCGCTTATCAAAAAGCGCTGTCTTTGGTAGGCAATTTTTTTTCTTTTTTTTTAATGACTCTTTAGCAGCGCTTTTTAAAAAGCGTTGTCTTTGTATGCGCTGCTAAAAGTCAATTTTGTTGTAGTGTTAAATATAAAATATTGTTCAGGGTAGCTTTAACATTATACACATCATTATCATATTACTGCAACATTCAACACAATATAACAAATACCTAATAATAACTTAAACAACACTACCAATTTATTACAAAATACTACACAACCATTACTTAGAACACACTAACCAACAACAGCATAACAGAATTAGCAGGAACTTCAACACATATTCAACAACACCATCTTCTGCGGCAATCTTTTGTTCACCATTAACTTCAAAACATATTCCATACTCTTCAACCAACTGCAATCAATTCCACTTCAACGGTTTAAAACTGAAACAAACAGATGATCTAAAAGATTACATATCGTAAAACCAACCTTGTCTCCTCTACTAAACCTCTTCTTTTTGGCATACTCGTACCAACCTCTGCCAATGAATTTCTCTAATATGACCAACTTTTTATTCCTTTTTGCACAATGAACTTCTCTGAAACACCTATCGCAATTGTCTGCATCAATTAGCTAAATGGCTTTTTGGTTCCAAAAGAGAAATTTTTTGGTCACAATCTTTGAAAAGTGCTAAAGCAATAAAGAAACCATCACAACTACTTAACTTGAAATTACAATCCTATAAATCTTTTAAATTTTTTCAACATAAACATACCTGAACATTTTTCTTAACTTTATATCCATAATTCACCACTCTTTCATAGTGATACTCTCATTTTTTCTTTGGTATCTTCATCATCCTCTTCAGATTCATTGTTGTGAATGTCCATGTTAGGATCATCGAATGACTCTATCACTTTTTCATGAATCATATTCATCTCTTTAATCTCACCATCTGATAAGTCTTTGAAACTGCAATATCATCATTAAACTCCTTTATTTTGTATTTTATACTTAGCCTAACTACAACAACATAAATATTAATATGAACTATAACATATTACCTGCTACTTCCACTTGAGTTGGAAATATCCACAGCAACAGGTTTCTTATTCATGTTCTTTTTTCGAGATATCAACAACACTTTCTTTTGCAAACCGATTGATGCATCTTCTTTTGCTTCAGCATGCGGTGTATTTAACCTTTGCCAAACCTAATCTAGATCTCATGGAGTATCAGAAGATGCTCTGCAACAACATCTAAAATACATCCAAGTGATAAGTGCTAAAATGTACTGATTTTGAGTGTAAATAATTGGCACTTATTGGCTTGATTCAACCAATACACCTTAACTTTTGTGCATATGTTGTATAATTTAAATTATAGTGTATATATTGAGTGTCGCGTAAATTTCATTGAGTTTAATTGATTTTTTCTCATTTTTTGTAGGTATATAAGCAATGATATTTTGTCATTATCTTATATAGCATTGAATAATATTTCCAACGCTTCCGACCGCGCGTAAAACGGAGTTACGGTTTAGAAGTTATGGTCGAAACAAGTGCTGGTTTGCTATCATGTTCGCCAGGCGAACAAAAAGTTCTAAAACGCATGAAAAACACTGTTTTGGCAGTAGCAAAAGTTGCATATGTTCTCCAGGCAAACAGGACTTAGCCAGGCGAATACTGGGACCCATTTTTGTCTATTTAAGTGATTTTTCAGTATTTTTTAGGTTATGTTGTTTGGGAACTTTTTACCCCAACTTCATCAAACACATTCTTGAGTAGATTTAGCTTAGAAACAACATTGGAGGGTGCATCTTGACGATCCGAAGTCGAATCCACTTCAATCGGAGTTGACAGACCGTGAGATTTGTGTTCTTCTTCCTTCCTCTCTATGTATTTTTCATTTGTTGGGGTTTTGTATGTAAGTTTATCTTGATTGTATGTATATTTATGGATCTTTGTATAAAATCTCTTTTACAACTCTTTATCGATGATTATCTTGATTTTTTACTTAATGGGTTTGGATTGCTATAGACATATATTGTTCGAACTCGATCTAAGATGAACATCTATTAGATTCTAAATGCTAGAGATAGATTTAGGACTAATATTCACGCGGGTATCGATTCTTAATGCTCCGTGTTGTCGAGTTGTGTGAGAGATCAACAATGAGACGATACGGTTGATCTCTCGACTTTGCGTTAGAGATAAGCTCAGTTGTGAGCGATACATGATGATATTGACGAGCAAATTAGGTTGCGTGCATTTGATCCATATATTTTTTAGTACATGATGGGTAGAACGAAATACAACTCCTGACGAGTTTTCTCATTTCTTAAGAATGTACTTATTTTCTTGTTTCATGTGTTTCCTTTTGAATTTTTATCCCAAACCATTCAAACCCAAGCTTAGAGACGTAGAGATTGTCGAACGACATTCTTTCCCTCACACTGATCCCTGTGGAGACGATAAATCCCGGAGAAAATTCTTTCAAAAATAATATTTTTGCTTGCTGCTTTACCGCTTCAACACCAAGTTAATCTAAACTAATTACAACATTCTAAATGTACATGCAACTTAAAAAGTGACACATTCTACGTCATGACATTTATTACATAAATATGAAGTAGAAATTCAAACTCAACATGCAACATGACTTACCGATTTGCATACCTGGTGTTCTTGGATGCATATTTCGGTGAAGCCATTTTTGGTGGTTGTTGTAGAAAAAGAAACTGACCCTGACGAATGTGCTTTTGTTGGGAATGAGAACATGCACGGGCCCTTTTTTATACTTGTGAAAGACATATTGATGCCTTCACATAACCCTACTCCTATATATAAAACTCTTTTTGCACCCAATTTATTTACAATACATCATGACCCATTTTAACTACAAAAGGAATGTTTCTCATTTATTCCAATATATTACTACTCATTTTAATATAGTATTATTCCAATATATTACCACTCGCGTGCACGTCTGCCAGTTTTTTTAATGCACACACGTAAAAATTTAAATGATATTTTTTTATATAGTATTAATTTTTAAAGGAAGTTATGTTGAAAGTTAATAATAGAAAGTTGGGTAGAAAGTTAATAGTGAGAAGTTATGTGAAAGATGGTAGTAGTAGCAGTTTCAATAGAAATTATTATGTAAAGTAAGGATAAAATTGATAGAAAAATAAACTACACCAAAACATCATGGTTTATCTTTATATATATATATATATATATATATATATATATATATATATATATATATATATATATATATATATATATATATATATATATATATATATATATATATATATATATATATATATATATATATATATATATATATATATATATATATATATATATATATATATATATATATATATATTATAAATATGTTATAGATTATAAGAGATAATTATAGAGCATAAAAAATATTATACCAACTACAAAAATCAAATAAAATAAAGCATATACAAAAACCACAAAAGTCAAGACCGTCGGAGCAGCCACAAACAAATTACAATATAATATACCTGCATGTGACTTCCGTTAAAAATAAAATAATAAATTCATAATAAATTATTCGATATATGATAAAGCATGAATATTGTTGGCATTCAAGTATAGACGCTTAAGTTCTTATTTACATGTTGTAAGATTTTAGATTCAAAATATAATTTGAAATTTTTTTATATTATTCCGTTTCCGTAAATTCCTTTTTAATTATAATTTTTTATTATTCATATATGTAAAAAAATTAATAATTACGTTTATTTTTTAAACAATGACTCTTATTTTATCTATAATATCTTAACTAATCATTATTTTTTCCCTAAAAGAATATTGTTGAAAAAATAACAGTAATTTCTACATTCATTTTAAAACAAACTTTTTTTCTAAAATAATGGTGATTTTAAAAAGGAGAAAGTCTCAATTATTATAGTTATATAAAACCCTTATTGTTTATATTTAAAGTATAAGGGAATAGGAGTATATAATAACTAACAAGCTTCTCTTTCTCTTCATACAAGCTCTTGTTTTGGAAAAGCAAAGATGGCAAGCTTCAACATGGAATATTATCTTCCAATAATAGTTATGGTGGTCATACAGTTTATATATTCTGGTATGACTCTTGGAACAAGAATTGCCCTTTTGGAGGGTATGAGCCCAAGGGTATTTGTGGTATATCGTCATGCTTTTGCCACCATTTTTCTTGCTCCTATTGCTTATTTATCATCAAGGTAACTATTACAACTCTCATTCTTTGCTATTATTATTTCTTAATTACTCTATCTTGCTCCTATTGCTTATTAATTAATCTATTCTTTCTTTTTTTTCTTTTTTTTTTTAACAGGAGAAACTCTCTCTCCTGCTCCTTAAATTTAAAGAGTTTTTCCTGGATATTCTTCACTTCATTGATCGGGTTTGTTTCCATTTCCTAGTAAAATAAATGCATATTTTATCTTTTTTTTTAAGAGCAGAAAGATATTATATAACAAAACAGGCATAAGAAATGCCAAATCTCAGATCTCTTCTTCTACCTGTCCCCTGTCCCTTAGTAAACAGTAAGTAGTTTTTTTTTGTTTTATTTATTTATTTTTATAATCAGGCATAAGAAAAGGCCAAACACATACTTTAATCTTTTTACTTATTTTTTTAATAAATTAATTTTCTAATATATATATAACATTACTATTGAATTTGTCAAGGAAGAAAAAATAATATAAAAAATTCAGGAGTTCAAATTTTAAAATCTACTATAAATCTGAACAGTACTATTATTTATTTAAAGAAGAGCACTAGCACAAAAGGTATGCTACAATTGAAAATGCCACCGAAGCTTTGTCTCCATTACTTTTCATGAGTTTTAAAATTAAAATATCAGATTAGGGTTGAAGTTTGACATCTAGGTTATTTAAACTACAGCAATTTTAGTGCAGGGTTGTTAAATTAAAATTTTGTATAGCTTACATTATTAATAAAGAATTTGCATTATAGTAGAGCTGACATGGCACCTAAGTGAACTAAAATTTAGTTCCCATCATCTATATAATTAACGTTAACTATGTGAAATATATTATAATATTATTTATTTAATTAATAAAATATTCCAACAGCATTAAAGTAATGATATAATATTTGAAAATAGTGGGATCAAGTTTTGGTTACTTATAGACAACCATCATTAAAGTAAAAACTGCTACAAAATACTTTGAACCCACAAAAAATATCTTAGTTTACCCATTTAATTTACTCTCATTAAAGATGCTTTAATATTTCCGTTTTTAAATAAACTGTTGCTTGAGGTTTTGTAGACAAATTAAAAAATATAATAATGTTTTGAAAGACATTACACTTTTATTAAATAAACTTTATTTTAAAACATAAAAATATAGATCTGAAAACTTTTTTCAAATAAAGTTTGTTTGGCGAGTTACACAAAATTTAATGAATTCACGTGTCTTCATAAATGTGGATATAGTTTTAGAATGTATAGATCATTCATAAAGCTTTATGTTTGTATATGTATAATGAATTAAACAAATTGTTTTATATTTTGTTTGATGTTGCAGCATTACATTGTATCAAAATCTATATTTTGAGGGACTATATCTTTCGTCTTCTTCAATTGCAAGTGCCATGATCAATCTTATTCCCGGAGTTACATTTTTAATAGCAGCCTTTGTAGGGTAATTAATAACTAACTTAACTTTTATTTGTTAGTCAATCAAAATTCAAACCAATAATAATATGTTTCTTTGAATATTTTACAGAATGGAAAAAGTAAATATTACAAGTTTGAGAACTATAGCCAAAATTGTGGGGACTTTGATATGTATTTGTGGAGCTTTGTCTATAGTATTATTGAAGGGTCCAAAACTATTAAATGCAACGATCATACCTTCTAAATCAATCATGGCTGGAAGTGATACTGATCAGAATTGGTTGCTAGGATGTGTTTTTCTTTTGGCAAGTAGTGTTGGCTGGTCAGTTTGGCTAATTTTGCAGGTACTTAATTTCAGTACAATCAATGTCTTAAACGGTCTATGCTTATGCGATTTTAGTCGGCACAGGTGTTGCAATACTGTTAGTAATTGTCGCGGTGAGAATTAACCATAATTTATTCCTTATCATAAAAACCGTCAGTAACAAAATCAATATCGGTACCATCAGAGACTGTTTTTTAAAATCTTAATAATTATTACTTATGATATAACTATTATTCTATAAGCATATAACATTTCAGCCTTATATATATTTCAGGTTCCAGTTTACAAAAGTCATCCAAATTATTTATCACTGTCAGCTTGGATGTGTTTCATTTCAACATTACAATCAGCCGTAGTGACAGTATTCTTGGAGCCAGACCTTAATGCATGGAAGATTAATTCTCTACTTCAATTTGGTTCCACTTTATATGCGGTAATTTTTCACGATGAATCACCAATATTTATACATATAAATGAATACATCATTAATCCTAGATAATTTGTAATAAATATATATTGTAGGGAATTATGGGATCAGCGGTTATGTTTTGTCTTCAAGCATGGTGCATAACACAGAGAGGACCTCTTTTCTCTGCATTGTTTAGCCCTCTTGTGACAGTGATTGTGACTGTATTAGCTGCTTTGGTACTTCATGAGGAAATATATATTGGAAGGTAATGATAATGAAGATTAACTCTATAAATACATATTTTATTATTAATCTGATTAAATAATGTTAATATAAAAATTATGTGTGACAGCTTGATAGGTGCAATTGGAGTAATTATTGGTTTGTATATTGTGCTTTGGGGTAAAGCTGGAGATGTAGTTGATGTCAAAGAGAAGATAGATCCAAAATCTACGGCTTATGAATCTGGTGGAAATGAAAACTATAAAACTGATTTGGAAGAACCTCTTTTACAAGATGATTCTACTTCACGTTATTGATGAAATAACTAGTTTGAGTTAAAATTCAAGAATGTCACAGTAGTTTTATTTTTTAATTTGATTGTTTAATATAGATGTTTTATTTATTGTTATTTCTCTATAGAATTATCAATATTGTATTGTTTGATGGCTTGTCATTAATGAAATAATATCCAAAATTTTGTAAGAATAGATGATTTCTCAAAACAAGTAAATAATAAATGACACATTTAAAACAATGCATTATTAAAATTAGGTAAAGCATAGTTTTTGTTTGTTACAAGGCTAAAAGAAGAATAAGAAAAATAGATGACTACAATTTCAACCAAAAAAAAAGAAGTCTACAATGTCGTTCCCAAAGATGTGGCTAAGTCTATGGAGACGAGAAGGCTGACCCAAAAGGTCAAGATTAGAAAAATAATCGAGTTTGACCATGAAATTATCATTTTGATTTATTTCTACGAGGCTGTAGATAATTTTGAATTGTCTGTTTTTTATATAACATATTCTTAATGTCATAAATCAACATAACATGCCTATAATACTTATTAGTGGAGTCTCACATATGTTAATACTAATAATATTGTGATTTTTTTTAATTTAAGTTGGTGTAGCCGACTACAACAGGTGGTAAGCAACAAAAATATTAAACAAAAGTAACTTATAATCGGTTGAAGGACCCTTCAATTTTTGATATCTTTGAAGGCGATAGCTTCCAGTAATTAGTTACAGGTTTGATGTAACTGGTTACATAGGATTGGAAAATTTGTTTTTTCTTTTATTTGGTTAGTTGTACACTTTTGTATTGTTGTGTGTATATCCCATGTTGGGTTGTTAATTAGAGCGACCATTTTCACCCTAATTCTCTCTAATTTCTCACTTTATTTCTCCTGTTCCTCATTTTACCTTGGAGTTTTGACTCAACATTTGGCATTAAGAGTCTGGTTCTTTGATTGAACACTTAGTGTGTAAAAATATTTTCCATCTCTAATAAATGTATCCCTAAAAATCTCCAAATTCTTGATGCAGAGAATTATGACAAGTGGTGCAAACAGATGAATGTGTTGTTTAGTTGTCAAGATGTTATAGAAGTGATTAAGAATGGTGTTAATCCACTTGTAAAAGGTGAAATGACTGAACAAAGGATTACACACAATGAAGAGAAGACAAAAGATTTCAAAGCTTTGGATCTCATTCATCAACGCATTGATGCTGATAACTTTGAGAAGGTTGGTGACTGCACTTCCTCAAAGGAAAATTGGGAATTCTTGAAGAAAAGTTATTCATGGGCTAATAAGGCAAAAGTGGTGTGGTTGCAAACTCACAAGAGGCGGTAGAAATTGATTCAGATGGAAGACAAGGAAACCATTTGTAAATTTACTATAAGAATCACAAGATTAGTGAATCAAGTGAAAGCATGTGGAGAGACAATCACTGAGTAGTATGTGGTTGGTAAAATCTTGAGATCTTTAACATGAAGATTCAATAACATAGTTGTTGTGATTGAAGAGTCCAAGGTTCTTTCAACCATGAGTAAAGAAGAGTTGCATAGTTTTCTTAAGGCTCATGAGCAGAGAATTAAGGAGAGGAATGTTGACAAAGCAAAGACTGAAATTTCTTTGCATGCTCGTTTCATTTGAAAAGACAAAATGTTGTAGGGAAAATGGTTCATGAATAGAGGTAGAGGAAACTATGAAAAAAAGGGTGGAAGGGACTCCAAAAATTCAACATTTTAAAAGGGTGAAAGCACATGCAATAGAGGTAATGGATCAAGCAATTACAAAGGTGGAAAAATAGAGGAATAAGAGGAAGAAAGAATGATGATAAGAGCAATGTCTAATGCTACAATTGTCAAAAGCTTGGATATTTTTCTAGTGAATGTAATGCCTACAAGAATGATCCACAAAAAGGTGAAGAAAAGTTTGCAAATCAAGAAGATGATGAGAGCGCACTATTGATGGTAATTGCAGAAGCAGAAAACAACACAAGAAAAGGAAGTTATAACCGGTTACAAGAAAAGCATAACCAATTACTATCAATTGAAAACATGATGGTTACTATGTGATAAGATGCAGAACATTGATCAATAGCACCTTGACTCTGAGTGTTTAACTCAAATGGCAGAAAGGAAGGATTGGTTTGTAAAAATACGATGAAATTTGCGGATGAGAGCACACTAGCATCAAAGGGTATTGGTGATGCATCAATCAAGAGTAAGAATGGTGAGCAACCTTAGATTAACAATGTGTTGTATATTCCTCAAATCAAGAGTAATAATTTAAGCATTGGTAAATTGCTTGAAAGAAATTATAAGATTCACGTGGAAAATAAAGTGTTGAAAGTTACAGATGCAAATTAGAGTCTGATCCTAAAGGCCAATATGGACAAAAATAGAAATTTAAAAGTTGAATTGAAAGTAATGTAGCATAGGTGTCTTGTCACGGTTGTTAGTAGGAAAGAATGAATATGGCACTATAGGTTTGGGCATTTGAATTTCAAGGATCTCAATTATATGCAGAAAAATAACATGGTTACAGGTCTGACATTGATCAATATTCCAATTGAAGTATGTGAAGAGTATGTGCATGCTAAGAAACGCCGAGGAAGCTTTAGCAAAGATGCAAGATGCACAACCAAGTGTGCTCTTAAGATAGTCTATTTAAACATTTTTGGATCAATGCAAATTGACTTAGTTTGAGGCAATAGGTGCTTTGTCACTTTCATTAATGATTTTAGTAGAAAGTTGTGGACTTACTTGATCAAAAGAAAAGACGAGGTGCTAGAAGTATTCAAGAAGTTCATGGTTGAAAGACAAAGTGATTACAAAATTAAAAATCTAAAAGAAGATGGTAGAGTGGAATACGTCTCAAATGAGTTAAGGAAATTTTGTGAAAAAAAAAGGAATTGTACATGAGGTAGTGCCACCATATATTCCTCAACAAAATGGAGTTGCCGAAAGGAAGAATCGATCAATTATGAACATAGTGAGAAACATTTTGAAAGGGAAGAATTTGGAAAAAATAATTATGGCGAGAAACGATGTCCACAACTGCATATTTGTTTAATAGGCGTCCAACAAATAAGCTGAAAAATATTACACTTAAAGAGTCATAATCCATATTCAAGCCAAATGTGTGTCACTTGAAGGTATTTGGTTTGGTTACGTATAAACATGTTCTAGATTAGCTTAGAAAAATGTTAGATGACAAGGCAAAACAAATTATACTTGTTGGGTATCACTCAACGGTTGGCTATAAAAACTATGACATAGTTAGCATAAGAATCACAATCAGTAGGGACATGATATTTGATGAATTAAGGGACTAATAACATACTATGACCGATGAATCTAATAGTTATAACAATTTTGTAATTGTTCTTGCAGTGTTTGAAAGGGAAAAAACTGCAGTCAATGAATTCCAAGTTTAATAAAATGTGAGAAGATTGATAAGGGAAAGAGGCATGCCTGCGAGATTGTAAGATGTGAGTTGATCTTAGATAATGAGGTGAACAATAATGGTGATCTTGTCCATTTTGTGCTCATGACTGAATTTGAACCAATGAAAACGTAGGATGCCTTGAGTGATCCAAAATGGATATGTGCAATGAAGGAGAAGCTGAAAATAATTGAAACAAAATAAGACATGGGAACTAGTTGATCTACCTCAAGGAAAAACCAATTGGTGTGAGATGGGAATACAAAGTGAAAGAAAATCCTAATGGTGAAATAATAAAGCATATGGCTTGATTAGTGGAAAAGATATTTTTGCAAAGAGAAGACATAAACTTTTAAGAAGTATTTACATTGGTGGTTAGGATTGAAACCATTGCACATATCCATTTTGGATTGAAATAGAGCATTGTAATGTGGCAATTACTCCTAGAGAACCAAGGTTGCATCTATCAAAGAATGAAGATGAGTAGGATATTAGTCCAAATGCATTACAAGAGACTGATTGGATAATTGTGGTACTTGTGCAATACAAGACCAAACTTGGCATTTAGTGTGGGCATAGTAAGCTGAATTAAGGGGAAGTCAAATGCATCACACTTGGCAGCATTCAAGAGAATTCTAAGAAACATCAAAGGTTTGATTGACTATCGAATTTTATTTTCTGCAACAAATAAAAGTAGAAGCTACAAATTACTCGATTATACCGACTCAAGCTGTTGTGGAGATAAAGATGAAAGAAAACAACTGATATATACATCTTTATGTATGGAAATACACCAATATCTTGGTGTTCTAAGAAGGAATTAGTTGCAGTGTACATTGAAGTGTTTATATGTGCATTTCAAGTTGTAGGATTTATGAATTTAATGAAGGAACACTATGCCAAAAAAGACCTTTAGCAGCGCTTAAAAGCGCTGCCTAAAGTGGCGCTACTAAAGGTAAAGACAACGCTTTTTTTAAGTAAAAAGTGCTGCTATAGGCCCACTTTTAGCAGCGCTTTTCCAGAAAAACGCTCTCTTTTACCCCCATCTTTAGCAGCGCTTTTTCAAATAAACGCTCTCTATTCCCCCATCTTTAGCAGCGCTTTTAAAAAGCGCTGCCTAAAGTGTATTTACTGAATAACTTTAGGAGCACTTTTCTTAATAAAAGCGCTGCCTATACCCCCCATTTAGCAGCGCTGTCTTTTCCCCCCTATAGCAACGCTTTTTGAAGCACTCTCTATACCGCCCCTTTTAGCAGCGCTTTCTCAAGAAAAACGCTGTCTTTTCTTCACGGCATTGAATTTTTTTTTTAAAAAAATATCACTTTTTATAACATTTTTTTGGTAAAAGCGCTGTCTATTTTTCATATTTTTATGAAATGATTTTTGTTGAATTATGTTGCACCATTTTTTATAATTTTTCCATAAACCTGCTTATAACAATTACATTCAGCACAACCCTTTATTTCAACACTTTGACCTAATATATACCATAATCATTGTAATTCAACATATAAACATGCTTATAATTCAACACGTTGTAATTCAACACAAGTCGATCCTCACAACAACTTCACAAATACATTCACTATACATATAATTACAAAACAACTAACTTCACAAATACATTCACTATACATATAATTACAAAACAGATAACTTCACAAATACATTCACTATACATATAAAATTCCATATTTCCGGATCGTCACAACAACTAACTTCTAGATCGAAGTATATCAACAAATTCTAAAACTACATACGACTTCCAGAAATATAATTATACAGTAGTGTGTACATAACATCACAACAACACAAATCTCTATAAACTTCGATCAAAAGACAGAAAGACAATATATATACCTTATATAATTCTCAACTCAATAATGTATTGACACCATTCCTCCTTAATTTCTTCAAATTTGTCTTTCGAGTAAGTACCACACTTGAATTCATCAAAGTACTACATAATATAACATAATATGCATGATTTAGTTTTAAAACTAATTACTCACATGAAATATCGGTTAAGTATTAAAATAAATCATATAACTTATAAATCCATACCATGTTTGAAATCTCTATTTGACCCGAATGAATAATTTCCTTCATAAACCTCAATACAAAATATCTGCAATCAATCCCATCGCGCTGACGAGGACACTGTAAATGAAAAAAAAAACAAATGAATATATATCAAGATATATAGTTTAACAAGTTTTATCAAGTAGAATCAATATAACAGTCAAAATTGTGAAAATATATTTGCACTCTGATCCAGCTAATATTGTTAGCCTTCTTTTTTGGTACTGTTGCTTGTCTTTGTGATCAGAATATTTGTATAGCTCTAACATATATCTCATCACTTATGTATCAACCATATTCTTCATATCAGGATATTTTGTTTGATCACCATCCAATGAATCCAGATAATACACTATTTCTTTTATCGGATTAATCGCAACCAACAACCAGTGTCCATTGTAAAATAAGACACAAGTTTAGACGGAAATGTTATATACAATGGAAAAAAAGAATAATTATAATAAATGAATTTAGAATGAAATCTAACCCATGACCAGTATTATATGGCAAAAAATACAACTTCTATGTATCTGTGGCCATAAATGCTTGGACTAAGTAATCTCTGACTACATCTGGAGTGTGATCAATTGATCGTGCGTTTATAGAGCTAGAAGATAAGAATGTGAATCTCTCTGTCAATTGATGCGGGACCAAAAACTTGTCATACAAGTGTTGGCTCCTAATTTTTGACGCCAGTCGAGAGCAGAGCTATCTTAGGTAAAAAAAATATCAATACTTGGTGTATGGGAGGGTTTTTTGACCAAATCAAGGAAAACGTCAAGTCGAAGAAAGATGAACAACGAGCCAAAAAATACTAAGTGTTGGAAAATGCTCGACGAAGACTAGGCTAAAGAGAGCAGGGTGACAGTTTCGCCAAATTGGAGGGAATTGCAAAATATTCAAAATTCAAATCAAGTAGAAAAGAATGTGCGGGCGGTTAGAAGAACAAAGAAGCGCCAAAAGAGTGGGCTAGGAAGTCTCAACCGCCATATAGTAGTTATTCTATAGCACTATAAATAGGTGTAAATTTTATGTAATAGAGGTGTTCATTCATTATTATACTAGTTCATACAACTCAAAGTATCCGCGTGTAGAGAAACGAGTTAACGAGAATGTACGTGATACAACACCAAATCCTTTCTTATCAATGTAATTTGTCTTTACAATTCACTTGCCATTTTTAACTTTCAGTCTTTATATTCAAAATTGCCCTTTACACTTTTCTGTCCATTTACTTTGCAAAGACCCCCTAGTCGAACGTGGAGTTCTGATTAGAGTTATTTTTCATCGGTTATGCTGACACTTTTTACATCGATTATGTGGTTAAACCGATGTAAAAGGTAGTCTTTTACATCGGTTATTTCATTCGCCCAATGTAAAATGTACTGTTACGAGTATAAATTATTTTCCTATTTTTTAGTCGTTCCCTGTATCTTTTTTGGTACCTAATTTTTCATATTTTTCCAACATTACACAGACCATAATTAGGTCGCTATTTTCCATAGTGCACATCATATAAACCACATTTAGGCGCTATTTTCATAGTTTTGCAACATCACATAGACCATATTTAGGTCGTTATTTTCATATTTTTCTCACAAATCTAATTTCATTGCACCAAATATCTAGTATACACATAATTGATTTACAAAAGTGTCAGCATAAAGGATATACACAAATTTACTAAATTAAAAGGATGTTTGCACGACGGACCACTACAACAACAAAAAGCTTAACCTTTATATAATTCAAAGAAACATGTTACCCAACGGAGTCGCAAATCATACAAATCATCGTTTGTTAAGTTCGTTGGGTCATCAAATACCTACAACACGTAAGTAACAATAAAGTTATTCTTTGAAAATTCACATTAAGTTTCAAAACGTAAAGTAAATAACAAATTAAAGTCATTTTTATTACCTTCATCCAAGATTTGGTTATATTGGCAGAGACAATATCCAACATATTTTTCATCACATAATACCCACAATCATTAGAGTTAGGTTGTTTCCTTGTCTACAAATGAATGGCATAATTAGTGAATACTTATATGATAAAATTAAATATATAATTATAATTTACACCACGCTTACATTGGGTTGAAGCCATGTAGCCTTTCTTCTATTCCCATTTGCCGCTTGATGAACCCCAAACGCACTAATTCATAAGAAAAAATTCATATAAAGCCACATAACATATGATATTACTTTTGTAATAAATTATGTATATAGGATGAAGTGAACATAAAAGATAAACTTACCTTGTAACAATTTTTGTCATGGTTTGATTAAGTTCATGATGAAGTGAACAAAAGACGACCACCGTATTATCATTTGGACATATGACTATTAATTGCCAATGACCTCTGTACGTGTGTGTGAAAACACAAAAGTCACAATTTCATGTTAGCAAAATTGAACTATATATGTTACCAAAATTAAAAAATAGAAAACATAATTTCATACAAACTTACCCATGAATAAACGGTAGCAAGTGACACTCTCTCTTTTCGTCACGTAACTTATCTTGTATGTATTATTTGACACTTGCTTGAGTTTTCGGCACATGATCAACGTACGAACACATAGCAGAGTCCATAAATCCGTATACTTTAGATTGTGAAGTATTAATACACAAACGATGAATATACATGAAAAATTTTAAAATCATTATAATAAAAGTGATGAGAGATATAATATATTAATAGATATTGACACTAATAAAAATAGAAAATGTACTTACGTGCACCAAACTTGGAGAGTAGACAGATCAAGCCAATTAAAACCCACCAGCAACTCTCTGATACACTTAGCTGACATATGAAAATTACTGGCGCTTGCACAATGACTTAATTCTATTAGAGAGAACAAAAGTCTCTACGGGTAAACACGTGGCATAAAAGAAGAATTGAGAAGTTATAAAGAATGAAAAGAGAACCTGCAATGTCGTGGCGGCCGGATGACTCGCGGTTAAGAGAAAAAGAGGGACACAAATTCTGCGAGAAACGAAATATCAATAAACTAAAGCAATAAAATAAATATAACATAATTGAAATTTAAATATAAATTATTTAATTATAATTATTATTAATATTTTTTCTATATAAATTTGACATACCAAAAACAATAGAGTATAAGTAGTAAAAAATTAGAGAAGTAAAGAAAATAAAAAAGAACAAGACACACGTTAACCTTATGAGCTTAACATTATTTTTTTTACCACCACGTATCAAAATTCTCTTCTGAATAGGTATAGTATTTCAATTGTAAGAGAAAAGTTTATCTATCTCTCATACATTGTCCAAAAATGGTATTTTGCATTTTTTTCAATTATATAATTATTATTATTATTATTATTATTATTATTATTATTATTATTATTATTATTATTATTATTATGTGCAAATTTATTTAGTGATTTGATTAGTTACATAGAACAACAAAGTGATTAGGAGGAAGAAGAATGTTGTTCTGAGGAAGAAGAAAATCCACGAGGAAGTGATAACTCATTTTTATGATGTCGCCTAATTATATACCTTTAGAAATATCTATCATTGACTCAACTGTCCATGACTTTGACAAGTTTTCATGGAAAGCAAATTGTAATGTGTTGATTTGGGTTATGCTCAACCATGAAGAAAAACAATTTCATAATAAAAAATAAAAGATATATTCCATCTAAAAAACACCACGTACCAACATTCTCTTCTGAATAGATTATAGTATTTCGATTGTAAGAGAAAAGTTTATCTATCTCTCATACATTTATTTTATGCGTGAGTCTAATAAAAAAGTTAAAATCATTTAAATAGAATTTTTTGTAAAAAAAATATAAAAATTCACCAACATTCATCAGCCTCACAAATTCATAGCATTCATCAGTCTCACAAATTCACCAACAAAAAAGAATCAACCTAAAAAAAACAACCATAAATCACTATAAAAAACTCACTTACTTGTTACCCTTAATCTTGAACCAAGTCTCAGCATAATGTTTATGCACAGCAGCCAAACAAAACAGAGAACGAAACGGAGGAGGTGACGGAATCGGTGAGGGAATGGCGGAGGGGGGAGTTTCGTTGTTGGTCGTGGGCGGAGGGAGGACGAAGACGACACGCGCAGGGACGAAGGAGGAAGAAGACGACGCGCGCACGATCGTGTGTGGGGCAGAGGGGGAACGACGACGGTCGATGAAAGTGGGTCGTGAGGAGGAGGGTTTGAAAGAAAGCTTGAAATGTGCAGGTTCTGTTGTGAACATAAACTTATTTTGGAATTCTCAGGATCTTTTACATCAGTTGAATAAGGAACCGATTTGAAAGCATAGTCCATAAAACTTTTTAAATCGGTGGAAAGCCCAACCGATTTAAAAAGCTCACCCGTATAGAGTTTTTAAATATATTAACCAATTTAAAAACACTGTTTTTAATATATTTTTTAAATCGGTGCATTTAATAACCGATTTAAAAGCACTCTTTTTAATTTATTTTTTAAATCGGTGCAATTAATAACCGATTTAAAAACACTTTTTAAATATATTTTTTAAATCGGTGCATTTAATAACCGATTTAAAAGCACTCTTTTTAATTTATTTTTTAAATCAATGCATTTAATAACCGTTTTAAAAACACTTTTTTAATATATTTTTTAATTCAGTGTATTTAATAACCGATTTAAAAACACTTTTTTAATTTATTTTTTTAAATCTGTGGATATAATAACCGATTTAAAAGCCCTAACTTTTTTACATCGGTGGAATAATTGGGCAGATGTAAAAGCTCTAATAGTTTTTTTTATATTATTTACGATACTGCCACCGTGTTTATAATTTCACATTTTACATCGCTTCGAGTGAATACCCGATGTAAAATCATTCTCCCAAATATCTTTTTTTCTAATAGTGATTCCGTGTTTGTAAAAATTAAAAGTTAAATAATGAATTTGTGAGATTTGTTTTTGTAGGTTCTTGTGCATGTATAGAAATCTATTTTTTTTTCAAAAATTGAAAAAAAATGTAGGTTGTATTGAGAAACAATTGTGTGATATTATTTAGGAAAATGGAGATTTAAGATTTTATAATTAAAGATAGAAGTCATATTCAAAAAATATTTGATGAATATGTGATGTCTCTTTTGGGAAGATTTTTTTGACCTTGATCAAAATATTTTTCCGGATATATTAATGACTTCTTTTCTACAATGTGGCTATTCAATTTATTATGTGTTTTGATTTCATTCTCTTACTATATTATTAGTTATATATATTAATGATTTCTTTCCTACAATATGCATATTAAATTTATATTTAAGAAACACAAATTTGTTTTCTTTTTCTTACTATATTATTAATTATATGAATAATAATGTAAAAATAAGACACAGTTTTTACAAATTTATTATTAGCGCTATTTTTTCTTAATACCTATAAAGAAGAGACAAAAGAAGTAGCTAGTGCATAAAATACAAGCTCCCAATACAGATACATTTTTACCTATCACCATCCCATAGCAACAGCCAAACTCATCATACTTATAGTACACACCTACCAAAAGAAAATTGCAATAAACTCATTGTTTTTCTTATTGATCCATGTCCTCTAAAAACAACAACACTCCATATAAGACTTGCCTTCAAATTATTATTCAATTCTGTCTCAATCAAATACATAATATTTGGCCAGCACACCTTGTCCTCATCCAAACATTTTTTATAATATTAATGTAAAAGCTCAATAGATTCATAAGTTAACAAACTTAAATCTAATATTCGAATTAAAACTATCTGGATTAGATTGGATTGGATATATTTATAAAATAATAAATTTCAATAACTAATAAGTTGATTTGATTTGAACCGATAGGTTCACATACAATCATAAATATCCATATTTCCGATTTTATTAAAAAAATATTTTAAAATATATTAATTAATATATATAAATTAGATACGTTGATTATTTAATAAATTTTAAAAATATTTATAAAAAAAATTGACGATGGATATGTTTCATTTATTTTGTCTTAGAACCCCATAGAGATTGAAATCCATATTTACAAGTGTCATATAAGCCATCAATTCAATGCAATTTAATGCAATGGAAATAATTGTGGATAATGCATATAGAAGGCTACTTTAAATGACTCAATCAAAGGGTTAGTTGGGGGAATGAAAAATGGAGCAATCCAATTGCTACACGAAATGTGAATTTCATCATCAATTCAATGTCTCATTTGGAAATTATTACGAAGTAGAAAATTGGAATTGATTGGAAAACTGCATGAGATGAGGGTCCATTGTCCATACAAGTCGACAGTAGAAATGGTTTATTGGTATGACCTAGCTCACCACCATGCCAGCTAGGAGCAATCAATTTTATTACTTGTCACTTTCATCAAATCTCTGTGTTATTCTTATTATAACTACTTTATTTGTTCTTATATATCAAATATTAAATCTGCTCTTTTTTTTCTTCCTTCTATAGTCCAACTTTAGTATAACTACTTTATTTGTTGTTAAATATTGTTTGGTTGGCTGAGAATAGACCACGACACAAATTGCTTAAATAAATCAGGTTTGTTTAAAAAAAAGTTTAAAATTTGAGTATGACGTATTATTTGTTCATGATTTTTTAAAAAGAATATTATGCCTATTTCTAAAACGGTTAATAATTCAATAAGTAATTCTATATTTTGTTAATATATTTGATCACAAAAAATAACAGTAAAACAATAGCAAAATCTATGTATTTAGATCATTATTAAGAAGGTTAGAGAAAACATTAACACAAATAATAAAAAAGTAGAGAGAAAGGGGATTTCCTGTCTAATTCCTTTTGTTGGATAGAATTTAGAGGTAAGGTTCTCATTTATAAGAAAGGAGAATAAATATTCATCTCGGAAAGGTGTTGGTAATTTTTTGAGAAACTCATTACTA
This sequence comes from Lathyrus sativus, assembly GCA_963859935.3. Classification (NCBI taxonomy): domain Eukaryota; kingdom Viridiplantae; phylum Streptophyta; class Magnoliopsida; order Fabales; family Fabaceae; genus Lathyrus; species Lathyrus sativus. The sequence continues at coordinate 3,730,801 of OZ012738.1, read as the reverse complement.
AAAGAATGTTATGGATAAACTTCCACTTGAATTTCCCATTTTCTTTTACCATGTCCATCTTAATTCCAACATACACATTCAAATAAATATTCGAAAATATTCTTTTTAATACTAGGCCATCAATAATTCTTTTCAAATCTTGATACATCTTTGATGAACTCAAATAAATGGTAAATGCACATTTGTGTGCCTCCTCCGAAATCCTCCTTCTTAACTATACATCATTTAAAACACATATTATTTGATTAAATAAAAGAACTCCATACATGACTTGAGTGAAACCAGTTGTTTTGACAATACTTGAAATCTCTCATCCAACAATTGGCTCTGTTGAATCCTTTCCCTCAAATCAGAAGTAACATTCAAATTTTCCATCATCACACTATTCTAAGTCCACACATGTTGTACTTTAAATTTTTCTCACCCTTCATATGTTTTCTAATGCCACTTTATTTTGAATAGATGAAATGACACACTTGGTAGAAGAGCATATGTACAGAGTTACAAAGGAGAAGTCCTGAGTTTGAGCTTTACCTTTCTTATTTTTGTGTTTTTTTCTCTTTTATTCTTTTTTATCCTTATTTGCCTATATATATATATATATATATATATATATTTTATAATTTTCATTTTTTATTTAATATTAATTTTTTTAATAATTAATTTTCATTTTTCTCACTTTTTTTCTACTATTTTTATTATTATTAATTTCAATTAATTATTATTATAATTTATTAGGATTATTATAACTATTTTCTCGTTAGAATTAGTTTATTAGGATTCCACACATACAATTTTGACAGTTTTTTTAGATTTTGAAAATATATTTTCAAAAAATTTTCAGAAATATATTTATGAAATAAATTTATTTATAAATTTTAGGTGTGCCTAAAAAATAAATGAAATGTGTATAAAAGGTGCATTCGAAATGCATCTTTGAAAACGAAAGACATTTTTAAAAATTCGTATGATTCATTAGAAATGTTTAAGGTGCGTTAAGAAATTTTCTAATTTTTTTTCAATTTATTATTATGTTGTTAGCATTAGGGTTTCATAACGTTGGGCCTTAAGCCCTTAGATCCTAATTCCTCCTATTGGCACTCCCCATTTCCTTATGACACCCTTTTTGTGTTTAAGTTAGATTTTAAATTAGTTAATTTAATTATCTAATTTTAATTTATCCAAGCTAGTTTTTACTTAGTCTTCTTTACCTATGATAACTTGTTTAAGGTGTTAAATCTTTTTAATCATTTAGCCAATTTCTCAAAATACAAAAACAATAGATATTAAATAAAATCCTTTCATCTTGTCACATCCTTCTAATTCAAAATTTAAAAAATAAAAAATAAAAACAAAAACAAAAGTATTTCCTTCCTATATTAAAATTCAAGAAAGGCCAAAATAAATAAAAACAATAGATAAAAAATAAAATCCTTTCATCTTGTTACATTTTTTTAGACGAACTACGAGACTCTGACCCCTCATAATATTTAAGGGTACATAGACAGAAAGTTGTAACACTCTGTCGAGTACAATAATACAAAAAATTTATTTATTCTACTTCCAGATTAAATCGTTTTTTTATTAAAACAATGACCTAATCTCTTTGTAAATAAAATGCAATAAAGTCGTTAAGCAGAAAATAGGCAACATTAAGCAAACATCCCTTAAGTAAATGCATTAACCCTAGAACTAGAGAATGATCGGTGAGGGGTGCTAAATAACTTCCCCTCACTTAATCGAATTTTGAACCCTAAATCTTATCTTTACTTTTAGGTTTTATCATTATTTTTCTGTTCTTTAGGAACAAATAAAAGATGATTGTGACTCTAATTTTTTCAGTCGCGATATGCAAATTGAATATTGAGATCTCGAAACTTTTCAAACAACTCATACTCCAACATCATTAATTCATCCTTATGCATCTCTTTCCGCCTTAACGCATCCACAATTTTATTTTTGCTCACTACTATAAAAATTACCTTTCGTAATGCCATTTCACCTCGACCAAAGTATCCACCGTGGTAGAATATATTCACTTAGGCTCTTTCCTTTTATTTTCATTTTAATCCACTTTTCACCATGGTTGAAACCTCAAACCGTGGTGGAAAGTGGCGTCTGTTCATGAGTTCGTATCCTAGCACCTACAATTTTGTTTTTAATTTATTTTTAAGTCACTTTTTGCCACAGTTGGAAGCTCCAACCGTGGTGAAAAGTGGCGCATGGTCATGAGTTCGAATCCTAGCAACTAAAGTTTTGTTTTATTTATTTATTTTTAAACCATTTTTTTACCACGGTTCGAACTTCCAGCTATGGTGAAAAGTGGTGCATGGTCATGAGTTCGTATCCTAACACCTAATGTTTTGTTTTTATTTAACTTTAAGCCACTTTTTACCACAGTTAGAACTTCCAACTGTGGTGAAAAGTCACTTAGGGTCATGGAGAAATATACGCGTATTTTTATTAAAAGGCATGTTTTTACCACGGTCTGTATCCTAGCACCTACAACTACATTTTTATTTTATTAAAAGACATACAACAACAGTTATTTAAAGTAACTGTTGTGACTTATGATAGGTTGAGACATATAACAGGTTGAGTAGTTCTCTTCATGAGTTTTCAGCTATCGAGAAGAAAAAGCTACAACTTGGCCTTTTTGCATCAACACTCCAACTAATCCTTTCTTAGAGGCATCACAAAACACTTTGTAAGACTTACTAGAATCTGGAATAATCAAAACACGTGTAGTAGTCAACCTTTCCTTTATATTCCTAAAACATTATTCACACTTTGAATACCAACAAAAAGGAATCTCTTTCAACATAAGTCGAATCATCGGTAAACCAACTGAGAAAACCCTTTGATAAAGTTTATATATTAACCTGCTAACCCCCAAGAAACTCTTGACTTCGGAAGCATTCTTTGACCTTTCTCAATTAATAAATGCTTTAACTTTATATGGATCTATTTCCACCCGTCCTTGTGATATCACATAACCAAGAAACTTCACTTCGTTCATCCAAAATTCACACTTACTAAGTTTTTCAAAGAGTTGTTTTTTTTTACAAAACCGAAAGAACAATCCTTAAATGATCCCCATGCTTTTGTGGAGTACGAGAATAGATAAGTATGTCATCGATAAATATCACCAAAAATTGGTCTAAATAAGGATGGAATATTTGGTTCATATAATCCATAAAGACAACAAGGGTCATTCATCACTCCGAATGGAGTTACGAGAAATTCATAATGACCATATCGGGTTCTAAAAGCATCCTTTGGTGTATCATAACTTTTAACTAGGATTCGATCATATCCAAATCACAAATAAATCTTCGAGAACACACAAGCTCTTTTCAATTGATCCAAAATATAGTCTATCCGAGGTAAGGGATATTGGTTCTTGATGGTAACCTTATTCAAATGACGGATGTCAATACATAAGGGCATTCCTCCATCCTTCTTCTTCACTAACAACGCTGAGGCTCCCCATGCCGAGAAACTTGGCCATATAAAGTGCTTAATCAATGACATTTCCAATCGATTCTTCAATTCCCTCAGCTCGAGCGGTGGTATATGATACAGAGTGATGGATATTAGGGTCGTCCCCAGTATTAGATCAATCGATAATTCCACCTCCCTTTCTAGAGGAAAAGATGTGACATCCTCTAGGAAAACTTCAAGAAACTCACAAACAAATAATTTCATTCTTTATCCCAACAATGTTAAAAATTTTAATTGTTTGATATTAGTTAGGAAAACTTGAATGTAACATAGCAATATTTGTTGTTACGTTGTTGCTGTTGTTAGAAATGTTTAAACTCAACAACAACTACATTTATGCTTTATCCCAACAACGTTAAACTTTTTTTTACAAGTATGTATTGAAGAAAATAAATTTATCATTTAATATTACAAGAGAAGAGAAACCAACCTTGATTAAAAAATTTATTTGCTCTTGCAACCCATCCTGAAGAATGGCTTTGTAATTTTGATTTCATTTCGCTGGAAAACCAACCTAGGAATTTTTTTGTTTATTTCACCTCAGTAGAAAAATGAATCAAGGGGAAAAGTGGAAAATTTCCATTACACCCTTAGTTACCTTTCCCACCAAACGTTTTGGCACTTCTTGTTAGTGCATAAGGCACTTTCAGTGAGGAGAGAAAGAGAAAAAAAATTGTTATTATTGAATGTAATTATTGAAACAAAAATTACAAATATGTATATACATACATATATAATACTTGTATACTAAGTAACTAACAAACCCTAACCTTAACTTGTACTTGGGCTACAACTTGAATTATATCACAACATACCCTTTTATAGTCCAAGTTTTTGAACACAAAATAATCATATTCGATCTGAACTTTTCCTAATTTATTTCTCAAAGTTAGAAAATTGTCGATCTTCAGTCCTTTGGTGAAAATGTCGGCCAAATGTGTTTCACTCGAGCAATGTCTCAATTCAAGTTCATGATGGTTTACATTCTCCCTTAGGAAATGAAACCTAGCCTCGATGTGCTTACTTCTCCCATGCAGAATTGAATTCTTTCCAAGATTATAGTTGACTTGTTGTTGATATATAGCCCTAGAGGTTTCTTCACTTTGACCTCGATCTCTTCCAGCACAGACCTGATCTAAATTTTTTAACACGCAACAGAGGATTCTGCTATATGTTCAGCCTAAAATGATGATAATTCCACCACAAGTTTCTTTCTCGAGCACCATGAGATTGGGGCACTAAATGCTTGAAAGAAATGACCACTTGTGCTTCTTCGATTTTCCTTATCTTCACACCAATCAACATTTGAATAACAAGTAATCTTAACTTCTTTGCTTTCAGAATCTCATTGAAGTAGAGTTACATAGTTTTTAGATCCTTTTAAGTATCTCAGGATTCTTCTTGCAGTATTCATGTGTGACACCCTTGGTTCACTAATGTATATGCTTACTAATCTGACTTAGAAATCTATATCAAGTTTTCTGTTCCACACATATCTCAAAGATCCGACAATTTGTTTGAACAAAGTGACATCGACTTTGTCTTCCTCTCCATGCTTCTCTACATTCAATTCTTTTTTACAAGTGAGGATGCAGGATTTGAGTCTTCCATCTTGAATCTCTTGAGTATCTCTTTGACATACTTTCTTCGATGTAACACCATAACTTGCTTCGACATTTGAAAACCCATGCCTTGGAAGTACGACAACTTTCCCATATTTGACATTTCAAATTCCTTCTTCATCATCTCTTAGAACTTCGACAAGTTCTCCAAGCTATTTTCAATTACTAATAAGTCATCGACATATAAGCAGATGATTGTTATATCTTATTCCACAACATGAACATAGACACCATACTCATATTTGCATTTAATGAATCCCAAATCGACCAAGTATGAGTCGATCTTCTTGTTCTAAGCCCTAGGTGCCTGCTTGAGACTATCAAGATCTTTATGTAACTTGTACACTTTCCTTACTTCCTTTTGTATCATAAACTTAAGAGGTTGTGTGACATATACCTCTTCATCTATAGAACCATTTAAAAGTTTTGATTTCACATCTAAGTGAAATGTCAACTAGTCTGGCTTACATACCAAGGCTACCACCAATCGAACAGTCTCCAATCTTTCTACTGATGCATATAATTCATAGTAGTCGAGTCATTCTCTCTGAATAAACCCTCAAGCTAATAATCTTGCCTTATGTCTTGCTATCAACCCATCAACATTATGCTTCAACTTGAACACCCACTTCACTTTGATAAGTTTTGTATGTGTTGGAAATTCGATTAGCTCCCATGTATTGTTCCTTTCGATCACTTGTAACTCTTCGACCATAAATCCCTTCCATTTTTTTTTATCTTTGAAGGCCTCGTTATTGTTAACTGGTTCAACACCTACAAGTAAAGCAAAATGAAACACATCTCCATCTTGTGTGACTTTATCATCACTAACCATTTTACAGTCTTGAAGTCTTGGTGGGAGTACTCTAGTTCTTTTAGGTCTTTAGCTTAAGCCAGCCACACCATCTCGATTATCTGCTTCGACTTTGACTTTATTATCATTTTAGTCTTCGACTATTTCTGGAGTGTCATTAACTGGAATTTCTTCGTGCTTACTACTTTCTTCATCAACTTGATATCTATCAATGGCTTGTTAGCCGCATCACTTAAATTCCAATCCCAGGAAAAATTCTCATCAATTACAATGTCTTGACTCATCACGATCTTATCATTGATTGGATTGAATAGCCTATAAGCTCCATTTTTGTGACATCCTACTAGAATCATGGGTTCACTTTTACCATCAAGCTTCCATCTCCTTACATCAGGAACATGTTTGTAGTAAATAGAGCTAAACACCTTCAGATGACTTAATGATGGTCGTTTGCCACTCCAAACTTCTTATGGGACCTTTTTTTTTCATCTTCTTAGTAAGGCACCTATTCAGAACATAAAACGTTGTGGTGATAGCTTCACCCCATAAGGATTTGGCAAGTTCTTATGCTTCAACATTCATCTCGCCATATCCAATATGGTCTTGTTTCTTTTTTATGATATTCCATTATGTTCATGCGTGTAAGGAGTTGTTACCTTGTGATCGATACCGTATTCTACACAGAACTCCTCAAATATCATGGATGTGTATTCGCCACCTCCATCTATTCGCAGAACCTTGATCTTCTTTTCACTCTAGTTTTTGACAAGCATTTGAATCTCTTAAAGATTTCAAATACTCTGTCATTTTGCTTGATCACAAATATCTAAAGCTTTCGACTTTACTCATCGACAAATGAGACAAAATACCTGTTTCCACCAAAGGTATGATCCTTGAGCGGGCCACATACATACAAATATACTACTTCTAATATGCAATAGGAACTCACTGGCATAGTCAAAACAAAAGACTTTCTGGACTACTTCCCTACTAAGAAACTTTCACAAAGTTTGTCGAGCATCTCAAGACTTGGTATACCAGTTACCATATTTTGAGTAATTAGTTGAGTGCATGACCTGAAATTTAGATGGCCAAATCTTAAATTCCACAACCAATTGGTCTTGTGGTCGACAACTGTTCCTAGGCATTGTACCCCAGTCAAATTGATCATGGTCTTAAATGTCTTATTCTTTGACATAGGAGATTTTAAGACCATATTATAATGAGTGTCGAATAATCCCAAGGCTCTATCTTTCATAACCACTGAGAAATATTTTTCTACTGGTTGTCCAACACTTAGCAGATTGTACTTCATTCCAGGTACATAGAGTATCTCTTTGATCATATCTTTTGCTCCATTTCTCGTTTGAATAACTATGTCACCAGTACCTTCTGCTTGCAACGAGCTATTATCAACAAGTTTGACCTTGATCTTTGATGACTTCTCGACAAGTGTACTAATAATGTCATGGTAATAAATAAGATCGAATCCACAGAGAATGCTTTTTAACAAGACAAAATTGTGCAAGTCTTATAGAATAGTAAATGGGGGGTTTTCGAGTTTGTAATGTGAAAAGTAAATAAATGTCCAAACAATAACAAGAAAGTGGTTAGGTTGTGTATAGAATTCCTTATTTCTCTATTATTGATTTTCGATGCCTTACATGAATAATCTTATCACTATAATCCCATGGCGAATTAACAAAACCATTATAACCAATCCCTTACGATATAGCTCATTGATCGCTACTCAGAGTTTTCTATCCCAAGTCTGCCAGCATAAGCAGGATTAGGTGATGCAACAGAGCGTTAATTCACAAGCCACTATTTGGGTCTCCTATTTCTATTCAACAAGAATAAGAACAACAATTACCCTAGGTCCAACACATAGACTAATGGCCAGTATTCCCTATGTGCCCAAAATCAGATTAAAAGAGTATCTCACATAAAAAAGCATTATGAACAAGAAGCAATTGAATAGAATCATAGATCAAAGTATTCATGTAGAGTTAAATCAACATATGTCCCAACAGTATTGAAACAAGTTCATCAAATACAACCTAACCTATAGAGAATTAGCTACTCATAATTTAGATCCCTTTTAAGAAGAATTACATATGAGATCCCTTGAAGAATTGGCCTCCAATGCTCTCCAAATATGCCTTCTGGTATTGTAAGTTGTCACTTTTGGTGTAGAAATGCGTCCCTTTACGAGTTAAGGTCTGACCATTGACAAATTACAAAACTTCTGGTTCTAAAACAGTCAAAACGCGTCAGAAAAGCCTATAAAATAACCCATCACGCGTGTCACTATGCCAAAAAAGACCTTTAACAACGCTTTTTTTGGCCTTTAGCAGCGCTGCCTAAAGTGACACTGCTAAAGGTAAAGGCAGCGCTTTTTTTATAGAAAAAGCGCTGCTATAGGCCCACTTTTAGCAGCGCTTTTCCAGAAAAGCGCTCTCTATTCCCCCCCTTTAGCAGCGCTTTCGAAAAGCGCTGCCTAAAGTGTATTTGTTGAATACCTTTTAGCAGCGCTTTTGTAAAAAGCGCTCTCTATTCCCCCCCATATAGCAGCGCTTTTGAAAGCGCTGCCTATTCCCTCCCATATAGCAGCGCTTTTGGAAAGCGCTGCCTATTCCCCCCCTTTAGCAGCGTTTTTCTTAAGAAAAACGATGCATATTCCCCCCTTTAGCAGCGCTTTTTAAAGTGTTGTCTTTCCTCTCCCTTCCCTCCTATAGCAACACTTTTTGGAGTGCTCTCTATACCCCCCTTTAGCAGCGCTTTCTCAATAAAAGTGTTGTCTTTTCTTCACGTCATTGAATTTTTTTATTTAAAAAATCACTTTTTCATAGCATTTTTTGGTAAAAGCGCTGTCTATTTTTCATATTTTTTAGAAACGATTTTTGTTGAATTATGTTGCACCATTTTTTATATTTTTCGATAAACCTGCTTATAACAATTACATTCACCACAAACCTTTATTTCAACACTTTGGCCTTATATATACCATAATCATTGTAATTCAACACATAAACCTGCTTATAATTCAACACAAGCCGATTCTCATAATAAATTCACAAATACAGTCACTATACATATAACTACAAAACCGATAACTTTATAAGTACATTCACTATACATATAATTCCAAAACTACATACGACTTCCAGAAATATAATTATCCCGCATCAATATTTGAAAATATATATACCTTATACAATTCTCAACTCAAGAGTGTATTGACACCATTCCTCCTTAATTTCTTCCAATATGTCTTTCGAGAAAGTACCACACTTGAATTCATCAAAGTACTACATAATATAACATAACACGCATGATTTAGTTTTGAAACCAATTACTCAGATGAAATATCGATTAAATGTTAAAATAAATCATATAACTTATAAATCCATACCATGTTTGGAATCTCTATATGACCCGAATGAATAATTTCCTTCATAAATCTCAATACAAAATATCTGCAATCAATCCCATTGCGCTGACGAGGACACTGTAAATGGAAAAAACAAATGAATATTTATCAGGATATATAGTTTAACTAGTTTTATCAAGTAGAATCACTATAACAGTCAAAATTGTGAAAATATACCTGCACTCTGATCCAGCTAATGTTGTTAGCCTTCCTTTTTGGCACTGTTGCTTGTCTTTGTGATCGGAATATTTGTATAGCTCTAACATAATATAAACGAATATTTAGAACAACATCACATAATAAATAAAGAAAATAATATATCTCATTACTTACGTATCAACCATATTCTTCATATCAGGATATTTTGTTTGATCACCATCCAATGAATCCAGATAATACACTATTTCTTTCATCGGATTAATCGCAACCAACAACCAGTGTCCACTATAAAATAAGACAAAAGTTTAGACAGAAGTGTTATATAGAATGGAAAAAAACGAATAATTATAATAAATTAATTTAGAATGAAATCTAACCCATGACCATTATTATATGGCAAAAAATACAAATTCTCTATATCTGCGGCCATAAATGCTTGGACTATGTAATCTCTGACTACATCTGGAGTGTGATCGATTGACCGTAAGTTGATACAGCTAGCATATAAGAATGCGAATCTTGAAGTCAATTGATGCAAGACCAACAACTTGTCATACAAGAACCTTAAATAAAAACATAATCAACATTAGAATATTCATTTAAATGAGCAAATAAATTTTTCAATTATTTAATTAAAATTGATCGGAGTACCTGATGTAGGAATGGATAACACCGATGCACAATTCAGAATGTTGGAAAATCTGGTCCAAATCCTCTTTAGCAATTGTTTCGTCATATTCAGAATCGAAAATACCTTCCTTCATAGGTATTTGACGGATGCCACACTCAACCACATCTGTTGTTCCTACATATGTTTCAAGGCACAACCTAAATCGAGGAACATATGCTTTTTTTGGCTCGACCTTTTTTTTGTTGGACACCTTGCTAGATTTAGGCATCTTACCCTTCCTGACTTATTGCAACTGTTGAGCATGAACCTAAAAGTCATATAAGTTAAGTAATTAATATATAAGATCATCATGTAACTGTAGTAGTACCTGTTTTTTTTATGCAACTGACTTGGTTTCTCGCACAATTCCCTTATCTTTTGATTTGGATTTTGTAGGAGTCTAAGATCATCATGTAAATAAATGATATGTAAATGTAAGAATAACTTTCATGTATGGGTCGTAAAACATTTGAATACTACAAGGTTCATAATGGTGTTCAACCTACCTCATCATCTATGAAAATAAGGTTTGATGGCCATGCAATATACGATCCTATTGCGTTTCCCACCACTGTTGCATCCGAAACATCATCTGGTATAGGCAACAACGCACCCCCCTCTAAAGCAATATCAACCGATACTTTCAAAAATCCAGCAGGGAGCGGTTTATGGTGAAGTAAGTCTCCCAAAGTGTTATGCACTTTTTCCTTGCCAACCATGTGATAAGTCGGTGACGATAAATATAGTCAACAAGGTGAAATGCCCTAAACAAATAATGAATATGATTAATGTGTCAATTAAGAAAATTGTGCTAAATTAATTTCAATGTAATATATATATAATTACCTCTGGAAGCTTCTGCGGAAAATTACAATTGATATTATATTTGTCACTAGTATCTTTACACTCTGGACCACGCCTTTCTGACATGTATCTCTCTTTGTCCTTTTGCAATTCACGAATTTGAGCTTTCAATTCCTCCAACGTCTCCATCACTTGTTTATTGTTAGGATTTTTATTCTTTGGCTTCTTATACAATTTTGTTGGAGTGACACCAAATCCCTTACCCCTCACACGCCCAGAATACTCAGGAATATTTAACACTCGACTCAGTATGCTCTTGCAATCATCGTCCTTAGCAGCAGTTATAGTCTGGGATAAACTCTCCTGAAATATAGATAAAAGCATAAATATATTATATACTTTTGAGTTTATGACAAAACTAATGTTGTACTTACACATTGCTCAATATTGAACTTCTTCCTGAACGACTCCATCTCTTCCCACACGGGCAACCTTCCATAAAACATGGTCCGAAAGAGATGTTGCATCACTTTTCTCCTCTTCTAACTACACATTAAGACAGATAATAAAGCATGCATATCCCATTATATATACTTACTATTTTTTGTAACTATATCATATTAAAGCATTTATATATACTTACTATTTTTTGTTGTAAGCGTGCATATCCCAAACGCTTTTTTTTTGTATGGATATGCGGATTTTGATGCTCGTTGCCGATTTACGTCACTCACAACCTGAAAAAACAAGTTTAAGTCATATCAGAACTCATGTGGAAGAAGTATATATATTATACATTGTTCATGATAAGTTAGAATTACATGGAATTCTTTGGTTCTTCGCTTGGCAACAAATGTTTCCCATTTTTCATCTGAAATCAAATCAGCATACTTCTTTGGACGCTCTGATTCGACAAATTTTCCATCAGAACCTTTAAGAAACTTGTTCGTTAAAAATGCTCTAAATCCTCTTAGTCGTTTTTCGGCCAATTGAAGACAATATTTTTTTCGGTCGTCATCAATATTAAAAGATCTCTGCAAACAAATAAACATACATATAATATGTTAGTATAAGTAATTTAAAGACATAACCGTCGACATAATTAAAAATAACAGATATCATACTTGTATCTCGCTCCAAATTTTGTCTTTAGCCGGTTGTAACGAAGGAATTCTCCAATTATCGCAAGTGATTGAAATTTGCGAATGAACAAGTGCTCCAATGTAGCTTGTCACCATCCCACTGTTAGGCTCAATTAATTGATCTGTTTCATTCTAATGCACATCATACTTTATACCTTTATCTCTCGCACATATGATTTTTTCATAATCGTTATTCCTCTTGTAATATCTTCTTCCACGTCTTGTGATAGTTCGTTTCCATCATGTTTAGAAGTATCATGTGATTTTTCCTTGTTGGTAGCCATAATACCTGTAATTCAGAAAAACCAAATTATGAAATGAATGACAAATATATATGAAAAGAAAAACATATAAATAAGAAATATATAAATAAGAAAAACATATATATAATTTTATTGAATGACATAATATGTAATTTTATTGAATGACATAATATGTAATTTTATTAAATGATATAATATGTAATTTTACAAGTACCTTTGTCACTAACATCTCTTTCTTTTCTTTGTTGGAACGTGGTTTACTTGTCTCTTAACAACACGGGAAGATGGATTGATCCAAATTTCCTTGTTATGGTCATTTCTAATATATGATTTGTCCGCTCTAATATTCTCATCTTGATCATCTATAATATAAGATTCCTTCTCAACATCAACATCACCCTGATCTCCAATGTTATCATTGATTACTTTGTTGGAAAAAAGAATTATAGACCATTTCATACTTGTCGGATCAGTGACATAGAACACTTGTTTAGCTTGCGTGGCTAGAATAAAAGGCTCATCTTTGTACCCCACCTTATTAAGATCCACTTGCAAAAATCCTAACTTATCCATTCGTATGCCACTATTATTTTCAACACACTTGCATCCAAAGATAGGAATCTGAAACTTTACATAATCAAACACCCAAATGCACTCGATAACCCTAAAATACGACAGATTTGCATATTTGGGGTTTAAGTCCTTCACACTTGAAATGTGCATTGCTTCAGCAAGCACGGTGACACCACTATTTTGCTTTATACTTTTATCATCTTGTTATTTGGTATAAAATGTGTATCCATTAATTGCGTATGCGCTATAAGAAAACACATGCAAACTTGGAACATAGTTTAAACATCTCAACCTTTCTGTTATTGAAGCGGGATCAGAATAAAACTTTGAAAATATATGATCCTTGAACCATGTTATAAAACTTCGATTATGCTCACGTACTATCTAATTTTTATTTCTATTCAGATTTAAACCTCGGAGAACGTCTGTCGCTACTGCGAAAATCGGCGCCGGCTGAACAGAAGAGTCGCCACCGTGCGTTATTTATCCCACGGGAGGGAAAGGAAACGCTCAGAGTAAACCTCGCACAACACGGGAAAGGTATGGTCGTCGCAACCAAAACCTGGATTCGGGAGTCGGTTACGCAAGGGGAAGGTATTAGCACCCCTCACGTCCGTCGTACTCGACGGGATCCACGCTTGTTTTCGGGTATGGATTGTTATTCTATCTAAACTATAGGTCAAGGGTTAAAAAGAAAAGAGAATGAAAATAAAATGACTCGGCAAAGTATCGCACTTTATGCCTACGTATTCCCGTCTGGAACGAGAAATCAGAGTCAACGTAGTTCGCCTACCTACGGGAAAGGAGGGGAAGGTTGCTCGCTAGGATATCGCATCCTATGCCTACGTATTTTCATACAGCATGAAAGATCAGAGCAAACGTAGTTCGGGCCACGTACGACACAAGTCTGTCTTAATTGTTTTTATTCCTTCTGAAAAAGGTTTTCTGATTAACAGTCCCGGCGGACAAAAATGACGCTTTGATGAGTTCACATTCTTTTACGGAAGAAGTGTCTTTTATTGGGTTTGAAATCTTTATGTGTTTTTCTGTTTGTTTTGAGAAAGAAAGAGACAGAACTCTAACCTACGGTTGCGAAGGGAAACAAACTAACCTAATGTTATCATGCATGGGTTAGGACCTAGTGTCTATCATGCTCCTCTCTTGCACAGAGAGAAACAGAGATCCTACGGGATAGGCAGAAACAGAAACAATATCAGATATATACAGTAAAGCAGTAAAATGCATGGATGCAACAGTACAAGCGAGGCAAGGGAGTACCACTCAACCTCGAACCTAGAAAACAATAGGCGAAAGTGAACAGGCTTCACTTTCAACCCAACAGGGTAAACAGCAAACAATACAGTCCAGAAAACCAATCAATACATCAACAAATGAAATACAGCAAAAGAAACAGCATCAGCAGCTCTGAATCAACATCTGGCTTCAAGTAACCTCCAATCAGCTACAGGCTTCAACAAGCATCAATCTCCATCCTCATGGCCTTCAGACAAGGGCTTTGATCATCAGTCTTCTATCTGCAATGGCTTTTCTTCAAGCTCAAACCTCCAGGATGAGGGATCAGTTACAAGAGTGAATTGGGTGTTAAGCAATCAGCTGACTACCAAAGGTGGTGAACAGACTGCTTCTAACACAAGAGACCTTTTCTCTCAAGAGTTCTATCTCATAGACACTATCACCAAGCCTTCCAAAGGAAGGGGGTGAGTGTCTTAGAGAGACTCTGAATCACAGAGAAGAATGGATGCAGACAAGGCAATCCATGTTTGAGAAACAATCTTTCTAATCTAGAGCTCTGCCTAGCTCCTAAACTCTAGTCTCCTCAGCAACTGATAGCAAGAAACTCCTCCTCAACTCTGACAGTTGATCTTCAATCTTTGAATCTCCAATAGCTTCATCTCCACAAATCTTCAGCTTCCCCAGGGCCCCAGACAAACCCAATACCCATACAAACAATCAATAAACCCCAGAGGGCACACCACACCAGACAACAGATATACAGACAGTAATAATAGCAGTAGGGGAAATCCTGACTTTTCTCTAAGGGATCTAATAACTACCCATAGCCCATATAGTCCCATAACTAATCTATTTAAATCCTAAGTCCTAAGGGGAATGAAGTCAAACTCCTAAGTTGTCACCTAAAAAACCCTAGTTTTGTTCATGATATTCAAGCATTTATTAATCACCTAAAATTAACTCCTAAAAATGGGAACTAAAATATTTCTACAAGTTGAAAGTCTCATCTAAACAATATGAAAAGAATGATCAAAAAAGATTAAAGCATGTGAGAGAACAAAAATCATAAAAATGATGCATGAAATGAATTATTTAATGTGACATTTATTTAGAAAATATGAAAAAAATATGAAATAAAACTAGAAATGAAATTTTATTTTCCTGTAATATTCTAGACATTTTAATGAAAATATGGTAAAAAGAATGGATGAAAATGCATTTTTTATGAATTAGTTATGATTTTATGAAAATTGGTAAAATATTAATGGAATTAAGAAAAATAAAATTGAATGAAATGAATGAGGGGTGCATTTAGAAACTCGCCCAGTTCAATCCAGGATGGGCCTTCACAATGGGGGTGCAGATAGCGCCTTTTACTAAGGCCCAGAAAACACTCAGATTCAATGAAGTAATAAAACGCACTGGGGGTAAGAATAGCATCAAAAACACGTTAGAAATTGGTTTGGGCCTAGTTGCTGGGGGTGGGGATAACAAAATACATTCAGGCCCGCCCGTTTCAATTAATGAAACGGTGCGTTTTGGCCAGGCTTCCCTTCCCTCCAAACGCTCAGATTAAACACTGGCCATACGATAGCTCAACAAGTCAAGGGTCCAACATGAAATGGACGGCTCAGATTGCGTCTTCCCCAAATGACCTGCAACTTAGGGTTTCCACTCACCATTAACTCCATGCACGAGCTACTTTCCTCCTCTCTGTTCTCCTTCCACACGCAATGAAATGCCACGCCATAAACATGAAACCTGCTCCAAATCTCTCCCTCTACAATCCTATAGCACTAGTTTATCTTGAAGCTCACCACAACAACAGATCCGATTGAATCACATACTGACCACCATTGAAATGCACTGATATGAACCATCACCATTCTTCCTCAAACTTACCCTAAACTAATCTACACATAATGGAGGTTAATCTGATGAATCAAACTAACATTCTAACGCCTTAATCCAAGAGATTCGAACACTAACAGTTTGTTGCACCTGTCACTAACCATCACCAATCCTTTCCAAAATCATCTAACTTAATCTCCTAACCACCTAGATCAAGTCTACACTAATAAAATCATGTGAAACCAACAGAATCAAGCTAATCGAATGAAAACTTACCTGATGAGAAACCTTGAAAACAGCTATGGAAATGGAAGATATGAAGCTTTTGAGACTTGGATCTTGATTCACCAATTCAATACTCAATTCTGTATGCACACTTTTGGAGGTTCCTTGCTTGAATCATGCAATTCACTTGAACTTGTGATTTTGATGTTGATGAAAGAAACACTCGAAAATGGATGAGAACTACCAAAACCTTGCTTCAATTATGATCTATGATGATGATGGAGTAAAATTGAATTGATCTTGATGAAGATTGACGAAGAATTTGAGAGATTTGGAATGAAACTTTTATGAAAAAGTGTGAGAAATTTGTGGAATTCTTGGTGCAAATGAGGCCAACCCTTGCCAAATTCATCTTTCATGAATATATAGACCCCAATGGTACATTCTAGATCCATCTTGCACATTCCCTTGTTTTCAAATTTTGGCTCATTTTGATTATGTTTCTTAAAAGGTAAGCAACCATGGATAACTTCATTTTTTCCTTCTAAACTCAAAAAAGTGTGTGAACCATTGTTCTTAGAATTGTTTTTCCATTCAAAATCATATATTGGAAGTCTCCATTTGGACTTATAAATCTCTCAAACCATTTTTCACTTTGAAATCATTCACTTTATAAGCCTTTTTAGTTCATATTTTGACCAATCATGCAACATCATGCTATGAGCTTCTCCAATAACTTGTGACCTTCTTTCTAGACTTAAAATCCCATTTGGAGCAAGTTTGATGTTGTAAGTTTTTCCATTTGAGGCCTCCTTGTATGAGTTTTGGGTATAGGTTAAAATGACCTGTAATTCACAAATGCCCAAAATACCCTTTGCTTGTCAAGACCATAAGTTGAGTTCTCCACATCATATGAAGGCATGCCATACCATTCTAGAAAGCTAAGACAATGAGGAACAATTCTTATGTTGACCAAGAATCCATTTGAAATCTCCTTGAGGGGCAAAACTAGCTTGGAAGTCAAGTCACTTTCACAGACAAAAATTCAGACACCTCAGATGACCTGTAACTTGTAAGGACCATAACTTGAGTTCCATAAATCTCCTTGAGGTCTTCCACCACTCAAATTAAAGGTCTTGAGATCCTCTACAAGTTTCATGTTGGCCAAGAAGCCATTTGAAGCTAGCATTTTGACTTATCTTGCTTGGAAATTTGACCTAAACTAGGGGATTTTACAGAGAAACCCTAATTTAGTAACTCCTCTTCTCCTTGATTTCTCTTGAATTCTCCTTGTCATATCTCCATATCCTTCTTTATATGTTCAATGATGATCCCCACATCTCTCCAATAGACTTGAATGCCCTCTTAAGTCAGTCAATTGACCTAGGGTTGACCTAGAGTTGACCCAGATGAAACCCTAGTTGACTGTCTTCCACTATAGCTCTTGTGCTTTCATCAATGACTTGCTTTCTTCTCCAAATGACTTTATAAGTCTCTCAAGATGTCTAGAGGCTCTCCATGCTTTCATTTCACAGCTCATAACCCTCTTGTTGATCCTCAGATACCCTCAGCTAGGAGATAGACTCAAGGCTTGATCTGCTGAACTCTTTGCTTTCAAATTCTTTCCTGATGACTTGAATATGACTGAATTGGGATAATAACCTCTTGATAGGCCTCTAGAGATGAAAATAATGATTGGTCCCCTGTTGAATGACTTGCTATGCTTATGCTATGCAAATGGTTAGTCTATGTACATGACTCTATATGCAAATGCTAATGATAATGAAACATAAATCCAAGGAATAAGGTTGAGCAAATTTTATGGTGCAACAGCTGCCCCTATTCAAGCGACTTGGACCCGATTGGATGAAGAGCCCGGAGCCTTCAGACATTCGCGGTACGAGACGGTTGAATACTAGTGAAACCAGAAATTTGCCAACCGTAGAAATAAACTGCGCTCCTGCTTGAGGAATGACATTCGTCAGCTGAATCTGACTGTTAGAGCAACCCACTGATCTCGCACGACCGTGCTGGGGATTGTCTTCATCGTTCTGAAGAGGATTTTGTCATACCAGACTGCTTGCTTGTCCATGCTAGGACTCTGTCTGTCATCAATACGAAGAACTCTCAACTAGAATTGGTCCACGTTAGGACTACACTTGCTGTTAACCCAGAAAAGTCTCGGCAACTCCGCTGGGGATAGTTCGTCTGCATTTCCATAAACTGAATCGTCCATGTTAGGAAAAACTCTTCCACGTTAGGAGTAACACCTGTCCACGTTAGGAATCACATCGTCCACGTTAGGAGTAACGCTTTTATCTTTCCACGTTAGGAAGCAATCTTCTTTCCACATAAGGAGAACTGCATCAATCTGTCCACGTAAGGACTCCAATACCACTTGACGTGTCCGCGTCAGGACTCCGATCTTTCCACGTAAGGAATTCCACTTTGGTGCTGAACCTGTCCACGTCAGGACTCAACTTCTCGAATCTGTCCACGTCAGGACCCCAATTTCTCCGCGTAAGGAATAAACTTCTTCTTCCACGTTAGGAATATCTTGATATGATCTGTCCGCGTCAGGACTAAACTTTTCCACGTCAGGAATAATCCATTTCTTTCCACGTCAGGAATCAATCTTGATATGTCCGCGTGAGGACTCAATCTTTCCACGTAAGGAATAAACTCGTCTTTCCCCGTAAGGAAACCATTTTTCTTCTACGTAAGGAATGCTCTTGATATGTCCACGTAAGGACTCCGATCTTTCCACGTTAGGAATCAAACCTTGATCTGTCCACGTCAGGACTAAACTTTTCCACGTCAGGAATGCCATCTTAATCTGTCCACGTAAGGACTCTCTTCTTTCCACGTTAGGAATACTGTCATTTCCACGTAAGGAAACTATCTTCTGACACGTCCGCGTATTGGACTCCATCTTTTCCGCGTTAGGAATCTCCGTCTTTCCACGTTAGGAATCACTTCTGTTGATAGGTCCGCGTAAGGACTACATCTTTCCACGTTAGGAATAATAATCTCTTTGATCTGCCCGCGTTAGGACACTGATCTCGTCTTGATTTATCCACGTAAGGACTCAGGCGTCTTCGACTCACTGAGGAAATAAGACTTGTCCACGTAAGGACTCACACCTTCGACTCACTGGGGAAATATCCGCGTTAGGACTTACACTTTACCAACAACACGAAGAAGGATAAATTTGTCCACGTCAGGATTCTTGTATCTTGTCATCACAAAGAACTACAAACTTGTCCACGTCAGGACGCACATTTCACCATTACGAATAAAGATATCTGCCGAAAACAAAATGATCCACGTCAGGATACCAACACGAAGAGTAACCAATCTTTTGTCGACGTCATGACCTCCTTTTCTCCAAATTTCGAGAGACCGAATCTATCCACGTCAGGATTAACGCACCTTACCAATCCGGTAAAACAAACCTGTCCACGTTAGGACGCCCACTTCTGAAGAAATCCCGTCATTCTAGGAGTAAATGGTCCACGTCAGGACTTAATTCTTCAATGATCCTTACCCACAAACTGCTCAGCACTGACGTGACAGCGACTTCGAGATGAACTCTACTGGGGATGTCTGAAAACCAACTATCGGACGCCTGCTCTGATAACCGGCGGTGGTCTCTGAAATTCTGATTCATGCGACTCGTTGATGACAAACGAACTTTGCTTGGGAATAAGGAGATTCTTATCCTGGCCACTCTGGCTGGGGAAAATAAGATACATTTGCATAAATGACTCTGCTGGAGACAAAGAGAGTTTTATCACGATAACTCTGTGGGGGAATACCGCCGAAACTGACATTGTCATTGAATATCTCTTGCCGAGATCTTGACTGTTTGGTGATTTATTTGAGCAAGAGCTCTCTCCACCTGAACTACTAGAGTACAGAAACTGCTTCAGCAAAATAAATGCTGGAAGGGTAACGCCGACTCGCCGGGGATAGCCTGATGCTACAAAATTATTCCGGCAAAATAAATGCTGGTAGGGTGAAGTCGACCCTGCTGGGAAGTTGGGAACTCAAACCACACGTCTTGTTGAAGTAACCCCCTGCTGGGGAATATGACTTTGCTGAGGAATAGCAGATGCGCACAGCACGATCGGACTTTCTGCTGGAATGTGAACCGATATCACCAGTATCTCTGACAAAATAAATGACAGGACCCAACATCAACTCTGCTTTGGAGAGTCTTGACCTTCGAATTCCACTGGAAGGAAAGAACATTTACTGAAAAGAGAACTCCGCTGGGGATGGCTGGATTCTCTTGGGGAAAATTAACTGACTCCACTGGGGAAGAGTGCCTGACCCTACGGGGGGAGATGAACCTGTCTGAATACAGCCTTACGATCTCAGAATCACTAAACTCTGCTGAGATCGAGTAACTTCTCTGGAGCACGTCCTTTGGATGAGCTACGGCTAGCTGGAGAATTCTATCCTTCTTCAGGAAGAACATGCCTGACCTGCGTGGGGATCAAGCCTTTCACTATTGCAATCTTTTGATCACCTTCCTCGTACAGTTATGAAACCTGCAACAACACAAACAAAGCACGACAAGCCTATGCAATCCAAATCGATTCAGGTTAGTGACGTTACACTCAGTTAATTCAAAGCTTTAACAATTGTTGGCAAGGGCCAGTAATGTTATACTCATGCTAGCTTCAATAAACTTAGGCGTTTTATCATGCGCAAAACAGTAAAGAACAGGCATCAAGTACTGAATAACACATTTTCATTGATTGGGCCCCTGAATGGGCGGAGTTTTTTGTACACGGGATGTAACTCCTGAAAAGAGGAAGCTACGCAAAGCAAATATACAAGTATGCAAGTATTCACAAGAAGCATAAATACTGACAAATTAAATTTTGTACACATGTCGGCAACTGGATGCAGATGAACACCACGAACTGATCCTCCCATGATTCGTCCGACTCTTATACTTTCCCGGTATCCCTACTTCTGAAGAGGTTGTATCCGATAACTGACTCCTCAAACATATTCTCCCGCACTGATGCTCATTGAATACCAAATTCGGACCGCAGTCATTTGCTTTTCTCATCCCTAACTTTTGCGTGAACCGCCCTTTACGGGTTTTCAGTTCACCGGGATACCCTTTTTTGCCGAAGCCGCACAGTGTAGGTTTTCAACTTCGCGGGTGTACATTTTTTCAATTTTATCCCTAACTTTTGCCCGAACCTTTCATTCTGTTTTTGGTTCGCCAGGATGCCCCATTTTTGCCTGGACTCTCTTTTTCCTGTCCAGCGGGTCTATCTTAAGCAAAGTATTTTTTAACTGCGTCCGAATTCACAGGTGATGCAAAGTCTTCCCCGTCCATGGTGGACAACAATAACGCTCCTCCCGAAAAGACCTTACTGACAACGTATGGCCCTTCGTAGTTGGGGGTCCACTTGCCCCTGTGATCTGCTTGCGGCGGGAGAATCCTTTTCAGCACAAGGTCGCCCGTCTGAAAGCTTCGCGGAAGTATCTTCTTGTCGTACGCTTTCTTCATTCGTCTTTGATACAAACGACCGTATGCCAGAGAAGCTAGCCTCTTCTCATCCATCAAACTCAGTTGGTTCAATCTGTTCGTTACCCATTCTGCCTCGTCCAGCTGAACGTCTCGCAATACCCTCAGAGAAGGGATCTCAACTTCCAATGGTAATACCGCTTCCATTCCGTATACCAACGAGAACGGAGTTGCCCCGGTTGATGTGCGTACCGTCGTACGATAACCGTGCAAAGCGAAAGGTAGCATTTCATGCCAATCTTTATAAGTCACCACCATTTTCTGGACGATTTTCTTGATATTCTTATTGGCCGCTTCGACAGCGCCATTCATCTTGGGTCGGTAAGGGGAGGAGTTGTGATGTTCGATCTTGAAAATCTGACAGAGCTCCTTCATCATTTTGTTGTTCAGATTAGAACCATTATCCGTGATTATCCGCTCGGGAATCCCATATCGGCAAATGATATCTCTCTTGATGAATCTAGCCACCACTTGCTTCGTTACATTTGCGTAAGACGCCGCTTCCACCCACTTGGTGAAATAATCGATTGCTACTAGGATGAACCGATGCCCGTTAGAAGCCGTCGGCTCGATCTTTCCGATCATATCGATTCCCCACATCGAAAATGGCCATGGAGATGACATCACATTCAAAGGACTCGGAGGTACATGTATTTTGTCAGCATATATTTGGCATTTGTGGCACTTCCTCACGAACTTGAAACAATCAGTTTCCATCGTCAGCCAAAAGTAACCTGCCCGCAGCAGTTTTCTCGTCATAGCATGCCCACCAGCATGCGTACCGAATGCACCTTCGTGAATTTCCTCCATGAGAAGCTTTGCCTCTTTCTCGTCTACACAACGCAACAACACCAAGTCGTGGTTTCTTCTGTATAAGACGCCATCCGGGTTCAAATAGAAATTACCCGCTAATCTCCTGAGAGTTTTCTGATCTTGACTGGATGCCCCAGCCGGATACTCTTTATTCTTCAGGAAATTAAGGATATCAAAATACCACGGTTTGCCATCAGACGCTTCATCAATAGCAAATACATAAGCTGGCCTGTCCAACCGAGAGATAGTGATTTGGGGAGCTTCGTTCCAGAAATTGACCTTGTACATGGAAGACAAAGTGGCGAGGGCGTCAGCCATTTGATTTTCTGCCCGCGGCACGTGATGCAATTCAACTTTGTCGAAGAAAGGCAACAATCTCCTTGCATAATTCATGTAATGTATCAAATTGGGCTGCCGTGTCTCCCATTCCCCTTTGATCTGATTCACTACCAGAGCTGAGTCTCCGTATACGTCTAAATGTTTGATTCGCAAATCAATGGCTTCTTCAAGCCCCATTATACAAGCTTCGTATTCGGCCTCATTGTTGGTAACGGCAAAGGTCAATCGGGCAGTAAACGGGATGTGCGACCCGTGCGGCGTAGTGATAATTGCCCCTATTCCGCTACCGTAAGCATTCACAGCTCCATCAAATATCATCTGCCATTTGGACCCCGGCTCTGGTCCTTCGTCTGGTAACGGCTCTTCGCAATCCTTCATCTTGAGATACATGATATCCTCGTCAGGAAAGTCAAATCTCATCGATTGATACTCTTCAATAGGCTGCTCCGCCAGATACTCAGACAACACACTCCCCTTTATCGCCTTTTGCGAGACGTATTGAATATCATATTCAGTCAAGATCATCTGCCACCGGGCAATTCTACCTGACAACGCCTGCTTTTCAAATATATATTTGATTGGATCCATCTTCGAGATGAGCATGGTTGTATGATTCAGCATGTACTGCCTCAAACGCCTGGCGGCCCAGGCTAGCGCGCAACAAGTTTTCTCCAGCATTGAGTATCGAGATTCACAGTCCGTAAATTTCTTACTCAAATAGTAAATTGCATGCTCTTTTCTCCCCGTCTCGTCGTGTTGACCGAGAACACAACCCATACTTCCCTCAAGAACCGTCAAATACATTATCAAGGGTCTCCCTGCCACCGGGGGTATCAAAATAGGAGGCTCCTGCAGATACTTCTTTATTTTATCGAACGCCTTTTGACAATTATCGTTCCACGTTACAGCTTGATCTTTCTTTAGCAACTTGAATAATGGTTCACACGTGGCAGTTAGGTGAGATATGAACCGGGCAATGTAGTTCAATCTCCCCAAAAACCCGCGCACCTCTTTCTCTGTTTTAGGCGTCGGCATTTCTTGAATCGCTTTTATTTTAGCAGGATCGACCTCTATTCCTCTTTCGCTTACGATAAACCCCAGCAGTTTACCCGATCTCACCCCGAAGGTGCATTTGTTAGGGTTCAGCCTCAGCCTGAACTTCCTAAGCCTTTTAAACAACTTCAACAGATTCACCAGATGCTCTTCCTCCGTCTGGGATTTGGCAATCATATCGTCAACATAAACTTCAATCTCTTTATGCATCATGTCATGAAAGAGAGTTGTCATCGCACGCTGATACGTTGCCCCAGCATTTTTCAAACCAAAGGGCATCACTTTATAGCAAAATGTTCCCCAAGGCGTTATGAAAGTAGTCTTCTCCATATCCTCTGGCGCCATTTTAATCTGATTATAGCCTGAAAAGCCATCCATGAAGGAGAATACAGAGTATTGAGCGGTATTATCCACTAACACGTCAATGTGAGGAAGTGGAAAATCGTCTTTTGGGCTTGCTTTATTCAAATCTCTATAATCCACGCACATTCGAACCTTGCCATCTTTCTTTGGCACTGGCACGATGTTAGCAACCCATGAGGGATACTTCGTCACAGCCAGGAACCCGGCGTCCCACTGTTTCTGAACCTCCTCTTTGATCTTCATTGCCATATCTGGGCGAGTTCTGCGAAGTTTTTGTTTGACAGGCGGGCAGTCTTCTTTCAGTGGCAGACGATGCACAACCATATCTGTATCGAGCCCTGGCATATCTTGATACGACCAAGCGAATACATCATTATACTCTCGGAGCATTTCAACCAGTTTTCGCTTGATATCACTCTGCAGTGCGGCTCCGATACGAATATTTTTCTCAACCCCTTCCGACCCCAAATTGATAATTTCGATAGCCTCGTCGTGAGGCAGAATGGCTCTTTCCTCTTGCTTCACCAACCAAGACAGTTCTTCAGGAACGTCGCTATCTTCGACAACCTCTTCTTCGGTCTGGAATACCGGGTGCTCGAAGTCGGGACGAGTCATAGGTGGTTCAAGGATGTCATCTGAAAATGTTATCCTGCAAAAGAAAGGGTTAAGTGCTTCAAAATGCGTATAAAGCGGATAACCACGTTGCCATTTTATTGAAAAATACAAAACAAGAAAGACAGGGATTACAGTATTTACACATGAAAAAAAACGCCATTTATTTAATGATTAACGCGCAATGTTTATAACAACACAGCCCTAAGCAAATCCTGATGCCCCGGGCAAGACATCAGATTATTCAACAATTAATAAAGCAAAGCATTACTGTTTAAAAGTCACAGGAACAAGCTCCTGAATAGACCAGTTGCACAGTCCTTGTCCTGGCGTGCTTGGCTGAATCCAGGCATCCATATCACAGTCGCTGTCCCCTTCATCAGACTCCGAAGCAGCATTGACAGATTCATGGCATACTCCACTGGCAGAGATGGTGATTGACTTTCTGAAGTGAGGGGCCCCCACAGAAGGAGTTGATGACGACGGTCGGTACCCCAGTCCGAACCGGTCCATTTTCACCGGAATGTCCAATACTTTGCCCCAGCCCGTGGCTTCTCCTGCCTTCACTAGCGCTTGGGCTTCTTTATACGATGAGACAGCTATCTCCGGCACTTTGCTTGGCCCGGGACTCTTGTCCTTAATGCGCAAACCTTCGAATGCCTGGCATGGCGTCTCGTGGATCTCCCCGTCGACTTCCACATATTTAAACGAAGAAAGATGGCTGACCAGGATGTCTTCTTCTCCGCACACGGTGACTACACTGTCTCCGACCATATACTTTAACTTTTGATGCAGGGTAGACGTGACTGCCCCTGCCCCGTGAATCCAAGGTCTTCCCAGCAAGCAGCTGTACGCAGGCTGTATATCCATGATATAAAACTCTGTTGCAAACACTTCCGGCCCCACTTGCAGAGGCAAGGTAATCGATCCGAAGACGGTTCTCCGCGTGCCGTCAAACGCTCTGACTACCAAATCACTTGGTGTGCACAAAATTCCTCGAACATCCAGCTTCATCATAGCCTTCTTAGGCAGCACATTCAAAGACGACCCGGTGTCAACCAATACGTGCGACATTGTCGACCCTCTGCACTCAACAGATACATGTAATGCCATATTATGATCCCTTCCTTTCGGAGTCAAGTCGAAATCAGTAAAGCCCAGACTGTGGCCTGCATTTACATGTGCCAATACCCCTTCTAGCTGGTTTACGGAGACATCCTGTGGTACAAAAGAAGTGTCCAGGACTTTCAGCAAAGCGTTCCTGTGGGCTTCCGAACACAACAGCAATGACAGAATAGATATTTTGGATGGCGTTTGCTGCAGATGCTCCACGATTTTATAATCACTTTTCCGAATCAAGCGCATGAATTCTTCTACATCTTTTGATGCTGCTTCTTTCTCACTTGCTTGTACCGGAACGTTCTCAACCGCTTTCCCCTTTCCTTTCGCTAGCCTTTCGGCTTCTACTTCAGGAGATATAAAGATCCTGCCGCTTCTCGTCATGCCTCCCGGGCCAACAACATTATCCACAACCTCCGCTGACCGCTTGTTAACATCGATTTTAATCCCGTCACAATACACCTCTAGCCCATATGACCATGGGACCGCTTTCGTGCTCTCATACGGGATTGGCCCGGCTTTAGTTATAGTAATCGGTGGTCGCTGAGCTGGTGCTGAAATAGTGATCGTCTTCCTAGGAATTGTCACTGTGGCAACATCACTCTGATTATCCATTACTGCCCCTGCCGGCTCATCAGTTGCTGTTCTATCAAACTGCAATACACCTTCATCAATCAAGGCCTGAATGCCTTTCTTCAAATCCTCACACCCCCCAGACAGGGCCCAACAATCTAAGCAGTACTCATTACAACCCGGGTAAACACCTCCTTGCAACAGTCGGCTTTTTATTTCGCTCAGCGGCGTCTTTAAATCCTCAACATTCATAATCAGATTCAGACCTTCCTCAGTCAGCACGGCGTTCGCCCCATGATTAGGCATGGGTTTCTGGACTATATTCGCACCGGTCGTTCCGAAGTTGATAGACTTGTTGTCCAAGAGATCCTGCACAACGTGCTTAAAAGCGTGACAACCTTCTATATCATGGCCCGGGGCCCCAGAATGAAACTCGCAGCGCCTATTTGCATCATAGCCGAACGGGGGAGTTCCCGTTATTGGTGCCAAGGTTCTTTTCTCTACCAGATTCAATCCCAACAAGGTCTGCAATAAATCAGCATAGTTAGAGGGAGGCTTCTCGAACACCCTTCTCGGCTTACCACCCTGGAATTTTCTCTGAGCTTGCTGTGCCCCCTGCTGAGGCTGCTGCTGCTGTGGCATTGGTTGCTGCTGAACCGGTTGTTGTTGCTGGATTGGCTGCTGTTGATACGGAATGGTGACACTCGACACTTGCTGCTGCTGACGATATGGATTTCTTCCCCTGCCTCGGCCTCGGCCTCGGCCTCCAAATACCGCGCTAGCTTCGCCCTGACGGCGCCCACCATAAGCTTTCCTATTACTGCCAGATGCAGTTGATTCATCAACTTGGAACTTTCCTTGCTTAATGTTCCGCTCAATCTTTTCGCCCATCAAAATCAGATCTGAAAAACTAGCCAGAGACGTATGAAACAACATATCATGAAACAGCCCGGTGAATGTGCCGACAAACATATCGTTCATTTCTTTATCTTCCACAGGGGGACGGACCCTGGCAGCCATATCGCGCCACCTTTGCGCGTATTCTTTAAAACTCTCCCCCTTCTTCTGCGAAAGCCCGGCCAACTGGACCCGATTGGGTGCCAGATCACTGTTATATTTGTAATGGGCTACGAACGCCTCTGCTAATTGCTTCCAAGTCTTGATATCAGTGGGCTCCAACCCCATGTACCACTCTAAGGAAGGACCCGATAGACTATCCTGAAAGAAATGCATGAGCATTCTTTCGTCAGTGGAGTATGCAGACATCTTTCTGTAATAAGCTCGTACATGAACCTTCGGACATGTATCTCCTTTGTACTTATCGAACGCAGGCGCTTTGAACTTGATTGGCACCCTCAGCCCAGGTACCAAGCCCATTGTTGCCATGTCCAGACCCACAGCACTCTGGTTTAGGACTCCTTTCATTTGCTCTTCCAGCATTCTAATCTTTTGAGAATCATCCATCGGCCCTTCAAAACCCCCTCCAGAGAAGGCGTCTTCCTGCTGATCCTCTTGCCACATACCGTTTCCAGCCCCGTATCCATCATACGCATTATTACGTCCAGCTCTGACCTGATTCATCCCCGGAACTCGGCCTCTGTTGCCATACCCTTGAACACCTCCAGCAGGACCACCAGCCATAAAACCAGCACCGTTTCCGTTTCCAAAACCTCCGTAGCCCTGATTGACCATACC
This sequence comes from Lathyrus sativus, assembly GCA_963859935.3. Taxonomy (NCBI): domain Eukaryota; kingdom Viridiplantae; phylum Streptophyta; class Magnoliopsida; order Fabales; family Fabaceae; genus Lathyrus; species Lathyrus sativus. Next base: position 3,702,366 of record OZ012738.1, on the reverse strand, counting down.
ATAACCATCTTGCCCAAAGCCTTGAGCATTAAAGCCATACTTGCCAGTATTGTCGAATCCCTGATCGTTGAATCCGAACCCAGCGTTGACAAAGCCATTGCCTCCGAGATTATCTCCCAAATTGACATCACCCAGCCCAGCGTTGTGGACAGCAGTTTCATTTCCACCTCCGACGTTACCATTCACAGCAGCGGTAGCGTTGTTGACGTTAGCAGCATTCACATTGACGACAGGCGGAGCCACTGGCGTGGGGGTGCCGTCTCCATGAGCAGTATCAACCCGGACAGACTGATGATCTTCGTTACCATGACCAGCGTTGCGAGCCAACAGAGGCTGGACCATGGCCTGCAAGTTCTCTTGCCCTTTTGCTATAGCCTCCATGGTCTGCATGAAGAGGGCGAGCTTCTCGCGTACATCCTGCATCTCGTTCTGAATCTGGTCCATGACTTTCCGACAGTTGGATCGTGTAGAATAGCGGTGCGGATGTTGATCTGGAATCCTGTTAAGTACCTGATGCAGAGCAAGAGATAAGACACCATTCATATATTACCTGTTATGCAAGATGAATATGAATGCAATGCAATGTGCCTGTGCATTAGGGAAGTTCATTCCCCCAGTTCTAGTGCGAAGGTGCCGGTGCAGTGACAGTGTTGACAATAGGAATATCGGAGCTGAATCATAGAAAGCCTCATATATAGCAGAGAGAATCAATAAGCCCAGGGTACAATATCACTGAGAGTACAAAGATGGCATGACCTCAACCAACAATCCTGGTGATGGTCAGCACTATGCAAATAAAGCATACAAATAATGGAATGATCAGATCCTCCCAAAAGTCTGGTACTCCTCTATCAACTTCTTGGTCTCCGGATGGCTTGGTCGATCAAGCAGCCCTTCAACAAGCTGGTTTCTCTTCTTAAGGATACGGCGTACGTCTTCAGCAGTTTCTTCCCATGTTGCTTCTCCGAAGCAATCTTCTAACTTTCGCTTCTGGGACACTGCTTCATCTCTAGATTTGATTGCCTTGTTCAGTGCATGCTGGACACTATACCGGTTCATCACTTCTTCCTCACACTTCTTGATGCTAGACTTCAACTTCTCCTCGAGGTCGGAAATTTGCTGCTTTAGCTTATCTTCCCTCTGCTTGTTGTTGGTGAGAGTAGCATTCCAAGTCTTATTGCAAGAAGATATCTCTCGGTGTGCTGCGTCGAGCGCTTTCTTTTTGGCTTCCAGCATGTCATGGGAGCTTCTGAACTCTTGCCCCAGACGTTCGCGCTTTTTCTTTTCCTCGGTCAACTCGGCTCCTAACCTGTTCACCAGCTCAATCTGTTGTTGGAAAGCATATACAGCCTTGTTTTTCTCACTGCGTGCCTGGGCTAGCTCTTGCTCTAACCCTTCATTAATCTTCATTAAGGCTTCTTTCTCCCTCACAACCTGTTCATATGCTTCTCTAGAAACAGTAGTCGGCTCTTCTACCGGAATAGGATCAAGAATTGGTGCATCTGGAAACGGCATCTTCAACTGACTAGCCCTCTCCTGAATCCAAGCTCTATAAGGTGCATAGGCCTGACAGTCATTCTTTCCTAACAACGGCTTCCCTTTGCGGTTAATACGCGTCCAGGCATGTTGCAACTTGGCTAATAACTCCCCCTTCACGTCACCGGTGAAGTACAGAGATTCCTGTACTTCTTCCTCTTGAGGTGGATTCTTCAGCGCATATCCGAACTGGCGAATGAATAGAGAAGGGTTGTAATTGATACACCCTTTTCTTCCTATCAATGGCACATTAGGGTACCCCGCACAGCTAAAGATGAGCTCAGATCCCAACAGGTCTCTATCAAACCACTCCATATCTTCCGACGATAACCTCATCAAACGCTCCGGCCAACCAACTGGAACTGTAGTCTCTGCAGCAGATCCTCTCTTAGGAAGGTGACTCTCAAACCACATACTCAACAAGGGCACACACAGATGAACATTCTTCCCTCTTCCCTTCTCATTCTTATAATGCAATGAGTGGTAGAGATCTCCGAGTAAGGTAGGTACAGGATTACCAGCGGCAAACAAATAGAAAGCATCGAAGTCCACAAAATCCGGTATATTGGGGAACAGTACTATGCCATAAATGCACAAAGCCAACACAGCATTGAAAGCAACCCAGCACCCATTCTTAGCATACTCTTGGGCTTTACCAACTAAGAACTGAAATGAGAAGCCTGGAACTCCACGGGAAACAGTAGTCACAAGTTCAGAAGCATCAACATGCAAGGCTTTTGCCAATTCCTCCGGCTTGGGTTTGGCCTCATAATGAATGAATGGAACCTGGTTCTGCACGGGCAGCTCCACATACTCAGCGTACTCCTCCAGGGTTGGTCCCATAATGAAGTCAGAGAACGTGAAGCACCTCAAAGCAGGGTCATAGAATTGCATCAAAGCATACAACCCATCTAACTCTACCTCTGTAGGTTTGCACACCAATCTCAATAATCTACCATAACTCATCCGGAAACTCCTACGAACACCCTCATCAGCAAGAGAGATCAACCCCAGTAAAGGAACAATATCAGGCGTAGGCAATTTGTAAGCAACCGTTCTCCGTAGGCTAGTCATGATCAAACACTCAGAAGTCTGGGCACTAGAACTAGGGAAATGCAAATGCACCTGCAGCACAGACACACGTTAGTGAAATGCAAATGATAATGGATATGCAAGGATGCAATGCAAGTAACATTCAACAGGGACCAAAGCCGCAGCTGAATAGCCTAAACCCAATCAAGAAAGGTCTCAGATAGACCATCCAGAAGTCACCAAACCCTGGTCTCAGATAGACCTAAAATAAAACTCCAACACTGGTCTCTGACAGACCTCAAACCATAACTCCACCTGGTCTCTGATAGACCTCAAATCACCTCCATAATTGGTCTCTGACAGACCTCATGACACATCTCCAACTGGTCTTTGACAGACCTCAGAACACATCTCCAAATGGTCTCTGACAGACCTCATAACTCTCCATAAATAACCAGGATCTCTGATCAAGAAATAACCGGTAGTCTGGAGGTCTAGTTACCTGCATAACCCTGAATCCCCTCACAGGTGGGTGGCCCTATAACTGGCACAAGGTACGGCATCCTATGCGGTCGTCGGCGTCACAGACTTTCAGGGTTGATGATACGATTCCCAGAAGGAGTGGCATCATCAATTCCTGAAGAGGCCTCACTCAGCCAACTTCCAAATGATCGGTCCCCAGAGTCGACAATCCAACTAACCAGCAACCCACGCCAACCAAAGGAAGGGGCAGGAGGCCAACCAGAGGAACCTCGTCTGAGTGTAGATTTCATGGGACACCAAAGCAAGCAAAGCAAGCGGGCGCCCACTAATTTCTACTCTAATTCTAGGTGCACTCAAGCCCAGGTCCGGCTTATCTCTCAATATCAGAACACCCGTCACACCCCAAATACAGCAATAATAATCCATATACAAAGCTGAAAAATACAGAAATATACAATAACTCCATACAAAATCCTCGACGGGAAAACAAGCGTTAGGATTGACTCTCTTAAGGGACGTTGGATCCCAAATGCATAAGAACCATCGCAGTCCTTAGCAGCCAGGGGACGTTGGATCCCCAGCAGAGTCGCCAGCTGTCGCTACTGCGAAAATCGGCGCCGGCTGAACAGAAGAGTCGCCACCGTGCGTTATTTATCCCACGGGAGGGAAAGGAAACGCTCAGAGTAAACCTCGCACAACACGGGAAAGGTATGGTCGTCGCAACCAAAACCTGGATTCGGGAGTCGGTTACGCAAGGGGAAGGTATTAGCACCCCTCACGTCCGTCGTACTCGACGGGATCCACGCTTGTTTTCGGGTATGGATTGTTATTCTATCTAAACTATAGGTCAAGGGTTAAAAAGAAAAGAGAATGAAAATAAAATGACTCGGCAAAGTATCGCACTTTATGCCTACGTATTCCCGTCTGGAACGAGAAATCAGAGTCAACGTAGTTCGCCTACCTACGGGAAAGGAGGGGAAGGTTGCTCGCTAGGATATCGCATCCTATGCCTACGTATTTTCATACAGCATGAAAGATCAGAGCAAACGTAGTTCGGGCCACGTACGACACAAGTCTGTCTTAATTGTTTTTATTCCTTCTGAAAAAGGTTTTCTGATTAACAGTCCCGGCGGACAAAAATGACGCTTTGATGAGTTCACATTCTTTTACGGAAGAAGTGTCTTTTATTGGGTTTGAAATCTTTATGTGTTTTTCTGTTTGTTTTGAGAAAGAAAGAGACAGAACTCTAACCTACGGTTGCGAAGGGAAACAAACTAACCTAATGTTATCATGCATGGGTTAGGACCTAGTGTCTATCATGCTCCTCTCTTGCACAGAGAGAAACAGAGATCCTACGGGATAGGCAGAAACAGAAACAATATCAGATATATACAGTAAAGCAGTAAAATGCATGGATGCAACAGTACAAGCGAGGCAAGGGAGTACCACTCAACCTCGAACCTAGAAAACAATAGGCGAAAGTGAACAGGCTTCACTTTCAACCCAACAGGGTAAACAGCAAACAATACAGTCCAGAAAACCAATCAATACATCAACAAATGAAATACAGCAAAAGAAACAGCATCAGCAGCTCTGAATCAACATCTGGCTTCAAGTAACCTCCAATCAGCTACAGGCTTCAACAAGCATCAATCTCCATCCTCATGGCCTTCAGACAAGGGCTTTGATCATCAGTCTTCTATCTGCAATGGCTTTTCTTCAAGCTCAAACCTCCAGGATGAGGGATCAGTTACAAGAGTGAATTGGGTGTTAAGCAATCAGCTGACTACCAAAGGTGGTGAACAGACTGCTTCTAACACAAGAGACCTTTTCTCTCAAGAGTTCTATCTCATAGACACTATCACCAAGCCTTCCAAAGGAAGGGGGTGAGTGTCTTAGAGAGACTCTGAATCACAGAGAAGAATGGATGCAGACAAGGCAATCCATGTTTGAGAAACAATCTTTCTAATCTAGAGCTCTGCCTAGCTCCTAAACTCTAGTCTCCTCAGCAACTGATAGCAAGAAACTCCTCCTCAACTCTGACAGTTGATCTTCAATCTTTGAATCTCCAATAGCTTCATCTCCACAAATCTTCAGCTTCCCCAGGGCCCCAGACAAACCCAATACCCATACAAACAATCAATAAACCCCAGAGGGCACACCACACCAGACAACAGATATACAGACAGTAATAATAGCAGTAGGGGAAATCCTGACTTTTCTCTAAGGGATCTAATAACTACCCATAGCCCATATAGTCCCATAACTAATCTATTTAAATCCTAAGTCCTAAGGGGAATGAAGTCAAACTCCTAAGTTGTCACCTAAAAAACCCTAGTTTTGTTCATGATATTCAAGCATTTATTAATCACCTAAAATTAACTCCTAAAAATGGGAACTAAAATATTTCTACAAGTTGAAAGTCTCATCTAAACAATATGAAAAGAATGATCAAAAAAGATTAAAGCATGTGAGAGAACAAAAATCATAAAAATGATGCATGAAATGAATTATTTAATGTGACATTTATTTAGAAAATATGAAAAAAATATGAAATAAAACTAGAAATGAAATTTTATTTTCCTGTAATATTCTAGACATTTTAATGAAAATATGGTAAAAAGAATGGATGAAAATGCATTTTTTATGAATTAGTTATGATTTTATGAAAATTGGTAAAATATTAATGGAATTAAGAAAAATAAAATTGAATGAAATGAATGAGGGGTGCATTTAGAAACTCGCCCAGTTCAATCCAGGATGGGCCTTCACAATGGGGGTGCAGATAGCGCCTTTTACTAAGGCCCAGAAAACACTCAGATTCAATGAAGTAATAAAACGCACTGGGGGTAAGAATAGCATCAAAAACACGTTAGAAATTGGTTTGGGCCTAGTTGCTGGGGGTGGGGATAACAAAATACATTCAGGCCCGCCCGTTTCAATTAATGAAACGGTGCGTTTTGGCCAGGCTTCCCTTCCCTCCAAACGCTCAGATTAAACACTGGCCATACGATAGCTCAACAAGTCAAGGGTCCAACATGAAATGGACGGCTCAGATTGCGTCTTCCCCAAATGACCTGCAACTTAGGGTTTCCACTCACCATTAACTCCATGCACGAGCTACTTTCCTCCTCTCTGTTCTCCTTCCACACGCAATGAAATGCCACGCCATAAACATGAAACCTGCTCCAAATCTCTCCCTCTACAATCCTATAGCACTAGTTTATCTTGAAGCTCACCACAACAACAGATCCGATTGAATCACATACTGACCACCATTGAAATGCACTGATATGAACCATCACCATTCTTCCTCAAACTTACCCTAAACTAATCTACACATAATGGAGGTTAATCTGATGAATCAAACTAACATTCTAACGCCTTAATCCAAGAGATTCGAACACTAACAGTTTGTTGCACCTGTCACTAACCATCACCAATCCTTTCCAAAATCATCTAACTTAATCTCCTAACCACCTAGATCAAGTCTACACTAATAAAATCATGTGAAACCAACAGAATCAAGCTAATCGAATGAAAACTTACCTGATGAGAAACCTTGAAAACAGCTATGGAAATGGAAGATATGAAGCTTTTGAGACTTGGATCTTGATTCACCAATTCAATACTCAATTCTGTATGCACACTTTTGGAGGTTCCTTGCTTGAATCATGCAATTCACTTGAACTTGTGATTTTGATGTTGATGAAAGAAACACTCGAAAATGGATGAGAACTACCAAAACCTTGCTTCAATTATGATCTATGATGATGATGGAGTAAAATTGAATTGATCTTGATGAAGATTGACGAAGAATTTGAGAGATTTGGAATGAAACTTTTATGAAAAAGTGTGAGAAATTTGTGGAATTCTTGGTGCAAATGAGGCCAACCCTTGCCAAATTCATCTTTCATGAATATATAGACCCCAATGGTACATTCTAGATCCATCTTGCACATTCCCTTGTTTTCAAATTTTGGCTCATTTTGATTATGTTTCTTAAAAGGTAAGCAACCATGGATAACTTCATTTTTTCCTTCTAAACTCAAAAAAGTGTGTGAACCATTGTTCTTAGAATTGTTTTTCCATTCAAAATCATATATTGGAAGTCTCCATTTGGACTTATAAATCTCTCAAACCATTTTTCACTTTGAAATCATTCACTTTATAAGCCTTTTTAGTTCATATTTTGACCAATCATGCAACATCATGCTATGAGCTTCTCCAATAACTTGTGACCTTCTTTCTAGACTTAAAATCCCATTTGGAGCAAGTTTGATGTTGTAAGTTTTTCCATTTGAGGCCTCCTTGTATGAGTTTTGGGTATAGGTTAAAATGACCTGTAATTCACAAATGCCCAAAATACCCTTTGCTTGTCAAGACCATAAGTTGAGTTCTCCACATCATATGAAGGCATGCCATACCATTCTAGAAAGCTAAGACAATGAGGAACAATTCTTATGTTGACCAAGAATCCATTTGAAATCTCCTTGAGGGGCAAAACTAGCTTGGAAGTCAAGTCACTTTCACAGACAAAAATTCAGACACCTCAGATGACCTGTAACTTGTAAGGACCATAACTTGAGTTCCATAAATCTCCTTGAGGTCTTCCACCACTCAAATTAAAGGTCTTGAGATCCTCTACAAGTTTCATGTTGGCCAAGAAGCCATTTGAAGCTAGCATTTTGACTTATCTTGCTTGGAAATTTGACCTAAACTAGGGGATTTTACAGAGAAACCCTAATTTAGTAACTCCTCTTCTCCTTGATTTCTCTTGAATTCTCCTTGTCATATCTCCATATCCTTCTTTATATGTTCAATGATGATCCCCACATCTCTCCAATAGACTTGAATGCCCTCTTAAGTCAGTCAATTGACCTAGGGTTGACCTAGAGTTGACCCAGATGAAACCCTAGTTGACTGTCTTCCACTATAGCTCTTGTGCTTTCATCAATGACTTGCTTTCTTCTCCAAATGACTTTATAAGTCTCTCAAGATGTCTAGAGGCTCTCCATGCTTTCATTTCACAGCTCATAACCCTCTTGTTGATCCTCAGATACCCTCAGCTAGGAGATAGACTCAAGGCTTGATCTGCTGAACTCTTTGCTTTCAAATTCTTTCCTGATGACTTGAATATGACTGAATTGGGATAATAACCTCTTGATAGGCCTCTAGAGATGAAAATAATGATTGGTCCCCTGTTGAATGACTTGCTATGCTTATGCTATGCAAATGGTTAGTCTATGTACATGACTCTATATGCAAATGCTAATGATAATGAAACATAAATCCAAGGAATAAGGTTGAGCAAATTTTATGGTGCAACAACGTCCTTGTGCATTTCAACATACGGCTCAACCTCAATGTCATTGTGCAGAACATACAAATGCACTTGCTCTCGTTCACCCCTTGAAACTGTCACAACTTTATTTCCAATTAACTGTTTTCCTACTATTTTTTCAACAACATGAGATTTTGGGAGGCCAATGGATTGAACATTGGACAAATATTCAGTATAAAACTCAATCGCTTATTCAACAATGTATCGTTCAACAATACAACCCTCTGGTCGACTTCGGTTTTTCACATACCCTTTCAATATTTTCATATAATGTTCAACAGGGTATATCCATCTCATATAAACTGGTCCACACAATTGTGTCTCTTTCACAAGATGAACAACTAGATGTACCATTATGTCAAAAAATGATGGAGGAAAATACATTTCAAGCTCACACATAGTAATAACTATTTCTTTTTGCAATGTTGGTAAGATTGCAGGATCGATCACCTTACTACAAATTGACCTGAAGAAAAAACACAATTTAGTTATTGCGCTTCTCACTTTTTATGGAAAAATAGAATGTATACCTATTGGTAGAAAGTGTTCCATTATAACATGGCAATCATGTGTCTTTAAACTCTTTAACTTGAGGTCTTTCATAGAAACAAGTCTTCTAATATCTGAAGAGTATCCTTTTGGAACTTTAACTTCACTTAGAAACTTACACAATATCTTTTACTCCTTTCTAGATAAAGTATAAGCAGCAGGTGGTAGATGTGTTCGATTTCCTTTCTTCAAGGGTCCTAATTCATTTCTTATTCCCATCGCTACCAAGTCCTTTCTTGCTTTAAGGTCATTCTTAGACTTTCCTTGTATATTGAGTAACGTACCAATAACACTTTCAAATACATTTTTTTCAATATGCATAACATCAAGAAAATGTCTTACATACAACGAATTCCAATACAACAACTAAAAAAAAATTGACCTCTTCTTCCACCCATGCGTGACAAGCGTATGAGCAAAAGGTTTGCCAAACTTAGTACTCACATCTTTCACCTTTTCAAAAATTTGTTCACCGGTCAATGTAGGTGGAGCTTTACCTTATTCTGAATTTCCATTGAATGCTTTTCTCCACCCACGGTAGTGATGATTAGAATTTAAGAATCTACGATGACCAAGAAAGACATTCTTCTGACCAAATTCCAATCGCGTCCAATCTGTGTTTTCTTCACAGATAGGACACGTAATTGACCTTTAACGCTATACCCCGATAGATTTCCGTATGCTGGAAAATCATTAATTGTGCCAAACAACATCGCTCTGAAATTGAAACTTTCTTTCCTATATCCATCATAAACCTCCACACCGTTCTCCCACAAACTCTTTAAGTCTTTGATTAAAGGTGTCAAGTATACGTCTGTGTCATTCCCTGGTTGTTTAGGGCCAGAAATTAACATAGATAACATCATGTACTTACGCTTCATACATAGCCATGGAGGTAGGTTATAAACATAATAATTACAGGCCATGTGGAATGTGAGATACTTTGTAGACCATGTGGAATCATTCCATCAGTTGATAATGTCAAGCGAAGGTTTCTAGCTTCTTCTCCAAAATCAGGATACTCATTATCAATTTTCATCCACTGTGGTGAATCTTCCGGATGTCGATACTTCCCATCTATAATTCTATCATCTGTGTTCCAAGTCAAGTGTTTTTCATCTGTTTCACTATGAAACATGCGTCTAAATCTCAGAATTATAGGAAAATACCATAAGACTTTTGTTGGTGACAACTTTTTCTTATACCGAGATACACCACATTTAGGAAACTCGTTTAATGATGCATATTCATTTCGAAACAAAATGAAATCATTTGGACAAGCATGTATCTTATCATAGCTCATGCCAATAAATCATAACATTTTTTTAGCTTCATAGGTTCGATTGGGAAGAACATTATCCTCCGGAAGCATCTCTATCATAAGGGCTAATAACTTCGTGAAACTTTTATCCAACCATCCATTACCCGCCTTTAAGTTGTACAACTTTAATACCGCAGACAATCTTGTGAAAGTAGTGCAACCTTTATACAACGGTTTCTCTGCATCACTTACCAACCTCTCAAACATATTGGGACAATCCTGAAGATCTTCTTCAAGTGCTTCTGCAATCTCTTCGACTCGATCACACTCATATGTATCTCTGCCATGTCATTTGAAGCATATGCCGTATTATCCCCCGGTTCGACATTCTCGTTACTTATCTCACCATGTAATGTCCAACATGTATAAGTTTGATCAATTCCATGTCTCTTTAAATGAGATTCCAACTGAACTGCGTCAATCCGACGCCCTTAACAGCAACCTAAGCAAGGACATGTGATCCTACTGGGGTCTTTGGCATGTTCAACAACAAACTTAACGAATTTTGATACCCCATTCTCGTACTCTTTTGACAATCGATTAGAAGACATCCATTTTTTATCCATACTAATTAAGTAGGCTAAACTAAACTAAGAAAGCTAAACAAAAACAACGAATACCTGTAGCACCTGTAGAGAAATCACCAACTTCTAGAACTACATAGTAGGATTCTTGGAAACGATCACAATCTTGCTCTTCACAGGTAACCCCTATAACAAATTCACTAAGTTAGTAGTTATACCTAATATAACTACTTTATCACTTAAGTTCAAGAAATTACTCAACAAAATCACAACATTTAACAAGTAACTCGCGAATATTCAAACATTAACAATATATATTCAAACATCAACAACATTCAACAATTAATTCAAGTATTCATCAACAACAACATTAACGTATATATAAAATTAACAGACATAAATAATTCATTTACTTTCATCAACAACATCAACAACATCAACATCATTAGCATCAACACTAACAACATCAACAACAACATTATCGTTACTTAATTCAAGTTTCTATTAACAACAAAAACATTAACATATATACAAAATTAATTCATTTGCTTTCATCAACAACATCAACATCATTAACATATATACAAAATTAATTCATTTGCTTTCATCAACAACATCAACATCATTAACATCAACACTAACAACATCAACAACAACATTATCGTTACTTAATTCAAGTTTCCATCAACAACAAAAACATTAACATATATACAAAATTGACTTACAAAATTATTTCACCACCACCAATAACAACAACATCAACAACATCAACAACATCAACACTAACAACATCAACAACAACATTCTCGTTACAACATCATCAACAACACTAACAACATCAACAACAACATTCTTGTTACAACATCATCAACATCAAGAACAACAACAACAACAATATTAACATATACATTTACATCAAGAACAATAAAACTTCAATATTGACGTATACATTTTAAGAACAAAAAAACTTCAATATTAACATTCTTAAGCCACACTATGAATTGTAAAAGTAACATTCTAAAAAAAATTCAACTCCTTAAAAATGGTGGAATGGCTGGACAGAGGAGGTGGCGGCGGACGGAGGGACAATGATAGTCGGCGGAAAAGAAGAAGACGAAGGACCAGTCGGACGGACGGAGGCGGTAAGGCGGTGCAACAGACGGAAGTAGTCGACGAAGGGTGTAAGGTTTATCGCGAGTGGGAACGAGGGAACGAAAGAGTTTAAACTTCGACTGCTTCTGTTTCTGAAAATTTTGAGTTTTATTAAATTTATGATACTTAAACATATAGCAGCGCTTTTGCATGGACCTTTAGCAGTGCTTTATAAAAGTACTCTCTAAGGTCTGCTTTAGGCAGAACCTATAGCAGCGCTTTTATAAAAGCACTTTTTTTTGTAGCCCATTTAGCAACGCTTTAACAAAAAGCGCTTTCTTTTACTTCCACCTTTAGCAGAGCTTTTAGAAAGCGATTTCGTAGGTCACTCATTTAGCAGCGCTTTTCCAAAGCGCTTTCGTAGGGCCCCCATTTAACAACGCTTTTTATAAAACGCTTTCTATTGTAAGCCAAAACGGCCAACTTTAGCAGCGCTTTTCTAAAAGCGTTATCTAAATTCAGCTCTTTTTTTTCTTTTTTTTCCTTACTCTTTAGCAACGCTTTTAATAAAAGCGTTGTCTTTGCTGCGCTGTCAAAAATCATTTTTGGCGTAGTGTGTGATACTTTTCCATCTTGCAAATGATTTGAACATGTTGCATCGCGCATGATACTTTTCATCGCACATGTGATTATTCTAGAATATCGATATTTCACTCGGCTTCATTTTGCAAAAAAAAAAACCCACGTCAAAGAGAGTTACGGAACTCCCGATATGATCAATTTACTGGACATACGTCAAGATGTAAATTATGCTAAAAATTGCTCGTTTTTTCATAATTTCTTCCTAATTTATTGGCTTTGCTGTGTTTCTTCGACTTCTTCATTTTCTTCATACTTCTTCATATTTATCTCATATTTAACTTGATATTTTATTGAATTCATCGCAAATATTCATAAAAATCATGTAATGACAAACTGTTATCACTACCCCAAACATAATTTGTTGGTTGTCCTCAACTAACTCGCCCGCAACTGCACATTTCAAGCAGAAAAATGAATTGCAATAATAACGAATTAACATCACCAGTTGTGTTACTTGATCATCATTATAGTTCCTGAATTTAATCGAGCAAATTTGGAAAACTTCTTCCTTCACAATAAGTATTCAACCTGTCTCTCAACTCACTAATTTTTCACTCGAATTGACAAGGTAATCACATAATCAACGTACAAAAGTATTTTACCATAATTTTGTAAAATTTATAATAAAATCAATCAAAGTCATCTAAATACATACTTTTGGAGGTATATCAAGATTGTAATGGGGCTTATGTCAGGGTAGGATAATTTGGGATAATAGGCTTAAACCTTTGGAGTTAGGTACCTTGTTTTCCTAATTTTATCATCTTCCTTTCCATATCAACTCTTGCTTAACTACTTTGTTACTAGAGACAAACATTTTATGGTCCTAAACATTACTTCTCTCTTTCTTTTTTTTTAAAAAGAAGTTGCTTTGACTTCTTGATTTTTCTCATTCTTATTTTTGAACTTTGGACCAAAATATCTAGCACACCAACCCTAAACTTAAACTTTGCTCACTTCCAAGTGAAACCCCAAAGTTATCATTTTTCATATGAACAACAAACTAAATTTTCTACCTAACTCCAAAGAGAGGGTGGAAAGATTTAATATTTCAAGTCAATTGGGTGATTATTGTCAGAACCCTTTACAAAATACAAAAATTCCCCTTCTAAAGCAGTTAAAATGCGTTAGAAAATCCCAAAAAAAATAGCTCATCGCGTGCGCAATACTTTTCCATCACGCACACAATTTGAATACACTGCATCACGCACGCGATATGTTTTATCGCACACATGATTGTTCCCGAATGTAGATATTTCTCTTAGCTTCATTTTGCAAAAAAAAAAACTCTACGTCAAAACGAGTTACAAAACTTTAAATATGATCAATTTACTTGACAGATGTGAAGATATAAATTATGCTGAAAATTGCTCGTTTCTTCACAATTTCTTCTCGATTTCTTGGCTTTACTATGTTTCTTCAGCTTCTTTATTTTCTTCATGCTTATTCATATTTATCTCATATTTACCTTTTTTTATAAGCAGAATCATTGCATTAATAACGGAGGGAAAGCAATATGTAACACCTGAGGTGAAAGAGGACGGTGGTTACATGTAACACCCGTAGGCGAGGGAGTGGTTGACGGTGTCATGAGGCATGACAATGAGACATTCCTAGCAGCTTCTAGGGGAAAACCGAATTCACATCCGAATGAGAGGGATCCTGAGGCTATGCAGGTATGGGACTGCATGGTTGAATGAAGGCTTATAAGGATTAATTGGTACTACCTATACCAACAAGATGCATCTTCTTTTCGGTAGCCCGTTCATAAGAACTCCACAGTTAAGCGTGCTTGACTTGGAGCAATTCTGGGATGGGTGACCTTCTGGGAAGTTTCCCGGAAAGCGTGTGAGTGAGGAAAAAGCATGCTGAAAAGACTCGTGTTGGTTTGTGGGGTCAGTCGGTAATCCTGAAAGCAATATGGGGCGTTACAAATGGTATCAGAGCCATACCTCTCCCAGTACGATGTGGTTCGGGGACGAACCAAGCGGAAGCTGGTGGGCATGTAACACCTGAGGTGAAAGAGGACGGTGGTTACATGTAACACCCGTAGGCGAGGGAGTGGTTGACGGTGTCATGAGGCATGACAATGAGACATTCCTAGCAGCTTCTAGGGGAAAACCGAATTCACATCCGAATGAGAGGGATCCTGAGGCTATGCAGGTATGGGACTGCATGGTTGAATGAAGGCTTATAAGGATTAATTGGTACTACCTATACCAACAAGATGCATCTTCTTTTCGGTAGCCCGTTCATAAGAACTCCACAGTTAAGCGTGCTTGACTTGGAGCAATTCTGGGATGGGTGACCTTCTGGGAAGTTTCCCGGAAAGCATGTGAGTGAGGAAAAAGCATGCTGAAAAGACTCGTGTTGGTTTGTGGAGTCAGTCGGTAATCCTGAAAGCAATATGGGGCGTTACACAATACGCAATCCAAAACATTGGCAAAACACCTAATCGGCCCAACCAAACGATTAAGGCACCATACAACCTATGAACAAACATCCATTACAAAAAATTGGTTGGATGTTTCGTCCAATCATAAAATGTACAAGACGAAGACTTAGAAAGGCTAATAGATAACCAAAACCAAGAAACATGCCTAATTCTATGGACAATATCACCAACATTAAAAATGATTTGGTTTCTAACCCACCAAATGTTTCAACACGCACAAAACCAAATTAGATTCGCCGTATTATTCAATGTTCTTCCAACTTACTGTTCAAACCATTCCAAGAGATGCTCCTTACAATTACGACTTTGTAATCTCTCCTCTCCAATCCAATTTGAAATACAACTCCACACGAGACCACTCTTTGGACAATTTAGTAAAAAATGATCTAAAGTTTCCACTTTATTGAAATATAAGACACAAACCATGTCGTGGGAATTGGAAATTACCACCCTGGCTACAAGATTGATTCGAGTCGACAGTCTATCCAAAACTAACTGCCAAGCGAAAAGCTTAACCTTCATCGAAATCGCAGAACGCCATAGAATTTCTAAAGAAGCCTTGGAATTAATTTCCATCCCATCAACTCCATTAACCTGTTGACTATGTAGGTAACAAGATTTGATAGAGAAAGAATTAAAGCAAGTACCTTGCCAATAATAAACATCCAACATTCCTAACCTAGGCTTTAGTTCTACCAGCATCACCTGCAAATCAACAAGATGCTGAAGAAGCTCCTCCCCCAGTTCTAACTGTTATAGCTGAGATCCCAAAACCAACCATTCTAAATCCACTAGCCAAAATCTGCCATTGACCCAACTTCAAATGCGAAAGCTCGAATAAATCTATAAATCTGATATACAAAGGAACAAAATCTATCCACTTTGCATTCCAAAAATAAACTCGTGTACCATCACCCAATTTGCAATTGGTTTGATTCAAAAAAGAGCCAACCTTGGTTGAATGCCCTATCTTCACCAAATCTCTCCACCACAACAATTGTCATTTGACTCTATTAACCATCTGCAACAACAGAAAAATGTTGTCACAACAACCATATTTATGCATAAGGATCGGTTTCCAAATTTCTCCTTCTTCATGTATGATTATCCAAATCCATTTAGTAAGTAGAGCACCATTAAACAAAGCAATATCTTTGATCCTTAAAGCAATATCCCTTTTTGATGGCATGAACACTTCCAAAACCAAACCATGCTCCTTGAACACCTCAAACATCTCTTTAGCTTCATACTCTTCCAGAAACTCGGTGAAGAAAAATGAAGTAATTTCCTCATTCTCTTCCAATTCCTTCCCTCTTCTATCAACCCAAGAAGAACTTTTTAAAACTGGTTTCCCCTATTCCTATGAATCACTTCCACCCACCTGTTATCTTCCCTCCCCATATTAATCTCAAGAAACCACACATATTCTACTAATGCAAATTAGACAAAGAACATTACTACCAACTACAGTACAACTTTCAATGCATAAAAACATGATGAAAAGGTCCTTATACCTGAGTATAGGAATTTAAACCGAAGTCAACAAAATTTCTACATTGACAAAACTTTTAAGATTTGAGTCATGCATACAAATACTTTATGTAAACGTAAAATTGAAGGAACACTCATAATTGCCATTACAAATTTGCTTTGGGAGGATTTAGTGAATAATCTAACAGGAGAGTTTCTTCCCAAGAAAATGATTCTCACTGCACATAAGATTTTTAGAAGCGCATTTGTTGAGTTCTACAAAAACCTAAACTTACTCAAGATTTACAGGTTTCCATTGGGTACCCGATGATTTTTCTCTAACGTAATTTTAAGGAGAACACCAAAAAGGCCGTAAAATTTTATTGGTTTAATAAAATTTTAAAAATCATGTAATGACTAACTCTCATCACTCTTCTCTGGCTCGTGGAAATTTGCTAACCACACTTTTTGATCACTCATGTGATTCTAAAAACCTATGTTGAGAAACCGGATCTTGGTGTCGACATGCTCATCTACAACAATAGCCATAACCACCATGGCTTCAGAATCATCTGAATCTTGGCATGTAAGGTTTACTCCTTCATGCTTACCTTTCTTAAACCAATAATTTTTGGCCAATGACCCCATTTTTCAAAGTTATATAACTACCTTTTTCTCTTCTTTTTCTTTCTGATAGGAATTTTCTTTTCTTCTTTTCGAAGTTTCAGAAGCCATACCATCAACTTTATGCTTTTGAGAGTTCGACCAAGACTTATTGCTCTGAGCCTTGTCTCTTTTGTCCTTGAGGAACCACCATGCTTCTTCTATATTTGAGCCTGTAGTGCTTATATTGAATCTTAAACACCATTGCTTTTGACAATTCTCATCTCATGTGCCTCTAACGAACCAATCAAATCTTCCAATTTCAATATTTCTAGATTGCTGGATTCTTAAATAACAATGAGAATATGATCGAAGTGAGAGGTCAATGTACGCATTACCTTCTCAACTATCATCTTATCAGTTAGGGTTTCACAACAACTTTTCATGAGATGAACAAGCTTCTACACCTTTGAGGCACAATCTGCAATATTTTCTTATTCTCCCATCTGCAATAATTCATATTACCTTTGCAACGTCTATAATTTGATGAATTTAACCTTCTGACCTCCTTCGTAATACTTGACAAGAATATCTCATGTCTCCATCACTGATTTAACATGAGAAATTCGATCAAAGTTTAACGCGTCTGCCACCGATTGAATATAAAACGCAGCCTTGTAGTCTTCCTTTTTGACCTCCTTGTTTGCATCTCTCTGAGCATCAATTGCGTTCTCAGCAAGCTCAAGGACGCCAATAGTAACCACTTCTAGGGTTTCATGAAAGTCAAACAGAGATTACATCAGTTGTCTCCATCATATCCAATTCTTTCCGTCAAAAATTAGAAGAGAATTCAGAATATCATTGTTACCATTCATCTTTGCTACAAACACGATTAGCAATCCGTGATTTCGAAAACACGCTCACCGACGTGTGATTCTTGAAAACATGATCAAGAAACTAACTAAAGCTCTAAATGCCAATTTGTTAGTGCGTGAGACATTACTAGCGAGGAGAAAATGAGAAAGCGAATGAAAAATAAAGATTATTATTATTAAACGTAATTATTAAAACTGAATTACAATATATATATATATATATATATATATATATATATATATATATATATATATATATATATATATATATATATATATATATATATATATATATATATATATATATATATATATATATATATATATATATATATATATATATATATATATATATATATATATATATATATATATATATTAAGTAACTAATAAATTCTAACCCTAACTTAAACCAACTACGACTTAAATTATATCACAACATTTTTTTTTAGAGGTGGGAATATTCCGCCTAAAAATTGATTGTGTACTTAAAGAAGAGTTTATTATTATTACTATTATTTTGTTGCCATTAATCATAATTCATGTATATGATAATATCCATTAGTTATTTGTGCCACAAAGTCAAGCAAAAGAGGATGTCTTCAAATGGGTAAAAATGAATTTGGTTGGGACCTATTTATCTTGTTTAGTGTTATTAGCAAAGAAACTAAAAAACTACTTGTTATTTTGATGGTAATCTATATCCATGTACAAAAGCCACTCGTGTTTATTAGCAAAGACATGATAGGTTTAGCAAAGATGTAGAAATAGGAGTCTAATGAGAACTGTGGCATTATCATATAGCTTGAAAACAACAATTTTAATTTATATTTATTTTTTATTTGAAGTAATACATTCATCGATTGTGTGACCAAATATAGTTAGTGGATTCTAATTAAACTCTAATATTAGTTATGGAAATAGTAAGCTCCTGCAAAATTAAAATTGATTTTCATGACAGAATTAAAATTGATTTTCTTATCAAAATGCAGAAGTTTTGTGTCGTTAATCTTATGTGTAGTGTATGTTTACTTGAATTTAATCCTATGTATATTCTTTTGCATGTTCAGGAACAACTACAAACTGCAATTTATAACTCTCAGTTTGAAAATAAAGTATTTGAGAAAGTTTTTTGAAAAAAATATCCTGAATATGCTTGGTGTATGAGATTTAGAATAATAGCATATCAAATTTTTAGATTTTCGAGACCGACTTCTTCTCTTGAAGCAAACAAAACGATAAAAAATGAAAGAAAAATTATTACACTTAAAAAGAGAAGATTTAAAAAAAACGATGACTTGATAGAGAAAACTACATTATTAAAGCAAAAGACAATTCTAGAGATAAGGATATTGCAATCTCAATGCAAATATATAATTCTTGAGAAAGACGTGTAAAATATTTTCGATGCATTCAATCTTAGTGTATTTTGATATGGTATAAATTATGCTTTAAAATATTTAATGAATTTTGTCATAGTAGCTATTCTTTGTCATTGAGCCAATAACATATTTGTTTCAATCTTCATCTTCTACCATGCTTGCAAATGATGTAACATCTTTGATCTAGACTTATCTTAGGCACCACATTCTTAGATTTGAAATTTGATTTGGTTTGTTTTTCCTTTTAACAAACATCAAATAATCTATTTTTGACAAACTTTATCTTAGACAATTCAATAACGAGGTCATGCCACTACAACATTTACCATCTTTTACAACGCAGAAAAAATGTTGCTAGAGTTATGAAAATTGTTGCCTTAAAGAATAGACAACAATTTTCAGGTGTCTTCTATACGACCGTTGCCATTACCTAAGGGAACGCTTATTTTTATCTTTGGGCACAGTATTCATACACGTCGCCTATAATATTGAGATAGGGGACGTTTTTTCATGGACTTTGAGGCAATACTTTTTAAGCGTTCCCAGAACCACCAACAATTATAAAACGTTGCCTTAGAGTAAAATAGGTTTTTCAAAAGTGTCCACAGTAGCCACCCTTAAATTGTGCCCAACTCATAAAATATTTTATATATTAAAATTAGGACTTTTGTATGGCTCAATTCATGTAAGTTGAATTTATACACAAGATTCTTTAAATTATATAATGCAATACATCAACTAAAATTTGATATTAACTAGTAAGAGTTGAACTTTTATAACATTCTTTAAATTAATATAATAATTAAGTTTATAAAGCACACAAATTATGTACTCATAGCCATGGACAAGTGACAAAGTTGGTTTGTAACTTGAAGTGTAAACAATCCAATTGCTCAAATAATGAATATGCAATAACCGATTGGTGTGGTCATCCCTTCCATCATCAAGCTCCTTCTTCTTTTGGACATTACCGACCATATGGATCCTTGCATGCTCCTCAACTAGGATCTGCGCATTAGAAACAAAAATTTGACCTAGATGTAAATGATTTAACATTAAGATCTAAGACTTTTATCTCTCATTTTCTATTTTCATTATTTATTAACACATTTCTCGTTAAAATCAAATATCACAATTAGAGATATAAAAACAGAGTCTTGGATGATTATTTTTATTTCCTATTCATTTTAGATTTTTTTTCTATTTTCATTATTATCTTTCACTTTTAATTACATAAAAAATTACCTTGTTTCTATTCTTTTACCATGAAAAGTTAAAGCAATAGAAAATTGTTTTAATTTTAAATTATTAAAACCAATACAATGAGTAACAAAGAAATTTTGGGGAGAGTTTAAAATAAATAGAAAAAAAAAACTAGAAGCATATAAGAAAATTTATATTTTTCGTAAACATACCTTTTTCAAATACTCATGATAGACACCAGTTAAATTATGCCTCCTCCACTTAAATTTTATTTATTGAATGTATTGAATTTGTGAAACTATTTAAAATTGTCTATGTTCTGTATGTAGAAGGAGGCTTTTAAATGAGGTTTTAATTAGAATTACATTCAGATTGAAGGAAAGTTGAGCGAATTGGTCACTATATGTAAAACAAGTTTTTCCGATTCTTGCAATTTAAAAGTTATTGTTAAGTTTTACCACCATTATATATACAATCTTAATACTTCCAAAGTATCAAATTTAATCAAAGCATAAAACACATAGTATAAACCGCATAACTAAAATAATAAGAATAAGAAAGAATTAGAAAAATGGAATAATTACTTGATAAAGTTTCTCCAAGTCACAGGAGTCAGATTACTTCAAAAATATAGCACATGTAGCAGACTTTAGTGTTTCCCATTTCTGCTCCTCAAGATTAGTGGGTGCTACTGGTTTACCTTCAAAAAGAAAACAGGAAAGTACAAAAAATAATTTAGAAGTCCATATTCCTATGAAAAAAATTGATTTTATTTATGAGTTTGTAGTGTCCATGGATATTCAAAACACTCCAGAAGTACATTCCATCAAAAATACATTCCATTTCCAAATCAGTAATATAAACTCACCTTACTGCCATATTCTACGGGGAAACTCAACTCGGCATGTTTGGTTTCACTTTTAGAAGACCCAAAATTAAGGAGTATAATTGACTTTGATTTTTTTGGTTCACCACTGAACCAAACATTAAATATTCAAACGTTCAGGCAGAGAAAAACCGAGTAAAAGTGACAAAACAAAATCGCAAAATTAAATCACATCGAATAAGATCTTCATTGTAACTCAATCTACAATCAAAGTTTTAGAAATGTAACAACTAGACAACCTACAACATATCAGAAGAAACTCTCAATAGATACCACCACCAAACTCACTTCACAATTCAAATTATCATCACAATATAGCTAACTACTTCACAAAGGTCTCACTCATTCACCGGTATCTAAAAAAACAGAATCAATCTCTAGAAATAGTTATTTCAAAAAATAAAAATAACAGATGCAGTCCTCAATTTAAAAACTGTTTCTAGTTATACTAAGAGTTCAAAACTAAAACTCTCACTAAAAAATCAAGTTTCACTAATTAAAACCTTACAAGTATAAATATTAAAACAAGTGAGTAATGAATAACCTAAGCAAACAATTAAGGAACAAATTAGCAATCAAATGTTGCAATTGAAGCTTAATCAAACCACATAATAACCACAAATCTGGAATACACGTTATGAATTAATCAAAAGGCGAAAAAAACCTCAAAATTGAAAATAGTGAGCGAAAACCCTTGGTGAACTAGACGAGCAATTCCTTAGGTTGTGGAGGGGTAGATTTTTTGCGCGTGAGATTAGCCACCATCGAAATTCCATGAGGATTAGGAAGGTCGGGTTTGATATTGGAGAAGGAGAGGGAAAGATCTAAAACGGCGCCGGTAGAGGAAGTGTCAATATAGACTTTTCCTTTTTCATAGGGGTGGTAGATGTGCCTCCTGAATGTTTTGTGTGCATATACATATACATAAATTTCTTTATTTTAATTATTCTTTATTTTATAATAATAACTTATTATTATTATTATTATTATTATTATTATTATTATTATTATTATTATTATTATTATTATTATTATTATTATTATTATTATTATTATTATTATTATTATTATTATTATTATTATTATTATTATTATGTAATAATCTTTATTAAATGCATCATTATTCAAAATTTGTATGTTTTTGCTTTGAATTAAATTTAGAAAGGGTATTTTTATTAGATTATAAAAAAAAAATTGTGAGAAATGAAATTCTGAAAAATATATATTTTAATAATTTTATATTAAAAAATTTATATTTGAAGAGAAGATTATTATCTAGATCTTTATCAATATTAAATTATTTTATGCAACATTTAACAAATTATGTTATTATATTTAACTTTTTTAGGTAATCAGTATTTTTATTTTTATTTAATAAATTTTAAGTTTATAAATATATTTAATTTATTATAAAAGTTATTCACATGAATAGTTATGGTATGTAATATTATAAAATATTTAGCCCTAACAATAAATAAAAATTTTAAATATAAAAAATCATCTAAAAAATATTTTTCTCTAAATGTGAGATATGTGTTAGATGATATAATAAATATAAAAAATTATCTAACACATAATATAACAATATACTACAATATTATTATATTATGTGTTAGATGATTTTTTATATTTAATTTTTTCTAATAATGTTTAGAGGAAAATATTTTTTTAGTGGATAATTTTGGTGGGAAGATTGCCACAAAAAATTTGATGCTACTAAAATTTTATGCAACATTGAATAAATGTAGCCTTTTATTAGAAGTAATGTAACAATTTAAAAATGTCTCCAAAAGTATTTAAGGGGACAATTATCAAACATTGCTAAAGAAATAGTATAGTGACTCTCCAAAATCGTCCCCAAAAGTAGTTAAAGGCATATTTAACAATCGTTGCCAAACAAATAAAAGAGTGACGCTCTAAAAACGTGCCCAAAAATATTTTAGGCAACGATTATCAAGGGCTGCAAATATATTTTTGTCAACAGCCATAAATTGTTGCCTTTACGAATTTTAGGCAACAATTTTTACATGTTACCTAAAAAAGTGTTGCCAGAGACAACAAATGTTGTAGTGTGCTTGACTAATTTATTTAAATGCTTCATATGAATGTGAGCAAATCTTTTATGCCATAGCCATGAATCATTATTATTTCCCATGAGACATTTTACCTTCAAAGACAAATCATCAAGGAAAATCATGAACATATTATTAATTATTTTACCTTTAAGTTTTATCTCATGTGTGACTTTGTCTTCTATCAAACATTCATCCTTAGTGAACTTGATCTTGAAGCCTTTGTCACAAAGTTGGCTAATACTTAGAAGTTTGTGCTTTAGTCCTTTAACATAAAGAACATTTTCAATGGATATGAAAGATGGTTCTTCAACTTTGCCTATGCCAAGAATCTTTCCTTTGTTGTTATCTCCATAAGTAACATAACTCTTTGCCTTAAGCACTAGATTTGAAAATTTGTTAATATCTTCCGTCATATGCTTTGAACAACCACTATCAAGATATATATATCACAAATTAGAACTGGTCTTCAAGCATAACTATAAAACGAATTAAGTTTTGTTAGATACCTAAATTTCCTTGGGATCTTGATAATTAGTACCTTTCTTTACCCGCACATAATGCTCACTTGCAACACTAAAATTTCTAACATAGCAAGCATTAGGTGTATGGCCAACAATACCTTAATAAAAATATGTAGGAACATAATTACTTTTATATCTAGGAATATATGATGTCTTTTTAATAAATCTTTTCCTTTTAAGATAAGGATGAACAATTTTGGCTTTAGCTTTTTCTTTTGGAGTTTGATCACTAGTTTTAACAAAGATAGTTTTACTTGAACTTGGTTTACTAAATTTTGAATAACCAAGACGACTTTTATTGTTAGAATATCTTTGTTGACTAAGAACACCCTCCAAACCAATTTGTCTTTTTTCATATCTTTCTAAAACTCTTTTTAGTTGAAAAATTTGAAAAGAAAGAGATTCACATTCTTTGCATACAAAATTATGTTTTTGTTCACTAATTATCTTTAGTTTTTCACCTTTGTGATCTTTTTCCATAGTCTCAATTTTATTTTCTAGAGACGTAATTTCTTTATTTTGTGATTATATTATTTTGTACAAAAATTTTCATTCGTTAAGAAGTTCATCAATAGCCCCTTGAGCATCATTATCATAAATGGAAAATTCAGTACTAACCTCTTCTTCATCATCGGAATGGTGTGAAGCCATCAATGCTAGATTTTCACATTCATCGTTATCCGAATCTGATAAAGAACTTATCTCATTATCACCCCATACCATATAGGCTTTCTTGTTATTATTTTTATTTTTATTCTTGAAACCACCTTTCTTGAGAAGTTTCGGACAATCCATATTAATATGGCTTTGTTTACCACATTCATAACAAGTAACATCAGATGTTGAAGTAGAAGCCTTTTTTCTCCTTAAATGTTTCTTCCTTTTTGCATAATTGAAAGATTTATCATTTTTATTAAAATATTTACCAAGTCTTTTCACAAGAAGCATGGAGTTCTCATATTCGTCAGGAGCATCATTTGATTCTTCTTTTGATTCTACTTTTAAAGCAATAACCTTGGATTTCTTTTCTTGATGTTCACGTTTCTCTAGTCGTCCAATTTCTAATTCATGTTCTTGAAGTTTCCCGAACAATTATGCATAATTCATAGTTGAAAGACTTTTCTTTTCAGATATTACCGTCACTTTTGGTTGTCATTCTCTGCTTAATGATCTAAGAACTTTAAGATTCAATTAATTGATCATTATAAAATATCTTACTAGGAGCTATCAAATGATTTTTTAAATGCACAAATATTTTCTGCAAAGCGACGATGGATTCTCCAGGCTACATTCAGAACATTTCGTATTCTTGACCTAATGTATTCAATCTTGACCTTTTAACTTCAGTGGTTCATCCATGAGTCTCCACCAAAGTGTCCCAAATTTCTTTTGCGGATTTACATTGAGAGATGCGAAAGAATTCATCCATACTTAATGTGTTTTGTAGTATGTTAATGGCTTTCTTTTCATTTATAATTTTCTTCTTATCACCATCATCATAAGAACATTTAATCTTGGGAGTTCCGACGCCATTTACGACACTAGCTGGTTCATGTGAGCCATTCTCGACGGTTTCCCAAATTTCTTCTCCTTGTGCTTCTAAATGTACGTTCATGCGTATTTTCCAAAAATAAAAATACTCGCCATAAAATAGTGGAGGTTTGTTTCTACTATCACCATCTTACCAGATTTGTATTTGTAGAAGCCATATTGGATCTTGCAGGAACAAGTTACCTATAATCTGCTCTGATGTCAATTGTAAGTTGAGTGTGCACTTAAGAGAGCCGGGGGGGGGGGGGGGGGTGAATTAGGTGCTATGAAAATTTTTCTGGTTTTATGAATCTTTCCTAAGTTATTACTATGTGATGAAAGCTGTAAATCCAAAAAGATAAAGAACGCCGAGAGATATTTTGGTTCCTCTCACAGTTCGAGAGTACTTCAGTCCCCTTTTAACATGAAAGAGATTTTTAATATTGTTAGAACCTATACAATACTTATCCTAGTATCCCTATCACTAACAAACCAAGAACAATCCTCTTGGATTTTTGACTAAGTTAAATAGGAGATCAATCCTCTCCTTAATGAACCTTTTGCTTCCAACGATCCTAGACAGCAAGGATACAACAATAATTCTGAATTTTTATACAAAAGTATGATATGAAATACACTTATCAATCTATTGATTGATCTTCTCCTTTGAAAAAACAAATTATCAATGATATACAAGTGTTCACTTTTGAGTGAAATGAAAATTAGAATGACTTTTCAATGAAGGTTAAGTGCAGAAAGTTTCACTCTTAAAATTCTGATTTTAGAACACTTGTGCAAAATTTGAAAGATGGAGAGAATTTGAATGCTTTAAGATTTTATAAAGGAGTTGAGTTTAAAATTTGAAAATAATGAAGTTTAGATAGACACAATGCACCTCTACAGATGAGTGCAACAAATGAAAGGGTGTCATGCTTCATGATCCACATTTGAAAATCATATGACTAAAATAATGCAGTATTTTCAGACACTGCTTCAATGTTAATTGATTAACAGCTTTACACTGCAAATTAGTTAATCAATTAACCCTTCAACAACAGGTCAAAATATTCAAAAATTACATGGGATTAATCGATTAACAGCTTTGTACATCAAACTGGTTAATCGATTAACCCGAGACCAAAATTTAAAAATACTTCAGAAAATGAGATGGAAGGCAAAGATTTTCTTGAGAACATACTTTAATGAATCATGGAAAGAATGAATGATAACTTGAACACTTGTATACACAAAGAGAAATTGAGTGTCATATACCTTATCATTCATGATCAATCACCTAAATCTTCAAGACTTTTGATTCAACTTGAAACTTGAATTATGCTACTAGTCTTGAGCCATTTACTTTTTGAGAGCTTTACTTGGTTGTTGAATGTTGTTGTATTCATCAAAACATATTGAGAAGCTTGATTTTACAAGTTAGAGCATTCATAGAAGTATACAATGGAAAGTCTAGGTACACATAGGTCTTTGACATTCTTTTGTGAGAAAATTTATTTAGAACAAGATCATTTCACTTACCTATATATAAACAAGCTATAATTTAGTTGATCCGTTTACTAAGTCACTGAATTGAGACTTAGTAAAGACTATCTTGAGAGATATGAGATTGAAACTCTTTGAATAAGGGTTCTGACAACGGTAGCAACCTAATCTGAAGTTAACAAACCTTAACCTAAGATTCAATAGATAACAACAAATCGTTTATTTGGATATTTGTGCAACATTATGTTACAATGTTGACTATTACATATTGAGGGTTGAGTTTTTTTTAAACTCTTAATGAAGTTCTATATCGAGAATATGTATCTCAAGAAATAGATACAAAAGGAATTTCACATATATGATTTTCGAGATGGTGCCATCTCAAAGTGAAAGTTAAAGTTTCTCTCATGAAAAATTCACGAAAACAGGAAAAACAAATAACCATAAATAGTGCAAGGCAAGATATGTAGGCGAAGAACCATTAAAGAATGTGCGTAAGGTAACACCAGTATAATCACAAAGGATAAGATTCAAAATATAGCTACCTAACATTCTGATTAAACTTTGCGTTACCCTTACTAAGGTTAAGTTCAAATTGAAAGATAATTAACTATAATAACATTCTTTTCCTCTCATTTCCTAGAATTCGTCTTGTCATTATTAGAACAAGTGAGAGATTGTTGTAAATTATTTACAATTAATAATCTTGAGTGTGTTCCAAAATAACAAGAAAATATGCAAGTGAAAGTTAATCTTTGAATTCAAAACTAGACAACACTTGTGAAGTGTTGCAATAGATAGTTTGCATTTTAAATTCGGAAATAAGAAACACTTTGTGAAGTGTTGCAGAATGAAAAATAGTACAACTTTTAAAAAATGTTGTAGGCAAAACAATGTAACGTTTGAAAAATATTGTTGTAAGCGAAACGATGCAACACTTAACGAAAGTGTTGCTAAGCGAAAAAATCATAACAAAAACACATATTGTATTGAATAAATTCGAGACACTCTACGATACATTCGAATTTTCATCTGTCCTGTGTAAATTTGAGGAGACTGAATTATCCTAGATATTATTGCATAAAAACTTTAACACATTCAAGCGTGTTTAAAATACCATAAAAAAATGATTCCTTCACGATTTTCAACCTTGATCCATTTGATTAACAATCAATTTTCTATTATTTAGCCACTATACATAGAATCATCCCGAGAGAGTAAACATTCTTTGGAGTCTAACTACAAACTTGAAGATAATGAAATATCACTAAGGATTAAATAGACCTTACTTAAAACTATTTACTTGGGGTTTTGAGTTTTTATGCAATTATTTCATATGTTTAGTTATACAATTTATGTTTTAATTTTTGAAAGTCAAAACTATTTTTTTCAAATTTAATGTTAGAATTTTTATCTTTTTAAATAGATAATGTCTTATTGGTAATAACATTATTCAATTATTTAAGTTAATATGATTTGTGATTATATTAAAATAAAAATAAAAAATCAAAGAAAAAAGGTAAAATAAATGTTACCAAAAATACAAAACTAAATATTTATAATAATAATAATAATAATAATAATAATAATAATAATAATAATAATAATAATAATAATAATAATAATAATAATAATAATAATAATAATAATCAATTTTTGCTAAATAAAATAAAAAACTTTTAATTTTTTAAAAACAGACCAAATTATTTCCAAAAATATAAAAATAAATATTTAGTCAAAATACATAAGATAATAGATGTATTTAGTCAAAATTAGGAAATACATAAAAAATACATGAAGGACCGATAGTGTAAATTATTTTTACACTGTCAACCAATGATGACTATAATTACTTTGATATTTAAAAAAAAATTAATGGCATAGTAGACTATTGGTTTTTTATTGGATGGCAGTAGTGCATATCAACTAAACTTATAGAATTAAGAGTTTAATTGGTATGTTCTGTCATCCAATAAAAATTCATCAATCCGGCATGTCATATAAGTACCTTAAAATTTACGGTGTGATTGTCGGAATACATGATAGTGATTAGTTATCAGTGTAAAAAACTTTTAAACTGTCGGTTCATATCAATTAAATTTTAGAATTAATATATTTAGTCAAAATTAATTAATACATAAAAAATAAACTACTTTTTATATATTTGAGATTGGAATATTATTTAATAAATTTAAAAATACAATATTACAATTTTATAAAATTCTATTTAGAACAAAAAAAAATTACCAGTACCATTTTTGTATCAGAATCACAAAAACTCTCGATATATTAATTTATTTATCTCTTGGTATAAAAAATGTACCGAGCTTGTAATTGTCAAGCTATTGTAATTTAATAGTTAATAACGATAGATATTTGATAAGTGCAACAAATTAATATAAGATTATTCATAGTTCTGTGTGGTTGTCTGGAAAATTCTAAGGGCACAGAAAGATGGCAAGTTTCACCGTGGAGTACTATCTTCCAGTATTGGTTATGGTTTTGATGCAGCTTATATATTCAGGTTTGACTCTTAGTACAAGAATTGCCCTTGTGGAGGGTATGAGTCCAAGGGTATTTGTGGTATATCGTCATGCTTTTGCAACCCTAATTTTTGGTCCCATTGCTTATATATCATCAAGGTATGTACTTTACTACTCTCATTAATAACTCTATGGTTCACTCTTATCTCATGTGTATTAATTAATTATTTGCTTCTTTATCTACCTATTTTACAGGAGAAACTCTTCTTCATGTTCATTAAATTTAAGGAGTTTTTCATTGATATTCATCACCTCTCTAATCGGGTTTGTTTTCATTTTCTAGAAATAATATAATTGCATATTTACATTCACAATTAAGAATAGAAAAGACTCACTGAATAATATTTAATCGAATAATGCAGTGTTACATTGTATCAAAATTTATATTTTGAGGGTCTATATCTATCTTCTTCTTCAGTTGCAACTGCAATGCTCAATCTTATTCCAGGAATCACATTTGTAATAGCAGCTTTTGTAGGGTAATATTATTGAACTCAATATGTTTTTGTTGCGTTATCAAAACTTAAATTAATGCGTTTCGATTGATTTGAAATTGAATATTTTACAGAATGGAGAAAGTGAATATTAGAAGTTTGACAACTATAGCAAAAATAGTTGGGACATTGATATGTATTTGTGGAGCAATGTGCATTGCCTTGTTGAAGGGTCCAAAACTATTAAATGCAGAAAGCATACCTTTGAAATCAATCATGGCTACAGCTGTGGGAGGTGATGAGAACAATTGGTTGTTTGGTTGTCTGTTTCTTTTGGGAAGTAATGTTTCTTGGGCAGTTTTACTCATTTTACAGGTATTTATTTATTTTTTGTCAAAAATGATGCGATGAGTATTGCGGCTATTGTGTTGTGAAAATTTATTGAGAAATGTTTGAAATACACAGTTGAAAATTACTTAAAGTTAAGACTTTTTATTACATTTAGAGAAGATTGAGATTAGTGGTTCTAAAATTGTCTGATACAGTTTTCGGTGCAATTGCATACATAATTATAACTCACGTTGCAATTGCTTTCCGCGCCGTCACAGAGGCGACTACATCAGCAATATTGCGGTTGCATCAAAATGCATTTTATATAGATAAACTTACTCTTCTATATTTTTCTCAGGTTCCAGCTTATGCAAATCATCCTAATTATTTATCACTATCAGCATGGATGTGCTTAATGGCAACATTCCAATCAGGACTAGTCACATTATTCTTGGAGCCAAATCTAAATGCATGGAAAATTAATTCTCTACTTCAACTTGGTTGCTGTTTATATGCGGTATGTGTATATTTTTCAATCATGATACAACAATACTTATAATCAGTGGCCAAATTTATAACAAAATAAAATTTACAGGGAATTATGGCATCTGCAGTTGCATTTTGTCTCCAAGCATGGTGCATTAAAAAGAGAGGACCTCTCTTCTCTGCAATGTTTAGTCCTCTTGGGACATTAATTGTGACTGTATTAGCTGCCTTGTTTCTTCATGAAGAGTTATACACCGGAAGGTATTAATATTAAACTTCAATTAATTTATAATTAACACGTCTTGAATTATTATTAATCAAATTATATACTTATTTTGTTTCATGTGTTTTAGCTTAATAGGCGCAATTGGAGTGATCATTGGCTTGTACATTGTGCTTTGGGGTAAAGCCGGAGATGTGGTTGATGTCAAAGAGAAGATAGATGCAAAATTTATGGTTAATGAGACACAGGAAGTGACATTTTCCATGAATGAATCTTATGGAGAAAGAAGTAGTAGAATTGATTTAGAAGAACCTTTTTTAACCAATGTTGTAAAAATAGATCATAGTGGTGAGACCTCAAGTGTTGTGTAATACTGCTAATATACACGTAACGTTTAGTTCAATCTGCAATTCCAACGAATGTTTATTTCAAGGACTTCAAATTTTCTTTTGTTACAAGACCTTTATTTTTTATACTTAAGATAATACTATAAGCTATTGATATTTTATAACGTGTGTGCATATACTCTTGTTTTATTACATTTTTTATTGTTCTAAAGTTTACAACTATTACAACTATTACAAAAGCACCAAGACAGCAAGACAGCATTGGCAAATAACTACTGCAACACAAACACCTGACTGCTCCAAGATGACGATATAGTGCAAAAACAGATTTCTGCCGACGCGCCCCCAGGACAGCACCGAGGCAGCAGAGCCATGGCGAAACAAATGGCGGAAGCAAAAAATCAGAACCAAAATCTAGTCGAAAAACCAGCAGCAAAGCAGCCCAAGTTACCGATTCTGGTATATACGAGAAGAATGTTACCTGCTATTGATCCCAACCTCCATTAGAGACAGATTTAGAAGAGCACTGGCAGTTGACGGTTTTTAGGCATTCAGCTGGGAGTAATAGCCACTGAGCTAAGGGATGTTTGAAGCTCTTGACTTTACTCTCAACCAATTCCAGGAAAGGACATTTCTTTGTTTTGAAAGATCTTCACGTATCTAGCCTTCCAGATACTCCACAAATAGGCGAATCAAATGGTGTTAATTAGGGGTGCTCAAATAAACCGGTTATTTAAATAATCCATATCCATATTCAAATCCGGTTATTAAAAACCGGTTAGTTATTAGTATGGTTTTAACCAAATCCATATTTTGGATATATTTTTAATATGGTTTTAACCAAATCCACAATTTGGACATCCATATCTAAAATAAAAACCAAATGTCCAAATTAATCAATTTTTTTAATTAAAAAAAAACTTTGAAAATTTTTTTCAATTTTTTTTTTATTTTGAAAAAAAATTAATTTTTTTTCAGTAAATAAAAATTTATCCGTCATAATTATTTTACTATTTATTTTTGAAACATCTTTGACGGAAACCAATTTATTTTTCATTTCAATTTCAGCTTTAAAAATTAATTATTTTACTATTTAATAAATAATATATAAATCATATCAATCTATAAGATTTCTATTTTATTATATTTTATGTCACGTCATTTTAAATTTACCACTCAATTTTATTTGAAGTATAAGAATGAGTGATCTAAAGTGAGTGGTTTTAATTGTGAATGACTAATTTAATGTTAAACCAGTCATCTTTTATTATTATTATATGTTAACATAGATTTACATATTATACAATTTATTAATTGTTAATATAATTGTTGCACAATAATAGTTTCACACATGCACTACCTGTTAAAATATCTAAATACTTATTCTAGTATGGTTGTATTATACTAAAAGTCTATATTGCTCTCTTTAAGATGATTAAGAAAGAGTTTGTTTAAAATTTCCCCAACCAATTTGCAAAACGTTTTATTCAAGATATCTAAACTATATAATATCTCCTTCATATCACTTATTATATATAACACTATAATTATTTTATTCATGATTAAAAAAAACCAAATAAAAGCTAAATTAGTCAATTTTTTAATTAAAAAAAATTTTGAATTTTTTTTTTTAAAAAAATATTTTTATTTTGAAAAAAAATATTATTTTAATTTTTTCAGTAAATAAAGTTTTTTCAAAAAATTTTAAAAAATAAATTTTTTTTAAACTTTAAAATAACTATTGTTTTATTTTAACATCAATATTTAAAAAAAAATTATGATTTTGAAAAAATTAATTTTAAAATAAAATTAAATCAAAATAATTGTAAAATTGGTTATGGATATAACCGGTTAATAACCGGTTTATAATCATTTAAAAAAATAAAAACCGGTTATTAGAATTGGTTTTAATAACCGGTTGTAATATATGGATTATTTATGGTTATGGATTGGTTTTGGATATTAACCATCCATGACCACCCCTAGTGTTAATACCTAGCTCAAGACTTTTCTTTCCCTGCAGCACACTAGAAAATGCAGTACAAATGGAAATAATATTGTTATGTGAAACTGTGATCACCCTCAGCCATTTAAATATGTATGCCCAGACGTGAAACGCAAATATACAATCAAAGAAAATATGTGCTGAAGACTCGATCAATCCACACCCTCCTGCACAAATCTAAGTGTATGTGCTTAAAATTCCTTGCTTACTCAAATTTTCCTTTGTAGGAATTCTGTTTTGAATAGTTTGCCACATGAATACCGATACTTTGAGCGAGACGAACTTATTCCACATCGGATTGTAAAGCACTTGTGACGCCGAGTTGTTGTCATCCATTAAAAAGGAATATGTAGATTTAATGGAATAACAGTTCGACGGGCCCACAAGCCATATAATAGGAATGGACCGGACCCATAAGTGATAATGGGGATATATTA
The DNA here is from genome assembly GCA_963859935.3 of Lathyrus sativus. Taxonomy (NCBI): domain Eukaryota; kingdom Viridiplantae; phylum Streptophyta; class Magnoliopsida; order Fabales; family Fabaceae; genus Lathyrus; species Lathyrus sativus. The sequence continues at coordinate 3,668,538 of OZ012738.1, read as the reverse complement.
GTTGACAAAGATGATGTTGGGCCTAATCAGTGGAGGGTATATGTGAGAAAGAATAGGAAAGAGGAGTAATTGGGTAATTGACCCCGTTAGTTAGTATTTCCCAAATAAATGAGAACTGACTCAGTCAGTTAGTCAGTATTCCCAAATAAATAGGAGTTAGCTCAGGTAGTATTCTCCATATAAATAGCTGTGTATGGGGCAGTAGTTAGGTATGCTATTATTTTCTGTTTTTCGTATTAGAATTGGGTAATGAGAGAATTGTTTTCTCTAACTGAGGGCAATAGCTCTGGAATTACTTATATTTTCAAATTCATTAATAAAATAATTTTCTTTATCATATTCTATCTTATCTTTGTTCTATCAATTGGTCTGACCTACATTTGTTGATGCCCAGAGCTCCTAAGATGATTGGCCGTGTTTCTGTAGTGGAAGAACGACTGGAATGTGTTGAGGAAGCATTGTTGCATTGCGAGAGTTCATTGGTCCTAAGATTCAGTGTGCAGTGGCTAATCGTGAAGTGCCACAGCGAAGCGGTGCGACAGTTACCTCACCGTTGAATGAGTTTTATTTATCTTCTAAGAAGGTGGAGTTACAGATATTTACCAGTGACGATTTAGTTGCATGGAGATTGTCAACGATGAAGGAGAGATTGTGGTTTTGGAGGCTGAGTCAGAAGAAGAACTCACACAAGAGGAATTAGAATATAAAACCATGTGACTATTTGGTGTATCACTACTACAGAAAATCGATATCACAACGGTTGAAAAAGGGATACCATCACACAGTTCCAACCGTTGTGACGTAAGGTGTGATTGTATGTATTATGATTTCAACCACGGGCGTGTGACCGTGATTATATCCATGTAGCGCACTACCTACCACAACAGTTACTTTAAATAACCGTTGTGGTATATTAAAATGCAACATATTTAAAAACCTGTTGTTCTTGACAACTGTTGTTGTATATAGCCATGGGTTTATTATAAATTATGTGGAATGCTTATTTCGCTAATACTTACTAAACAATAACCTTCCAATTTGCACTAGAACATTATAATATGACAAAATAAGATATATTAGAAGAATAAGTACACGTTCAATGTTTTACAAGGGTCCTTCAACTCCTTATCCGTATTTTGTTCTTTGACAGTAAAAACTTAGTTTAATGATCCTAGTTCTTCAACAACCCCTGCCTTCAACTCTAATTCTTTTTGCAAAATATTATTTACTTTGCAAACAAAATTAGAGGTGGAGAGATGGGTGGTTGAAGATCTACAATCACTTAATCAAGTTCTAACAGTAAAAAACAACATGCAGTTAACAGTGTGAAGAATATTTGTCAAGAATTGAACGTGTACTTATTTTCTAATACAATTTTATCTATCATATCATAACTTTCTAATGCAGTTTGGAAAGTTATATATTCAGTAAGGAATTGGAAAAACACTCAAACCACATAATATACAATAAACTCATATTTTAAACAGACATTAACAACAACATTCATAAAAAAACATTCATCAACAACAAACAATAACCAACAAACACGATACAACAAACATATCAAGGAATAAAATGTTTCAGAAACATATCATACATGTCAAGTTTCATAATGGCGTGTCAACAATGAAATAAGGATGAAGATAAATTTAGACTAGCAAAGTTGTGTATATTTTGAATGGATGTCATTCTAGATCTTTGACAGGCTAAATTTATCTTCGTCCTCTTTATTGCAATAAGCATCCATACCTATAAGACGAAAAAAGAAGAAAGTTCAAACATCATGAAACAAGCTATTGAAACAAATTTAAAAAAAAAAACTACAGAGAAAATGAACCTGTCAAAACCCATTTGCTAAGATTTGTTGTTATAGTTTCGTTTTGTGGTTTTCATATGAGAGAGACGAGTGACAGAGTTGTTAGAGTTTCATTTTCAGAGACGAGTGAAAGAGTTGTTAAGGTTTTGTTTTGAGAGAGACGTATATTATATACTGAAGTGATAGATAATTTCACTTATATATAAATAAATATGACATTTCGTCACGGTTGGAAATAAAAGTTGTGGTGATATACATGGTCAATAACATTTTTTATCACGAAAAATGGCTTATTATCTTTATGAGATCCAGACCATTTCACTCCGTGTACTTTTCACTACGATTGCTACTTCTATCCGTTGTGACATGTCATCTAGTAAATAAATAAAAATATGCACCCAGGATTAATCTATTACCACAGTTAACACTATGGTCGTCGTAATATTAGTGTTATGAAAGGCTTATTTTGCAGTAGTGTATCCACTAACCCAAATCATGATTTTATATCGCATAAGGTGGTTGAAGCCCTTGGATTGCATATGGTGGCTTCTAATCCTTTGGGTGTTAAGTTAGGAGATGGTCATCGTGTCCTAACTCGGGGTAGATGCAATGGAATTCAGATGAACGTGGGAGTGGTACAAATTCTCTTTGATGCTTTTATGCTGAAGAGGTGTGGATTTGATTTTAGGAGTTGTGTGGCTAGAAACTTTGGGGAAAGTGACCATGGATTGGAAAAAAATGTCTATAGTGTTCAACTATAAGGGCAGTATATTGAAATTGCTTGGTCAGGTTGTAGATGGTAAGATGGGTACTTTCCAAAGCATTATCACTCCTTCTCGAATGATACCAGGATGTGATTGACCTACTTTAAAGGAGGTGTTAAGATCACAGGTGTCAGGTGTCTCTGATCAACAAACTAAGGAGTTGGAAGGATTGTTGGAGCCTTTTGTTATTGTGTTTAAATAAATCCAGGGTCTTCCACTTCCAAGAAACACTAGTCATTCAATTGAAATTTTATAGAGGGCTAGTCCGATAAGTGTGAGACCTTATAGATATCCTCATTTACACAAGGATGAAATCGAAAAACAGATTCAGAGCCTATTGCAATAAGGGGTGGTTAGAAACAGTATCAATGCTTTCTCTAGTCCCGTTATTTTGGTCAAGAAGAAGGATCAATCTTGATGTATGTGTATAGATTACCGTGCACTCAACAAGGTAACAATTCCAGACAAGTACCCTATTCCAGTTGTAGATGAATTGTTAGATGAGTTACATGGTTGTAGTTATTTCTTTAAGCTTAATCTTAGATATGGTTATCATCAAATTCGTATGAAGGAAGAGGATATTCATAAAACGGATTTTCGGACTCATGAAGGTCACTATGAGTTTTTGGTAATGCTGTTTGGCTTCACCTATGCTTCTGCAACCTTTCAGTCGGTGATGAATGCAATTTTCAATTCCTTTTTAAGGATGTTTGTCCTATTTTTTATGATATCCTAGTATACAATAGTGGATGGGCTGAACATTTGTAGCACTTGGAGGCGGTTCTTAATATTCTGAAGCAACATCAATTTGTGGCAAATCAGACAAAATGTACCTTCGGTCAGCAACAAGTGGAATATTTGGGCCATGTCATTTCCAAAGCAGGGGTAGATGTTGATCCTGCCAAGGTTAGCAGTGTGTTACAATGGTCATTTCCTAAGAATGTGAAAGGGGTGCGAGGTTTTTTGGGGTTGACTAGTAATTATAGAAACTTTAGAGCAAACTATGGAAAAATTGCTAAACCCTTGACAGAATTGACAAAGAAGGATAGTTTTAGCTGGAATGCGGCAACTGCTGAAGATTTTGAGAAATTGAAAGTAGCTGTTACAACTGCCCCAGTTTTAGCCCTGCCTAATTTCAATTTTCCATTTGAAATTGAATGTGATGCCTCGGGAAAAGGAGTTGGTGGAGTACTGTTGCAATTGAAGCATCCCATTGCATATTTTAGAAAGGCTTTTGAATAATCAAGGTTATCTAAATCTGCCTATGATAAGGAGTTGATAGCTTTAGTGTTAGCTATTTAACATTGGAGACATTATTTGTTAGAAAGGAGGTTTGTGGTTTATTTTGATCAAAATAGCCTAAAACACTTGTTGCAACAACGTATTACCACAACAAATCAGCAAGAATGGATGGCTAAGTTGTTAGATTTTGACTTTGTGGTGGTGTATAAGGTGGGAGTGGAAAATAAAGTGGTTGATGCCTTATCTAGACAGCACAGGGATGCTGGTTTGCAAGCTATTAAGTCATACCCTATTTGGCAACAAAGAAGCCAACTTCAACAAGAAGTATCAAATGATCATTTGCTAAAAAATATTGTGGAAGCTATTCAAAAGGATCCTAATGTTAAACCTAGTTTTGCTTTAAAAGGTGGCATCTTTTTCTACAAAAATAGGTTAGTTATACATGCTAACTCACAACTTATTGAGGAGTTACTCAAAGATTTTCATTTTTCTCCGAGTGGGGGTTATGCCGGCTACCTATGCACTTATAGGAGAATGGTAGAAACTTTATATTGGTAAGGGATGGTGCGGAGGGTGCAAGATTTTATGAAAGCTTGTGATACTTGTCAACAACAGAAATATGCGGCAATTACTCCTAATGGATTACTACAACCTCTTCCTATTTTGGTTTTGGTGTGGAGTGAGATATCTATGGATTTCATTACACTTTTTCCAAAATGTAATGGATTTGAAGCTATCTTGGTTGTTGTGGACCGTCTCTCCAAGTACAACCATTTCATTCCTCTTAAACATCCATTTACTACTCTCTCAATAGCTGGTATTTTTGTGAAGAAAGTGGTTAGATTACATGGAATTTCAGAGTCTATTCTTAGTGATAGTGACCTCTTGTTTGTGAGTATTTTTTGGAAAAAGTTGCTCAATTAGTAGGTATAGTGCTTAAAATGTCCTCGACATACCATCCCCAAACAGATGGCCAAACAGAAGTGATTAATCATTGTTTAGAGGCCTATCTACGTTGTTTTATTGCAGATCAACCTAAGACATGGGCACACTGGATTCCATGGGCAGAACTGTGGTACAATACCATATTTCATGTATCTACAGGGTTCACCCCTTTCGAGATGGTGTATGGCAGAAATCCTCTAGTGTTGGTGTAATTTTAGGAGGGCGAAACCAGAGTTGAAGTTATAACGCAGGAGTTAAGGGACAGAGATGAGGCATTGTGTCAATTGAAAAATAATTTACTCAAAGCTCAGGAGTACATGAAATACTAAGTTGACAAGAGAAGCATGGCAGTGTAATTTGAGGTTGGTGATTAGGTTTTCCTCAAATTACGTCCTCATCGACAACAATCGGTTGTGCAAATAATCCATCAAAAATGGACCCCTACATTTTTTGGACCTTATCAAATCATGAAGAAGATAGATCATGTTGCTTATAAGTTGAAGTTACCACCAACATCTAAAATACATCCTAATTTTATGTGTCGCAATTGAAGAAAGTGGTGGACAACTATACTGCTACACTCAGCTACCTATCAGTTTAGAGTCAGAAAAAGGGGAATGGATGGATATTGGAGATGCTACCTAGGAAGAGGAATTGTTGTTGAAGAATCAATTTCTTGATTTGTGCCTTAAGGACAAGGCTAATGTTGCAGGTGGGGATGATGATAAGAATGGATCAGACCCCACAAGTGATGATGGAGATGTGTTGGTTAACAGAAATAATGTTGGGCATAAACATTAGGTATATGTTAGAAAGAATAAGAAAAAGAATTGATTGGGTAATTGACCTAATTAGTTAGTATTCCCCAAATAAATAGGAGTTGACTCAGTCAGTTAGTTAGTATTCTTGACTCTGTTAGTCAGTTAGTATTCCCCAAAAAAATAGGAGTTAGTCCAAGTAGTATTCCCCATATAAATAGGAGTCTACAGGACAGTAGCTAGATGTGCTATTATTTTCTATTTTCCGTATTAGAGTTTAACAGTGGGAGAATTGTTTTCTAGGAGCAGTAGCTCTGAAATTACTTTTGTTTTCATATTCATTAATAAAATAATTTTCTCTATCATATTCTATCTTGCCTCTGTTCTATCACTATACAACACTATATGTTCTCCCCAATCGGTATGAGGTTGTCCTAATTTCTTCAATTAAATATTGTAGCAGACCGGTGTCCCACTTGAAGAGCTCTCTTCTCCACAAAAATACCCACTCCATACTATTCCCCTAACCTCTCTGCAATTCTGCTACGGTGGCTTCTTGGTTTAGTGAAATTGAGAATAAAGTGTCATACCTACTCTTCAATGGCCCTCCTATCCCACAACCACGCCAAAATGATGTTTTTGCCCCCATCCTATTACTTTACTGACATTCTCGCCGAACTAATTATGATTGTTCCCTCCTCCCGAATTCTCCACTTTCTCCGAGTCCTTCATCCACCTTGATGCATTTCCACCCCTTGTCTTAATTTTTCCATCCTCTTCACGGTATTTATACTTAAGGAATTTGTACGAAGTGTTTCCTTACTCTACCCTCATTCTCTCTATCCATTTACCCAAGAGTGTCACATTAAATATCATGATTTTCTTGATGCCTAGCCCTCCACTCTCTTTATCCAAACACTCTTTGTTCCACTTTACCCAATTCACTCATTTTCTATCCTCATTCCCAATCCAAATAAATTGTGTTAAGAGAGATTCGAGTTTAGAAACAATACATGTCGGGCCTTTGAAAAAAAAGAGATTAGACACTGGAATTGCGGACAAGACAGAGTGCAACAACATCAAGCGACCACGGAAGTTTTACCTCATACCCCTACACTTGTACCTATACCCCTACATTAAAAATTTTTGGACCAAAATATCCTCGTATAAAAATTTATTATTTTTTAATTTTTTTATATTTTTTTATTTGTTTACCGGAAGACTTTTTGGAAGTCTTCCGGTTCACATTTTTTTTCGTATGTTTACCGGAAGACTTTTTGGAAGTCTTCCGGTTCATATTTTTTTGTTTGTTTACCGGAAGACTTTTTGGAAGTCTTCCGGTTCATATTTTTTTTAATTTGTAATTAATATTTAAGATTTATTAACTTTATATAAAGATCAATTTAGTGAATTTTTGAATATTATACTTAAAATATAAAAATTCTATAAATAGAGAATTATTTTCAGAATATTTTCTATTTGCTATAATTATTAGAATACAATGAGATTAAAATCATTTATTTTAAATGATTATAATAGTAAAATTTTCTCAAATATCTTATTAATCTTAAACATTAATAAATAAAATAAATTTAAATATAGGATATAAGTTTACATTATTCAATATATTTAATCAAATGAAAACATATGTGATAAATAAATAATGTATTTTAACTTAAAATGATCACAATAAGTTAACTTGCAAAATAATATAAGTAATAAATTAATAATGTATTTTATTTAAAATAATCACAATAATAGAATACGCAAATAATGTGTTTTATTTATAGGACTGATATAGTTTTATTGATTATTTAATTTTAAATACTACTATGAATATAGTATTTAATCTATACTTTAGAACTCACATAATTATAAATATAAAAAATATTGTTTTATTACCCATATTTTTATTTAATTAAAAAAATAAGAATATAAATTTATTATTTGTTTTTCATTTTCGTTTGATCTTTTTTTTATTTATAAATTTTTTGCATATTATATACTGTGCTTACTTTAAATAAAATATATTATTTATTTTATTAAAAATATTAAATAAAGTGAAATAATTAAAAAGATCAAACAAAAATGAAAAACAAATAATAAATTTATATTCTTATTTTTTTAATTAAATAAAAATATGGGTAATAAAACAATATTTTTTATATTTATAATTATGTGAGTTCTAAAGTATAGATTAAATACTATATTCATAGTAGTATTCAAAATTAAATAATCAATAAAACTATATCAGTCCTATAAATAAAACACATTATTTGCGTATTTTATTATTGTGATTATTTTAAATAAAATACATTATTAATTTATTACTTATATTATTTTGCAAGTTAACTTATTGTGATCATTTTAAGTTAAAATACATTATTTATTTATCACATATGTTTTCATTTGATTAAATATATTGAATAATGTAAACTTATATCTTATATTTAAATTTATTTTATTTATTAATGTTTAAGATTAATAAGATATTTGAGAAAATTATACTATTATGATCATTTAAAATAAATGATTTTAATCCTAGTATTCTAATAATTATAGTAAATAGAAAATATTCTGAAAATGATTCTCTATTTATAGAATTTTTATATTTTAAGTATAATATTCAAAAATTTACTAAATTGGTCTTTATATAAAATTAATAAATCTTAAATATTAATTACAAATTAAAAAAAAAATTAACCGAAAGACTTCCAAAAAGTCTTCCGGTAAACAAACGAAAAAATATGAACCGGAAGACTTCCAAAAAGTGTTCCGGTAAACATACGAAAAAAATGTGAACCGGAAGACTTCCAAAAAGTCTTCCGGTAAACAAATAAAAAAATTAAAAAATAATAAATTTTTATACGAGGATATTTTGGTCCAAAAATTTTTAATGTAGGGGTATAGGTACAAGTGTAGGGGTATGAGGTAAAACTTCCAGCGACCACCCGTAGATAAGTTATGACCCTTTCCGCTCGATATTCCCTAGTGGGGCTACCGTTTATGAGAATTGATATTATGGCTGATCTTAGGCATTCGTCCATCCATCTCCTCCACTGGTAGCGGAACCCCATACTTTGTAATATTTCTTGGAGATAATTCCATTTTATCGAGTTAAACGCCTTTTCGAAGCCTACTTTAAATGACAAGGTTTTCTTACCTTTTTTCTTTGCTTCTTCCACAAATTCATTTGCTATTAGTCGACTTTAAGGTTATAATATACAAACAATGGCTTATACATACCTTAAGAGATTTATCAAGGGTATAAGGAAAAACACGTACAAAACATTCTCAAACAGATCGTAAGTACAATGGAGAATCAAAGAGGAAAACATTTACCCTGAGGCGCTGATAAGAGGGTAAGAAACCTTCACTATCCTGCATGCTTAATTCACTCTCACTATCCTACATGCCTAAAGCACCCATCAGTAGACAACCCCTACCTTGAATTTCCTGCGTGGATGATGATTCCAACAACTTTTAGGTTCCTCTCTCAGACTATGCTCTTCTTCCCAAAATTCTCACGGTTCCTTTTGTCTCTTTTTCACGCATGCTAGAAATTTCTAACATCTAACTTCTCCCACACTTTAGTATTTATATGGGCTTTATTTCTCAAAATTACTTTTTTTTTTTCAATTTAATCTCAACTTCTCTCCTCTCACCTCATACCTTCATCCATTCACACAAATTGTATATTCTCCTATTTATTTAATTAAATTATTACTTAAATCAAATAAAAATTTAAAATTAAATAAAAATTTAACTCAAATAATTATTTAATCATGATTATACAATTTCTATCATTTTATCTTATTAAAAAATAATTAATTATGTTTGATTATTTTTAATAATCCCAATAATAATATTTTAATTATCTGTTCTCCAATCTCATAACCCTAATAATTAGTAAATTATCAAATTATCCATACGCTTGAAAACAACAAAATTGAATATAATAAATAAATCACACGAACAAGTAAATGAAATACTTTAATTATAAGTTGGGGTATTACACCTTGGATTTTTGTAATTCATATATTGAGATTTGGAGAGTTAGGAAGATACTTTCACTACAACAAATAATACTTTTCATGACGAAACTTTCACCTGAACAATAGAAAACTGAGGTATAAATCTAATGTGCACTATTTTTAATTATTTAAAAAATTAAAAAAAAAACATCAATTCTCTCGGTTTTAAAATAACCGAGGTGTGAAAACAACTAAGTACAAGCTTTGATTTCAAATTATCATAGTTTATGATTTTATTTGTTTGTAAGTGTAAACAAAATGTTCTAACCCTTCGGTTTTATATTTAACCGAGGCATAAAATAGTAATATTTTGCTATAAAAACACTCGTTAAATAGATTTTATCCTAATCCTTATTTATATGAAGCTGCCCCAAACTCACAGTATCATTCTCTATGATGGATTATAAGATAGAAAAAATCTTCAATTTTTTTCTATCTTGAACAAGATATTTTTTCTTCCCTTACAATCTATCTCACATATTGGTGTTGATGTTGTCGTTGTTGTATTTTTTGAAATAATTCTCAGTTGAAGAAGGGTACTCAGTTAATAGATTGCAAGTGCATAAAAGCTTTCTTGCTTCTAGTTACCCAAAGAAATGAGTTTAATCAACAATGAAGTGAGCTCAACTTTTGAAAAGAGCTCAGTTGATAGATTGCAAGTTTAGAAAATAATTTTTGCTTCAAGTTAAACAAAGAATGGAGTTTAACGAACAAAGAAGGGAACTAGCTTAACCTTTAAAGAGTACTCAGTTGATAGATTGCAAGTTCAGCAAATCATTCTTATTTCAAAAATATTTATTTTAGTGGGTATGCAACAAACTTTGGATATTATTGAAGAATTATTGTAAACAATATTTTTTAATATTCTGTGTAAAACCTCAGTTTTCTTTATCATCGAGGTGATAGTTAATATAAAACCTCAGTTTTATAGTAAAACCGAGGTGGTTAGTAATCATATTTTACTTTTAAAACACTCGTTAAACAGATTTTACATTAATACTAAATTATATGAAGCCTCCCCAAAGAGGGGAAATATTCACTACCGTCCATGTCTATCATGAGTTGCTACTACAGATTTTACAAAGTATTTTTAATATTTTGTATAAACAATATAATTAAAAAAATAACTTATTCACCTTGCTTTTCTTCTTGGCCAAGGGGATAGTTAAACGTTTTTTACAATTCGTCCTTAAACAAATCTTTGTCGTCCATTTAATGTTTACCAACGCCAAGAATCTGCCATTAGTGATTCGCGTGAAATCTTAGGGACATCTGTTATAAAAGGATGTTGAATATTGAAAATCTAACCTATAGATGTTTGAAACATAAAAACGTTTGGAAAAGTTCTCTATAATAGATTGAAAGAGCAAAAAATTACTTGGATTTAAGGTATGTTTTCTTAAATATTTATTTGAGTATAAAATCATATGTTTGAATATTAATTTTATTTATCTAACCCTTATTTTGTTTTGCTTCGTAATCAAATCCATACAAGACCCGTAGGGAGTAATCTTGCACCCAACATTTGATTTCTTCAATATTCAATAATTTGAAGATCTAAAATCTAGGTCTTCTGGGAATTTGATTTTTACCTTGATCTCTAAGGAATCTGACTTTTAGTTTAAACAATATAAAATTTTGGGTAAACAATATAATATTCTGGATTATATTATGTGTAAACAATGTAACAATTAAAAAAAAGAAATTATCTAACCCTTCAGTTTTCAAGATAAACCAAGATGAAATATACAATCGTTTTGAAAATAATAAAAGTGTTCTTGCTGGAGTTCGAACCCATGTGCATTTAACTTTACCCTTCGGTAACAAGCGTTTTTTTGTAGTAGTGTTTGGAAGAAAATAGGATTTTTTTTTCTTAGAAACTTCAAATACCATTTTGTTGTAATTCATATTGTAATCTCTTGTAACAATTTTTTAAACATAATGAATTGGAGAGCCTCTGTCTCCTCAGACGTAAATCAATTTGATTGAGCTGGGTAAATAAATTTTCTATATTCTCGCCTATTATTATTTTTATTGCTTGAAGTGTTTCTCATTATTCTTTGTCTCACACATCAAATTTACAGACATCAAATTTTGTGATTTGATTGAATTTTATATATATATATATATATATATATATATATATATATATATATATATATATATATATATATATATATATATATATATATATATATATATATATATATATATATATATATATATATATATATATATATAATTGTATCATTTTATTAATGATACATCTTAAAATTAATATAACAATAAGTACTTTTATATATAATCATATCATTTTATTTATAACAATTATATCACTTTCATTTTAATATCTTCAACTTAATATATTAATAAAAAGAAATATGTTTAAGTTTTTTTAATTCAAGTCACTTGATAACTGCAGAAATATTTGATTAGAGAAATGTGTTGAATCCATAATATAGCACAAATTCATCTTAAAAGTTGAAATTTTAATCATCATAGTATCAAATTAAAAGAAATAAATATTCTAACTATTTTACAGGGGTTTCTTTCTTCCTGAAAATTTTTGGTTGATGTAGAAGTTTCATTCTTCTTAAAATTATTTTTCTTTTTGTAAAATTTAAAGATTTATCATTATTGAATTTTTTTTTTAATATTTTTAAAAGAAGAATGAAGTTCTCATCTTCATCTGAAATGTCTTCTTCCAATTCTTCTTTCTTTGAATCAACCTTTAAAGCAATGATTTTTTATTTCTTTTCTTGAGTATCATGTCTTTCTAGTCTACCAAGTTCAATCTCATGCTCTTAGAGTTTTTTGAATAATGTTGCAGATGTCATATTAGATAGACTCTTCTTTTCTGATATCGTCGTCACTTTTGGTTGTCATGACATGGTCAAAGATTTAAGCAAGTTAAGATTAAGTTTATCGTTAGAAAAAGTATTACCAAGTCAAGTGCACAAATCTTGTCTGCAAGTCAATGGTTGATTGTTCGGGCTGCATTCTGAACAATTCATATTCTTAATATAGGATGTTCAATCTTGATCTTTTTACTCCAGCGATTCCTTCATGAGTGATTACTAACGTATCCCATTTTTTTTTGTCGTTGTGCATTAAGAGACACGGAAAAACTCATCCATGCTTAGTGCTGTTTGAATGAGATTCTTTGCTTTCTTCTCATAGAGAACATGTTACCTATAATCTACTCTAATGTCAATTGTAAGAGTAAAATGTAATATAAAGGGTGGGGGATGAATTATATTAACCGATATTTTTGTATTTTTCTCGATTATGAGTGATAGAAATGTTATTTTTATTTTTTTGGAACTGTTATGAATGTTAAAGTGCTGAAAATAAAATTAAAATAAAGAACAACAAAATGTAACTAGTTCTCTTTTCCAAACAAGGGTACGTCTAGTCCCCTCACACTCCGTGAGAGATTTTATTATGTTAGAAACGTTATAATTAATCCATTAGATTCTCTTAACTTTCTAACACGATCACAGAGACACGCCACCTTTTGATTTTACAACAAACAAGAGAAAGCACGCCACTTTCACTTGAATACAATACAATAATCACTAAACAAATAGAATGTGAATAATATATGGTGAAGAAGTTTTTGTACTTGTATCAGTTATATAGAATTGATCTTCCATTCTATATATACAATTTACAATGTATAGAACTTTAAGTGCTCAAAACTTGAATATGAAACTTTTAATTATGCTGTAAAAATTTATGCAAAAGTTTTACAACGTTTTTGGCTTAAAAAACTTAGATGAAAATAAGAGAGATTTAAAATTTTAAATTGATTGGAATAGGTGGATTTGAAATTCAGAATCCATAGCTATTTATATTTGAAAAGAGTACAATATCATGGAGCATTGTCATGATTCATGATCAAGAGTTGAAAAACATTTGATTCAAATTGAAATTGAAAAAGTGCTAATGGTTAAGTGGAAATCGATTACCATTATGATGTAACCGATTACATATATAGATTTTTACAACTATATTGAAAATTTTGTGTCTGTAACCAGTTACAGATTTTGTGTAATCGATTATAGTTGTTTGAAAATGTTCAATATCAGCTTGTAACAGCATATATATATATATATATCCCAAATCATTTCAAAACATGCATGGATGATTAGATATGAAAAATGTAATTTATTATGAGCTTCTAAAGTATTATACAAGCATAATTGCAATTTAATTTGTACCCTATGTTCAAGATCAATTCACCCAATGTACTTGAAGATTTCTTAAGTATCAAGTTTTGTCATAAACGATTTCTTTGAAACTTTGAACTTTTTCCTTCTTTGCTAATACATTTGCACTACGCCAGAAATCACTTTTAGCAGCGCATAGAAAGACAACGCTTTATACAAAAGCGCTGCTAAAGGGCCAGTAAAAAAAAAAGAAAAAAAGCGCCTACCAAAGACAGCGCTTTTAAAAAAGCGCTGCTAAATGGTGGGCCTAAGAAAGCGCTTTTAAAAAGCGCTGCTAAAGGGGGGGCCTAAGAAAGCGCTTTTCAAAAGCGCTGCTAAAGGGGGACCCTTAGAAAGCGCTTTTTATATAAAGCGCTGCTATATGGAATTGATAAGGCACCCTATGAAAGCGCTTTTAAAAGCGCTGTTAAAGGCCTTTAAAAGCGCTGCTATAGGTATTCATATTATAATTTTAAAATACCCTCCAGAATTTTAATAGAATCAGAACAGTCACGCAACACATTTCTTCTTTCTCTGGCGAACGAAAACGAACAAACGAACCACTGTTCATCGTCCGACCATCAACTTCTTCTGTCCGATCATCCTTCCGACCATCACCGACCGTTCACCGTCCATTTTTGAGTTCATCCATCCGTCTGCATTGCCGGTTCACCATTGTTACGGTACGTGAAGCTTTACTCTGCTTTTCTTGTTTTTTTTTATCTTTTCACCATTGTTGTTCTGATGATATATATGGTTTTATATAGATGGTATTTGAACATAGTAGATGGTTTTATATTGTTGCTGTTGTTGTTTTTATTGAAGGTTTTGTGTTATTTGAGTTATTGAAGGTTTAGTGTAAAATATGATATTAAAGGTTTTGTGTTATTTGTTGTTGTTGTTGTTCTGATGGTTTTTGTTGTTGTTGTGTTATTTGTTGTTGTGTTAATATGATATATGAGATATATATGATATTGTTGTTGTTGTTGATGTAAAATATGAGATATTTGAGTTTTTGTTGTTGTTGTTGTTGTGTTATTTGTTGTTGTTGTTGTTGTTGTTCTGATTGTTTTTGTTGTTGTTGTGGATATATATATATATATATATATATATATATATATATATATATATATATATATATATATATATATATATATATATATATATATATATATATATATATATATATATATATATATATATATATATATATATATATATATATATATATATATATATATATATATATATATATATATATATATATATATATATATATATATATATATATATATATATATATATATATATATATATATATATATATATATATATATATATATATATATATATATATATATATATATATATATATAGTTTAATATATGATATTTGATATATGATATTTGATGTTTTTAGTGTTGTTGATATATGATATTTGATATAGATCGTGGTTGTTGTTGTTTAATATGATATTTGTTGTTGTTGTTGATGTAAAATATGAGATATATATATTTGATATATATTATTGTTGTTGTTGTTTAATATGATATTTGATGTTGTTGTTGATGTAAAATATGAGATATATATATTTGATATATATTGTTGTTGTTGTTGTTTAATATGATATTTGTTGTTGTTGTTGATGTAAAATATGAGATATATATATATATTTGATATATATTGTTGTTGTTGTTGTTTAATATGATATTTGTTGTTGTTGTTGATGTAAAATATGAGATATATATATATATATATATATATATATATATTTGATATATATTGTTGTTGTTGTTGTTTAATATGATATTTGTTGTTGTTGTTGATATGAAATATGAGATATAGTGTATATTTGATATAGATTGTTGTTGTTGTTGTTGTTTAATATGATATTTGTTGTTGTTGTTGATTATAAATATGAGATATAGTTTATATTTGATATAGATGGTTTGTTGTTGTTGTTTAATATGACATTTGTTGTTATTGTTGTTGATATTTGTTGTTGTTGTTGTTATTCTGAATTACAGGTATATTATGGCCAGCAACGAGGAAACATCACATGATGGAAAAGAAACACCCAAAGACGTTGAAGGCGAAATTAAAAGAGGCATAACGATAATGAAAAGAATCATCCGTGCGAGAGATAGAGGTGTAAAGTACGATGTCCATTGGAATGAAAGAGATCAGTTGGTTGAGCCTAATGGTGCGCTGCTGACAAGTTATATTGGAGCAGTTGTACGTTCGCAAGTTCCGATTACTTGCGATAACTGGAGAATTCCTGCATTAGAAGCGGCTAAGGATAAAATTTGGACCGAGATTCAAGTATGAGATTTGATCATTTTTAATTATGTTGACAGTTACATCTTTAAATTAATTATACTAACATGTTATATGTATGTGTATTTGTTTGCAGAGATCTTTTAATATTGAGGATTCTAGGAGAAAATATTGTATTCAGTTGGCCGGAAAACGCTTGAGGGGATTTAGAGCATTTTTAACCAACAAATATCTTAAAGATTCTGATGGCAACTTTGTAGAGTCGGAGCGTCCAGCGAAGTACGCTGATTTGATTTCGGATGCAGAATGGGAGACATTTGTTGCGAAGCGAAGAACCAAAGAATTTGAAGTAAGTACAACTTATCATGAACAATGTATAGTATATATACCTATTCCACAAACAAACTGATATGACTTAAACTTGTTTTTTCAGGTTAAGAGTGGCGTAAATCGGGAACGGGCATCAAACCCTGCGTATCCATATAGAAAGGGGCGTTTGGGATATGCACGCTTAGAACAAAAATTAGTAAGTGCATATATATGCTTTAATATGATCTATTTACAAAAAATAGTAAGTATACATAATAGGATATAATGCTTTATTGTTCGTCTTAATGCGTAGTTGGAAGAGGAGAAAAGTGATGCGACATCTCTTCCAGACCATGTCGTATGGAAGGCTGCCCGGGTGGGAAGAGATGGAGCCGTCCAAGAAGAACTTCAACAAGTGTTTGAACAATGTGTAAGTACAACATTAGTTTTTGAACAAAGTGTTTGAACAAAGTGTATAAAATATTTAAATATGCTTTTATCTATATTTCAGGAGTCCCTATCCCAGACTATAACTCCTGCTGAAGACGATGATTGCAGGAGTTTATTGAGTCGGGTGTTGAATATTCTTGAGTACTCTGGGCGTGTGAGGGGCAAGGGATTTGGTGTCACTCCATCCAAACTGTATAAGCAGCCAAGGAAAAAAAAATCCAACCAATAAAGAAGTGATGGCTACTTTGGAGGAAATGAAAGCTCAAATTCGTGAATTACAGAAGGATAAGGAGAGATACATGTCCGAAAGGCGCGCTCCAGAGGCCGGTAAAGCTACTAGTGACAAAGATAGTATCGGTTGTCCGCAGAAGCTTCCAGAGGTAATTGTATATATTACATTGAAATTAATTTAGCATATTTTTCTTAATTGACACATTAACTGATCATTATTTGTTTAAGGCATTTCACCTTGTCGACTATATTTATCGTCGCCGACTTATCGCATGGTTGGCAAGGGAAAGGTGCATAACACCCTGGGAGACTTACTTCACCATAAACCCCTCCCTGCTGGATTTTTGAAAGTATCTGTTGATATTGCATTAGAGGGGGGGCGTTGTTGCCTATGCCAGACGATGTATCAGACGCAACAGTGGTGGGAGACGCGATAGGAGCTTATGTAGCATGGCCGGCGAATCTCATTTTCATGGATGATGAGGTAGGTTGAACCTTGTAATATTCCAATGTTTTATTACCCATACATGAAAGTTATTCTGACATTTACACTTTCTTATTGACATGATGATCTTAGACTCCCACAAAATCCAAAACAAAAGATGATAAAATTATTGTGCGGGATACCGATTCAACTGCATCAAAGTTACATGTACTAGTACTACAGTTTAAGTGATTATTTTATTATAAATTATTTACTGAACTTATATATGACTTTTAGGTTCTTGATCAGCAGTCGCAACAAGTCAGCAAGGGAAACATGCCTGAAACTTCCAAGGTGCCCAAAAAAAAGGTCGAGACAAAAAGAGCATTTTTTCCTCAATTTAGGTCGTGCCTTCAAACATATGTAGGGACAACAGACGTGCCTGAGGGCGGCATCCGTCTAATACATATGGATCAAGGTATTTTCGGTTTTGAATATTCCGAAACACTTGCTAAGGAGGATTTCGACCAGGTTTTCAAACATTTAGAATTGGGCGTTAGGGTTATGCATTCCTACATCAGGTACTTCGATCCATTTTAATTAGATAATTGAACATTTTAAAATTCGCTCGTTTAACTGAATAATCTAATGTTGATTATATTTTTTTTAGGCGCTTGTATGACAAGTTGTTGGTCCCCGCTGATTTGACTTCAGTATTCGCATTCTTATCTGCTAGCAGTGTCAACTCACGGACAATAGACCAGACACCAGAAGCAGTCAAAGAATACACAGTCCAGAGATTTATGGGTGCGAATACGGAGAAGTTGTTTATGTTGCCATATAATACTGGCCATGGGTTAGTTTTTATTCTAAATTCATTTATTATAATTGTTCGATTTTTTCCATATTATATAACATTTCCGTCTAAACTGTTGTCTTATTTTATAGTGGTCACTGGTTGTTGGTCGCAATTAATCCGATTAAAGAAATAGTGTATTATATAGATTCATTGGATGGCGATACAAACAAATATGAAAATCTGAAGAACATGGTTGATACGTAAGTGATGATATATAGTGTTCTGAATAATTATATATGTTTATTTATTATGTGACATTGTTCTAAATATGTGTTTATATTATGTTAGAGTTATACAAATATACAGAGCACAGAGAGATGCAACAGTGCCAAAAAGCAGGGCTAGCAACATCAATTGGATCAGAGTGGAGGTATATTTTCCCATGTTTGACTGTTATAGTGGTTCTACTTATAAAACTATTTAAACTATATATCCTGATAAATGTTCGTTCGCTTTTTTCCTAATACAGTGTCCTCGTCAGCGTGGTGGGATTGACTGCGGATATTTTGTACTGCGCTTTATGAAGGAAATCATTCTTTCTGGTCAATTAGAGATTTCAATCATGGTATGGATCAATTCATGAGTTATATGATTCATTTTGATAATTAACTAATATTTCATCTGAGTAATTAGTATTAAATCGTGCTTGTTCTGTTATATTATGTAGTATTTTGATGAATTCAAATGCGATACGTACTCGAAAGTAAAATTGGAAGAAATTAAGGAAGAATGATGTCAATTTATGATTGAGTTAAGAATTCTATAATGTATATTGGATTTGTAATTATGTGTAAATTGTATATTGTATATTGTATATTGTATATTGTATAATGTACAATGTTTAAATTATGTGTAAATTATACTTGAGTTAATTATGTGTAAATTGCAAAGTGTTATTGTATAATGTACAATGTTTAGTTATATTGTGTTGAATTAAAGGCCAAGTGTTGAATTACAATGTTTAAAGGTCAAGTTATATTTAAGGCCTGAATTATAAGCAGGGAATTTAATTGTTATAAGCAGGTTTGTCTAAAAATATATAAAAAATGTGATTTTTCAAAAAAAAAAATTTAAAAACGTGAAGTATAGACAGCGCTTTTACAAGAAAGCGTTGCTAAAGGGAGAAAAATAGGCATAAAAAAGCGCTGCTATAGGTTAGGAAAGGAGGGGTCTAAGAAAGCGCTTTAAAAAAGCGCTGCTAAAGGGTGGTCTACAAAAGCGCTTTCATAAAGCGCTGCTACAGGGGGGGGGGGGAGGGGGAGGGAGAATAGGCAGCGCTTTGAAAGCGCTGCTAAAAGTGATACCTTTAGCAGCGCTTTTTCCATAAAAAAAAGCGCTGCCTTTACCTTTAGCAGCGCCACTTTAGGCAGCGCATTAAAGCGCTGCTAAAGGTCAAAAAAAGCGCTGCTAAAGGCCATTTTTGGCATAGTGTTGAGTTAGATTTTCTTTCTTTATTTAAACAAAAAATAATGGTGGAACCTTGTTTTCGCATAAACTCCAAATATTATTTTCTTGGAATTCTATTGTAATCTCTTTTAACAATTTTTAAAACATAGAGTTGGAGAGTCTCTCTCCCAGACATGGATCAATTTGATCGAATAGGCTAAATAAATTTCGTGTTCTCACCTATTATTAATTTTTATTACTTGAGATCATTTGTCTTAGTGTCAATGTTCTTTGTCTCACACATTAAATTTCTTAATGTGATTGAATTATATATATGTTCTTCATTTATTTAAAAATAATTTACAAAAATATATTATTTTAAAATTAATGTTTCATTTTAAATTTAATATTACTATTAAGTATTTTTATTTATAACTATATCATTTTATCATTAATTATATAATTTTGATTTTAATATCTTCAAGTTAATATTAATACAAAGAAATATGTTTGAGTTTTATTAATTTAAGTCACTTGATAACTCGAACATATTTGATAAGAGAAATGTGTTGAATCCATAGCATAGCACATATTCATCTTAATAACTGAAATTATAATCATCATAGTACTAAATTAAAAGAAATGAATATTCTAGTACTACTTTTAACCTTATTTATAAAAGAAAATTTATTTTTTTAGGTTTATTAGATAATTAATGTATTTAAATTATATCATAGAACAAATATATTAATTATTTAATAAATTTAAAAAGTTAATTTTTTTAATAAATAAAAATAGAATTAGAGAGTACATATCATAGAAATGTTTATGAAATAGAGAAAGTCTAATGTATTCTAAATAGGAACACAAAAAATATAGTATAGTTTAGTTCATTCAAATATTTCTTTAAAGAATTGTTGTTATAATATCTTTTATCAATGATTTTGATTCCTAATATTAAAACTGTCGCTAAAATTGTAATTAATTGAATCGCTAAGTAATAAACTGTCGCTAAAATCATCGCTAATTCAGTCGCTAAATTGTGAAATTCATCGCTAAATTGTTGGATGCTAAGTAATAAACTGTCACTAAAACCATCGTTAATTTGTTGGATGCTAAGTAATAAACTGTCGCTAAATTGTTGGATGCTAAGTAATAAACTGTCCCTAAATTGTGAAATTCGTCGCTAAGTTGTTGGACGCTAAGTAGGGATAGGCTTCCAACAAGAACAAATTTGACGGCCAGGGGAATAATCTCTAATCCTCAAGACATTATTTGTGTTTTTTTTTTAATGCTACGGAAGACATCAACCACCTATTTTGCATGTGCCCTTGCATTATTTTAGTATGGCGAAAAAATTGCGGAATGGATTAACATTCCTTGGTCTAAGGTAAACAATGTCTGTGACCATTTCTTAAATTGGTTCTTGAGGGTTGTCATGAGATCGCCCAAATTTTTTGCTTCATTTATTTGTTTGATGATTTGTTGGGCTATATGGTGGACTCGTAATCAAATAATCTTCAATTGTTTGGTTGAAAAACTCAAAAATATTTCGATGAGAATAATTCATACTTCTTGAAATTGGATGGGTTGTAATTCTTTTTCTTTCATTAAATGTAGTTCTTACAATTCATTTAGATCCCCTCTTGAGATTTAAGTCTTATTGTATTTTACTTAGTAAAGTGTGTGAGATTATTGGTTATAAAGGTCAAATTTCTTTGTAATCGTTAGACTCGTGTATTTGAATTGGTATACTCTTAGTTTACCGTAAATACAATTTCGTTGTTTATCAAAAATAAAAATATGAATAAAAAATTATAGAAAGATATTTTTTATAAAAAATATTTTAAAAAACAAAAAAATAAAATTTAAAATATTTAAAAAAACGACAAACATATATAATCCTATATTATAATATTTTGATATACCAATTGTAAGATTAAATATTGTTGGTGAATGACTTCCAGCTTTTTATACTTCGGGTGATGACCTGTGGTGGTCTCGAATCACGTGGAACGTTGAAATGTTAGGTTAATTTAAAAATAATTAATATATTTATTTCCAAATGTAGTGAATAGCATCAATAAAAGAGATGCACATTGGAAATCGTTTCAGTTGTATCTCGGTTATGTTTAAATAAAATTTTCGAGAATAACTTTTCTTTCTATCATAAAAATTTTGAATAGTATACCCTTTACCAATTATATAATTGTATTTAATTTTTTTTATATTTAATTATTTATTAAATAGTACTCCTTCCGTCTCATAATAAATGATCTATTTAAAATAAAATAATATTTCAAAATGAGTGATTCATTTTAATTTTCAATGCATCTTTTCTAATTTTATTCTCTAATTAGTATCATTTTTATCATTCTCAATAGGGGTGGGTATAGGCTGGGCCGATGTAGGTTTTGTCAAGCCTAAATTTGACCTGCTAAAACTTTCAAAGCCTAAGTCTGACCTACGACCTATTGTAGGCTTATTTTTAGGTTTGAGTCTAATCTTTTTGAAGACCTATTTGACCTATTAGTTTATATAAAAGCCTATTATATTTGAACATTTGTAAATAACCAATTAAATTAATGTTTAAATAGACTAACAAATTAAAAAATCAATGAGACTAAATGCTTATTTGCATTTGATTTAGAGTGATCCGAATGGATCGTCGTGGCCTTCGATGTAGGGCATCAACAGTGGTCGTAGGAGAGGAGGGGGTGTATCTGCAAGGTACTCTGATGACAAAGTAAATTTGAGTTAGAGAGAAAGTAAGTACAAGTGTTTAGGTATGAATTAGAATGATTAGAATACCTGACCCTCTCAAGAAAAAGGGTATTTATGAGATTCCCCCAGCGCAAGGCCAAGGTCTCCCATGTGGCCGAAATATCTGGTCGACCAATGGGAGACTGCCAGATGGGAGATCTAGCCCATGATCTTTGACTTGCTCCAACTGTCTTCGTGAATTCTGGGAGACAGTTGCCCGCGTGAACTGTCAAGCGTGTGGGGGGATGTCCCCAGCGGTCATATTCTCCAATGGTTATATTGTGCTCAACATATTGTGTCCAACGACTAAATTGTATTCTTATATGGTATTGCCTAAAGCTGGAATGAATTGGGTTTTGCCCAACTGTGGGCCATTTGCCAATCCAGTCCGAAACACATTTACTTATTCAAGTTTACATATTAACATAAGTTTTGTGATACTATTTGTTTGAGAGAACTTATGAAAACAACTTATGATATTGAACATAAGAATTTTTTAAACTTATTTTCATAAGTTCTTCTATATACATAAGTTTTACTTTTTAGTCTAATTCAAAATACAAATACAATATAATAATAATAATAATAATAATAATAATAATAATAATAATAATAATAATAATAATAAAATTCTTCATATTTATTTGAATAGGACGGGCTGATATGTTTAAAAGACTTTTTAATGGCCTATGGCATAATATTTTTAACTAAATAGACTTATAAAAAAACTCATGCCTTTTCTATTTGAAAAAAATGTCTGGTTTGGCCTGAACATGTGTAGGATAGGCCTTAGGCTCTTGTTAGTTAGCCTGACATATTTCCACCCCTAATTCTCAATGATATTTTAGTAAAAATTTTATTTTATCTTTTTTAATTATTCTTTTTTCTTAATCTGTATGAAATGATGAACCAGATCACTCATTGTGAGACACATTATATATATATATATATATATATATATATATATATATATATATATATATATATATATATATATATATATATATATATATATATATATATATATATATATATTTCAAAGCTTTTTACTTTAAAAGTCACTCTATCTAAACTTTTGAGTTGCATAGATAAAAATTCACCTAAAATTTATGGTGTTTTAATAAATCTGTGAGAAACCATATATCTTTCTAGTTTATTTAGAGAATTTTATTTCTTTTAATTTTTTTAATATATGAAAAAATTTATATTTAAAATTTATTGAAAAATCAATAAATTTGGTTTATATATAAATTAATTATATTATTTATTCAATAAATTTAAAATGATATAAAATAATAGATGTTTGGTTTCATTGTTATTTTGTCCTCCAATAAAGCTCATCTACTAAATATATATGAAGTGTCTACTATTTTTATTCTATAAATAGGATCTAAATTACTATGTAAAATTACACTTGAGAATAATGTAATACTTATTATATTTTTCCTCTCAATATTTTGGTCTTCGTTATCTGTATTTTACAATGCATTATCAACATGAAACTCTAAGGTGCAAATGATTTTATGATCAATTTGCATAATTTGTTTTCTTTTCTTTCGAATAAGTTTTTAATATTTTTTCCTTCATCTTGTAAATTAAATTTTAACGTGTTAATCTATTATATATTTATATAAAATTCTAATGAAAATTTTGTTTAGTTAACACAATTATATTTTTAAGGTTGTCTATCATTGATGAATTCTTGAAGAATTCATATTTAAGCATTCCTATAAGATTATAAAAATCTTGATATACTAATCTGGATTTATGAAATTATTTGTGATATATAATTTATAAAGAACTTAAAATTTAATATTAAAGCATTCTAAAGGATTGCTCAAAGAATAGTCGATCAATTTTAAAGAAAATATCAATTATGATTTTTACATATCTCTAAGGATTGCATGCATGTATAATACGTATCTTCGAAGGATTGCATGAATAATTAAAATATTCTAGGAGGATTGTTCAAAGAATAGTTTGTTCCTGATCATTACGAAGATAATTTGTGAAATATAATTCCCAAAGAGTTAAGAATTTTAAGATAAGAATTACTTACATACTACGAATTTTGCTTATCATTATTCTAAGATCTATAATATAGGATC
This sequence comes from Lathyrus sativus, assembly GCA_963859935.3. Taxonomy (NCBI): domain Eukaryota; kingdom Viridiplantae; phylum Streptophyta; class Magnoliopsida; order Fabales; family Fabaceae; genus Lathyrus; species Lathyrus sativus. The sequence goes on along the minus strand of OZ012738.1, from coordinate 3,643,961 downwards.
TCTGAAGGATTCCTAAAAGATTCACAAAAGATTTTAAAATGAATTATTATTATTTAGGAAAATCATCTGTGATATCATTCATTTTTTTATAAGCAAAATAATTCAACACGGATATTAGAGATATTCCAACCCGTTTACAAAAGACTACCACCGACTTATACTATCGACTTACAGAAAATCAGTCGGATTTTTAAACCATTCATAGTAATTACAAGAAGGTTTTGACACCCCCCCTAAAGAACAAACACCACATAAAAAACATAATTATCCTTTCAACAATAACCATAGAATCTCTGATCTCATTATTAAACATTATCTTGTTCCTCGACCATGATATGCTCCAACACACAGCGAACCAAATCAAACCCGCATCCTTTTTGCCGCATAAATTCCCCCACCTTCAAGAAGTAAGCCAAAAAGTGATTACTAATCGAATCCTCCTCAATCTAACTGATGCCAACCCAGTTACACACTACAAGAAAATGTTGATTTTGCCTAGTGATTTAGTGACGTGGTAAACACATGGGAAAAAAATACGTTGTCAAGTGAATCTCACGTCACTAACATATTTAATTAATAAATTATGAAAACCTAAAATCTGCAACGAAATATTTGAATTTTAAGAGAGAGAAGTTTGAATTTTTCAAAAATTAAGCTGTGGCGTGACAAACACATGGAAACTAAAAATTCAAAAAAGTCTTTTTATTTGCCACGTGGGGAGCATGTCACAAAGTACCCACATGTGATTCACGTCGCAAGTTTGTAAATAGTAAAGGTTCTCAACTTTTACTTTTGCTTTTCAGACACATTCATGATGAAATTAAATGTGACAGGTTTCCCAAGTTAATCCCACGTCGCAAATCTAATACATAAATGAATTAAAATTTATTTTTTTATCGTTGCTTTGACATTTAGTAATGCAACGTTTAAATATTTATTGCTGGGAAAGTTCCGACGTGTGACAGGTTTCCCAAGTTAAAATCACGTCGCAAATTAGTTGTAGTATAATAGGTTCCGATGTGGTTTTCACATGGGTACGTTCTCACGTGTCCACCACGTCGCAAGTCTGGTTATATTTACAAAACCCAGAATTTTCTTCACGCATCTCATTTCTTCTTCTTTTCCTTTTGTCTTTCCTTCCTTCATTCTTCTCCCTTCTGCCTCCATTACTCCTCCATTTTTGAACCAAAGTTTCACAAAAAATTTAAGGCGAATGATATGTATGTTATTTTTGTGGCTGTTTTACATTTTATTTTATGTTTTTCTTATTATTAATTATTGATTTTTTTTTCAGATCTAAGATTAAGAAGTTCCATTGAAGCTTTGGGAGTTAGATCTATTGAGGTATTTGTTTATTTTTCATATTTATAGTGATATATGAAATGTTATTTAGGTTATTGATTATAAAATTTTAGATTTGTTGTTGTTAGATGTAAGTATATATGTATTGTGTTGTTGTTGTTGAAAGCTAAAATTAAAAATATTTTGTAATAGAATATATATTTTTAGAATATATATATTTAGAATTAGAATATATATATTAGAAAAATATGTATTTTTAGAATTAAAAACATAATATATATTAGAAAAATATATAATAGAATATATATTAGAAATAAAATATGTAATGTATTTTTAATTTTTAAAAACAGAATATATATTATGTTAGAAAAAGTAGAATTTTTAAAAATATTTTTAGTAAACAAAATTGTAAATAGAAAAAATTAAAGTATATTTTCTAAAAAAAACATAATGAATATGTATTATATTTAAAATGTGTTATTTTTAAATGTATTATTTTTTGAAAAATTATTTTTATTAAAAAATAATGAAAATGTATTATATATATTTTAAATGTGTTATTTTTAGTAAACCAATTATATATATTATAGAATATTATATTATTGAATACTTATTATATTTTAGTAAACATAATATATATTATTTTAGAAAAAACAAATTCTTAAAAATATTGAATATATATATTATATTTTAAATGTGTTATTTTTAATAAATAAATTATATATTATATTTTAGAATAGGCAAAATATACTTCTTGGTCCCTTAACTATACCTCGGGGTTCATTTTGGTCCCTTAACTTTAAAAAGTTTCATATTGGTCCCTTAACTCTTCAAATGTTCCATATTAGTCATTTTTGACCTATTAGCGATGGATTTAGCGACGGTTTTTTGATTTTTTTTTTCCGTTGCTAATAGGTCAAAAAGGACTAATATGGAACGTTTGAAGAGTTAAGGGACCAATATGGAACTTTTTAAAGTTAAGGGACCAAAATGAACCCCGAGGTATAGTTAAGGGACCAAGAAGGATATTTTGCCTTTAGAATATTATATTTTGAGAATATGTAGTATATTTTAGTAAACATAATTTATATTATTTTAGAAAAAATAGATTTAAATTTGTGTCTAAATAGATTTAAAATAGATTTTAGTGAACAAATTTTATTAAGTTGGTGTCGAAATAGAAAAAATAGATTTAAATTTTTTAAATTAATGTGAAAAGAATTATATTATAGTTGTGAACATATTTTAATTTTTAAATTTTATAGTTAGTATTTAATATTTATAGTTAATATTTAATATTTATTTTAATTTTATAGTTGTTTTCAGTTAATTTTTTTATTTTTTTATTAAATTTTATAGTGAAGTGCAACCCATGTCACTAATATAAAACATATTTTCATTTGTGGCATGCAAACCACGTCACTAATTAGTGACGTGGGAATCTCATGGGAAAATATTTAATTGCTGAAAGACATAACGTGCAGAGACATATTGGGAAAGGTGGTTTCCCATGTGAAAACCAAGTAACAACTTAGTGACGTATTTTCAACGTGGGAACTTTTTCTATTATTTTTGTTATTTGCGACGTGAGTCCCATGTCACAACTTAGTGACGTGTTTTTCACGTGGGAAAATGTTCCCACCATTGCTTTTCCCACATGTTTTACCCACGTCGCAAATGTTGCTTAGTGAAGTGTTTTTTGGGTTGGTGACGTGAAAATCATTTGGAAAAATGCAATGTTTCTGGTAGTGACAAATATGCTCCCACACCACCTTAATTTTAGGACAACTGGTTTAAATTTTCGTCGACATTAAAACAAAACGCACAAACCTTCTCGTGTGTGTTGGTTATAATCCATCTCTGAACCAAATTGAGTCGCATTGGTAACCTGTTGAGAAAAAGCTGCCAACCAAACATCTTAATCTTTAACGGTATTCTTGTCCGCCATAAAATCGCTATCGCAACCTCCAATTCCGGGTCAAGAATGGAAGCACCAGCATTGTGTGACAAACCTGCATTGCAGGATTTTATAGAGAAAAAGTCTAAGTCACTAGCATGCCACAAGAATATGTCCAAAGCCTCCTTCGTGGGTCGTATATCATGAAAATTTTCACTTAATTCCCGAGCCTCAATGGAACAGTTTCTACCGGATGTTGTGATATCGCCGAAACCACTCCAAGTCCAAATCTCACCACACCAAGCTCCCATATCTTTGATAACAGATGTGGCATCTGCAGCAGCATAAATATTTGGAAATAAAACCTGCAATATGTCATTGCCAATCCACACAGCCAGCCAAAATGAAATAATTCCTCCATCTCCTAATTTACATTTAATATTGTTTCCAAAATAGCCCTCATCCTTCGAATCTCCTATACCCATTAAGTCTCGCCACCACAAAGAATCGTACTTATTTTATAGTACGCTAAGATGAGTTTTGAAAGAATTTTGAGAAAATATATTTTATATGAATCACGTACTTGAGGATATATCTTGATCCAATAATTGGATATTTGTTTAAAGTCTAGTAGAATGATTATCAATTGATAAATTAATTTTCTCAATATTAGGGAGAGAGAATAAACAGCTAAAAGTGTGAATCAGAAGTTCAAATTAACAATTTGAACTAAAATATTATTATATTATTTTGATTCTCGAAATTCAAAACACAATTGATTTGCCAAGCTTCTGGAAAAAATTATCAGCTACTAATACTGCACACAAAGTGGATTCTTCTATTTGATAATCTAATTACAAATGAGTTATAAGCATGCCTAAAGCGTAATATAAAAGTCTATTTCAATGTTAAAAGTTCTCTACCAAGAAAAGAAATTAAAGTTAAAGATGACTCAATTAAGGATATGAAAACTCTAGGAACACTTTAACATAATTCATTTTTGAGTTCAAGAAGAATTAATCATGTAGGAAAATATAATCAGTAATATCAAAATTTAAATTTATAAGGATCTTTCAGGTGCGATTTTCGGTAGTTATCCACGGCGGTGAGACGAAATCCAGTTCGGTGGTGAGAATCTTAAAACTACAACTTCTAAGATCCAATTGTAGCTCATAGTGAGATCTTTCATTGATTCTGGTTTAAACTCCTATTCCAAGGAATAGGGACCAAAGTTGGTAGTTTCTTGGCTGCAAGATTCAATTTGGTGAGTATGGGGAAGGGGCAGGGACGATCGAAAAAGGAGAATGTGTTATCCCCCTTGTTTGTACTATGGAACTGGAAAAAGGGATGGAGAGTGGAAGCATCTTAAGGAGTGTGAGAAGTAGTAAACTCAATGAACATGATGAAGATAAGGATGCAAAGGGGGATCCCATAGTCCCGGTAATAGAAACAAATGAGATTCCAAACCAGGTGAACATTGAAGAGGAACAACCTAAGAAGCTATGGGTGGATGTCATAAGTGGTAATAGGATGGCATCTAATGGAATGGAGATCGAGTTTATTGCCCCCAAACTGGTTGAAGGAGAAATTGAAGTGGAAATAGAGGAATCTAATGTGGAGTATGAAGTGAAATTCTGGAAATTTGCGTTGATCATGTACGCCCCTAAGAAGGGATCTGACTATAAATGCAGTAAAACACTTTATGAGTAAGTTTTGGAACTTTGTCAAACTATCAGTTGTGTCTTATCATGAGGAAGGTCATTTTCTCCTCAAATTTCACTCCTTCATGGAGCGAGATATGGTTATAATGAAAGGTCCCTTCACTATCCAAAATATACCAATGATCTTGAAAGAATGTAGTTCAGGCTTCAACTTTAAGAGGGGTATGCTGCGAACATAGCCTATATGGGTGAAGCTCCCACAACTCCCTTTGCACTTGTGGGGTGCCAAAAGCCTTGGAAAAATTGGAAGCGCGATAGGGAAGCCTCTCTTAACGGATGAATATATTACCAACAAACTAAGAGTATTATATGCAAAGATCCTTGTTGAGGTTGATGTGACTCAGAAGCTAAAGGAAACTATATATATATCAAGAATAGTGAAGGGAGAAAAATCGCTCAAGTGGTGGAGTATGAATGGAAGCCCAAGTTTTGTGAGAAATGTCAAAAAGTTGGCCATTCTTGTTCCAATGATAAGCCAAATGCATTTAAACAATGGAAGGCAAAAGTGGTTGAAGTTAATGAAGTAGCTCAAAAAAAGGAGACAGAAAGAAGCAGAAATTATACCTAAGGAGAAAGAGGACCAGGCTTGTTCCTCTTGGACTCAAGTTTCTGCCAACTAGAAAAACAAAGGTAAGTCTATTATTAATGAGACTGGAAATAATGTTGATTGTCATAATGATTTTGAAACACTTGGGATTTGGGATGACCCAAGTGTTCAAGAAGGGATTCCATGACAATTTCTTAGAATGTAAGAGGAATAAATAATGCAGGTAAGAGTAGGGAAGTGATTTCTTGGATCAACAACCTTAGTCCTACATTAGTTGTACTTGTTGAAACTAGAGTGAAACATCATAAGGCTCTAGCTATTAGGAATAAAATGGGTACCAAATGAAGATTTTTGGATAATTATGAGAACCATAATAATGGGAGGATTTTGGTGATGTGGGATGACACCAGGTTACTTGTGATTAAAATTAGCAGTTCTGACCAATTTTTACACTTTAAAATGGATCACACAATGGATAGAAATAAGGTCTGGTGCACAGCAATCTATGGCTCAAACACTCTGGACCAAAGAAAGAAACTTTGGAAAGACATTGAAAATCTCCTTGTCAATGGGGAATGGTTAATGGTTTATTATTGGTGATTTTAACAATGTGTGTAGTGCTTTAGACATAACTGGTGGAAAAAATGGTGGAAAAAACGGGATTACACGAGAAACAAAGTGGGGGTGGCCACTTCACTTGGTTTAACAAACTTGAGAGGGGTGCAATATATTCTAGGATAGATAGAGTCATTGGTAACATGTTGTGGATCCAAAATAATATGGGCACTACTCATAAAATCTTGGATGCTGGGGTCTCTGACTATGCTCTCCTGTCTCTTGAAGATGTGACAATGGAACAGGCCAAAAAGTCTAGATTTTAGTTTTAAAATGTTGTTATCCATCTTGATGGGTTCCAAGAAGCTATTAGAGCCAACTAGGATTATCATGTGAATGGGACTACTGTGTTTATCATGTGGAAAAAGCTGAATGACTTGAAGGATACCATAAGAAAGCTGGGCAGACCTTTTAAAGGGATCAAGAAGTAGTTGGTTACTACCAAGAATGAGCTAAAAGTAGTTCAAGACATGTTGGTGCTTGACAGGATGAATAGCAACATAGTTGAAAAAACCAAAGTTCTCTCTAAATAAGTGATAAGGATGAATAATTTAGAGTAGCAGCTGTTATGTCAGAGAGCAAAAAATAATTGGATAAGGCTTGGGGATGGCAATAACAGTTTCTTCCATGTCTCCTTGAAGTATAAAAATCAAAGAACTCAAATTAAGTCCATAACTGATAAAATGAGGAATGTGCACACAGAGCAGCACAAAATAGAGGAGGAAGTTATGAAGTTCTATACTTAGTTGGTGGGGAAGTATACCACAACCTTGAAACGCATCAACCTAGTTGATATGAGAAATGGTCCTCAACTTAGTAATAAGCAAAGAATTTCCTTGGTGGAACCTATCTCTGATAGAGAAGTTAAGATTGCTCTCAATGGTATTCATGATAACACTGCTCCTGGTATTGATGGCTTTGGTGCCAAAAATTTTAAGGCAACTTGGGATACTATAAATGATGATTTAATTAAAGATGTCAAAGAGTTCTTTGAGTCGATTAGCATGTTGAAGGATGCCAATTGCACCCTTGTTACTTTGATCCCTAAAACTATGAATGTAACCATGATCAAAGAGTATCGTCCTATTTCTTGTTGTGCCACCCTTTACAAGATTATCTCTAAGATAATGTCTAAAAATAAAGTAAGGTCCTTGGGAGTATAATAGATGATAGCCAAGTTGCCTTTGTGCCAGGCAAGCATATCCATGATCTAATCTTATTGGCATTTGAGTTGACCAAAGGGTACAATACAAAAGGGGGCCCTTCTAGGTGTATGATCCAAATGGATCTTCAAAAAGCTTATGACACAGTGGAGTGGTGTGCCCTTGAAACCATCCTGCAGGAAATGAGCTTTCCCCTATATTAATTAGGTGGATCATGGCAACTGTCACTTCAGTGTCTTATAGATATAAAGTGAATGGTAAGATAATTGATTTGCTCAAGGCTAAGAGAGGTCTTAGGCAAGGGGATCCCCTCCGCCCTTGCTTTTTGTGATAGTGATGGAATACCTCCATAGGAGGATGAAAAGGATCAAATTGAACCACAATTTTAACTTCCACTCTAAATGTGAGAAACTTAATATTATCAATGTTAGCTTTGTAGATGACTTGCTTCTCTTTGTTAGAGGAGACACAACTTCAATGGAGCTGCTTATGGAGGCTTTTAGAGAATTTTCTTCTGCTACAGGGATGGCTGTGAACCCTAGTAAATGTAAAGTTTAATTTGGGAATATGGATGATTTTACCAAGCACAACATCATGCAAATTACGGGTTTCTCTGAAGGTAGCCTCCCTTTCAAGTACCTTGGTATCCCTCTATCCAGAAAAAATTTATTTGTAGGTCAATGTCTCATTCTTGTTGAAAAGATAACTTGTAGAATTAAGCACTAGAGCTCCAAATTGTTGAGTTTTGCTGGGAGACTGCTGCCTATTAATAGTATCATTTTTGCTACCTCTAACTATTGGCTACAATGCCTTTCCATCCCTAATTAAGGTTGTGATAAATAAATTTGATGCAATTTGTAGGTCTTTCTTGTGGTCTAACAGAGACAACATAACTAGGAAGTCCTCTATCTTTTGGAGTAAGGTGTGTTAACCTAAAGCCAAAGGTGGTCTCAATGTTATTGCTATATATGATTGGAATAAAGCTTGTTTGGCCAAATTGTTATGGAACTTATGCAGGAAGGAGTATAATCTATGGATCCATAGTTACTACTTAAAGAACCAAGACATATTGCATGTGCCTATCAATAGCTCTTGTTCTTGGATCCTCGAAGGCATTCTAAAACAAAGGCACATGCTCAGTCAGATGACATATTGGAATACAATGTTGCAGAAAGAGAAATTCAATACCAGAACTATGTACCTTTCTATGAAGGGGAAAACTAACAAAGTGGATTAAAGGAAAATGGTCTTGAATAATTTTTCCAGGCCCAGAGTTGTTTGTACTGTGGTTGGCCTGCCATAAAAGGCTAGCAACAAAAGACAGGTTTTGCAAAATGGGGATGCTTAATGAAGAGAAATGTTGTTTTTCTTGGAAAAAGAAACAATTCAACATCTTTAATTTTATTCTTCGGAAACTAGTAATATTTGGAATGATATTCTTGATTATCTGCAGATTTCTCATCGTGCCCAAAATTGGAATAAAGAGATAAAATGGCTCATTGGTAAGTGCAAATGCAAAGGTAGGAGATCTGTTGTATTGAAGTGTGTAGTGGCAGAAACTATCTATGCTATTTGAATCCACAGAAATGCGACTTGCTTCGATGCTGTTAGTGATAGGACCGAAATTGTGCCTATTATTTTGAATTGTATCTTGCAAAGGGTGTGGATGATACCTCACATTAGAAAACATGTTAGTCTCCTTATGATGCCTTGATAGGCTTTTGTTTCTTTTGGTTGTCTGGATGACTGGATCTGTTGATCACCTTGTTGTGAATCTTTTTTTTTGGCTTAGTAATATATTTTTCTTTTTCAAAACAAACAGAAAAAGAACTAACCAGGTACCTGAAATTTATGAAAATTAAGAAATCTAGATAAATCATGTCATGAATGAAATATGATGGAATCAAAATAAAGTCAATATTGACAATGTGTTTGTATACAATATAGCACTAAAGATGATAAATGATAACGAGGATTATGAGTCAAAGTTTATCAAAGATTGTTGACAAAGTGAGAATGGGACAAAATAAACATATTCAATTGAAGAAGAATTAAACTTACGTTACAAGTGACTCGATTTTGGACCTGTTGTCTGAACACTTCAAGGTCTGAAACTAATTGGATATAAATGAGTTTTTGTGAAAAAGCAAAATAAGAATGGTGAAATTGTGAGATACAAAGCATGAGTTATTGGTCCATAATTTTCACAAAGACCTGAGATTTATTTTGATGAAACAATTTTACCCGCAGTGGATGCAATTCCATTTTTGATATTTAATTAATCTTGTAGCACATGAAAGGCTTAATTTGAACATGATGGATGTTGTAACAACTTATTTGTATGACTCAATTGATCGTGACATTTATATGAAACTCTCTAAAGAGTTTAATATATTAAAGACACATAATTTTGGATATCGAGAAAGTTACTCCATCAAATTGAACAAGTCTCTCTATGAGTAAAAACTATATGAACACATGTGGTATAATTGTCTCAGTGAATATTTACTAAGGGAGAGATATATAAATAATTCCATAGGTCCGTGTATTTTTTTGAAAATATCAAAAATAATTTCTATAATAGTTGTCTATGTGGATGACATAAAAATATTGGAACCCTTGAAGAGAATCCAAAAACTATAAATTTCTTAAAGAAACAGTGAGATAAAGGACATAGAAAAGACAAAGCTATGTCTAAGTTTATAAATTGAGCATTTAGACAATAGAATAATTCTACATAAAAAACGTTAAATAGAAATCGTGTTAAAACATTCCTATATGAACAAATCTCGTATGTCGTATACCATTGGAAATTGTGTGGGGAACCCCTCGCAATATTTTTTTCCCGAAATTCAAAAATCCTTATCTTACCATAAATTATGCGATGGGGAGCCTCAAGTAATTAAGTTTTATAGTTTTTTCTGCATTGCGAGGGGTTTAACCTCAAGCAACGTAATTCATTTTGTGAGGAGATTAACCCTAGCATATATCCTGGCAAGAATTGATTTTTCTTACAGTGATCTTTCATCGACATCGATCAGTGCTCATGTAATAATTATCAATTGTGAATCCTTAATTTATACACATATATAACTTGAATTTTCTATCGGTTAAAATAATTTTTTCATCAATTTATTTTAGGAAAAACTTAACAATATAGCTTGTACAATCATTCACGATCAAAAATGATGCAACCACACACACTAAAAACTACATCCTTAAATCATACTAAAAGCTCTGGTATTGAGAAAAATCAACATAGAAAAAAAATAAAGAATACCATCAGAACATAAGGAGACAATGGAACAAAAAAAAAGACAATCATTGTAAATTGACAACAAGAGAACGTTATAGGAGGTTAGAAATCACACTTATGGAAGAAATTGTTGATTCAAGTGAGCAGTCAAGTCACACATCATCTATCAATACGTAAAATGTTAAACTTACAAGAGATGTAACATATATACCTAATTATCATCTTAATTTTTTTAAGAAATATATGATATTTTCCTCTCTTGTAGTCATGCAATATTGTATGTTGCTCCCGTCTTCTCCAAATTCATCGAAGTATTTGAGCCTAATTCAATAAAAAAAACTTGGCGTAAGAGCATAAGCTTGATCCTCTATTAAATTGTCACAATCCTAAGAGATATTCTAAAATTCAATTGTGATTAGTTAAGTCACACATTGTCTACCTCTCACACTTGTACATATTTTAAAATAATACTGATATTGTTATAATATTATTATTATTTAGAAATATCTATCTAGATAGTAATGACAAATTATTGTAGATAAATAATTTGTCAAAGTTAAAATATTAAGTTCAATTATTACATTAGTGTAATAGTTGCATTTTTAGTAGTATAAATACTACCTTTGACCAATGTAAAAATACACCAAAAAAATTTATTTTGAAAGCACAAGTAAAACATTCTCCTTTCTTCAATCTTTCATCTAAGTTTGATAGTTAAAACTAGTTTATGAACTTATATTAATTCATAAATATTAACAAATATTCAAAATCAGTTTTTCTCAACAAGTTATCAGCACGATCGTTTCTATTAGAAGTTATTACTACACTAGGTATATCTTTTAAACTTATCACTTTAATCTCATTATTGCTATAATTTTATTTAACATGGTTATAGAAAACTAGAAATTAATCAAGTGATTTATAACTAGAATGACTTTTATCGTTATTTTTACTTTACCCCCTTGTTATAGAAAACTGACAACTTGCCAAGTGCTCTATAATAAGTGTGGCTTTTATATATTTTGTGTGGAGGTTTAAAACCTCATATGCAGCTACTAACTTTTATATTCAGTTCCTAACTTTTATATTCAGTTCCTAACTTTTATATTCTGTTACTAACTTTTATATTCAGTCACTAACTTTTATATTTAATGGAGGTTTAAAGCCCCATATGTAGTTACTAACTTTTATATTCGTTCCTAACTTTTATATTCTGTTACTAACTATTATATTTAGTCACTAACTTTTTTATTTAATGGAGGTTTAAAGCCCCATATGCAGTTACTAACTTTTATATTCAGTTCTTAACTTTTATATTTTGTTACTAAATTTTATATTTAGTCACTAACTTTTATATTTAATGAAGATTTAAAGCCTCATATGCAGTTACTAACTTTTATATTTAGTTTCAAATTTTTATGTTACGACTATATCAAAAGATGTGAAACCGGTTGGGTATAAGTGAGTCTTTGTAAGAAAACGAAATGAAAAAAATGAGATTGTCAAATACAAGCCTCGTCTTGTTGCACAAAGTTTTTACCAAAAACCAGGAATCGATTATGAGGTAACTTATTCTTCTTTTATGGATGACATTACTTTTCGTTATTTAATTGGTTTATCAGTATTTAACAATCTTGATATGTATCTTATGGATGTTGTTACTGCTTATTTGTATGGATCACTTGATACTGATATATACATAAAAATTTCAGAAGGATTTAAAATGCCCGAGACATCAAACCTAGAGAAATGTATGCAATTAAGTTACAAAGGTCATTGTATAGATTAAAACAATCAGGGTGCGTGTGTTATAATAGGCTAAATGAATATTTTCTTAAAGAAGGCTATGAAAATAATCCTATTTGCCCTTGTGTTTTTATAAGAAAAACAATATCTGATTTTGTAATAATTGTTGTCTATGTTGATGATTTAAATATCATTAGAACTAATAGAGAAATAAAAGAAGCAAGAAATTACTTAAAGAAAGAATTTGAAATGAAAGATTTGGGAAAAACAAATTTCTTCCTTGGTTTGCAAATTGAGTATACTAAAAATGGTATATTGGTACATAAATCAAATTATACAGAAAGGGTATTGAAAAGGTTTAACATGGATAAAGCAAACCCTTTAAGTATTCCAATGACGGGTAGAACACTTAACATTAAAAATGATTCATTTAGATCTAAGGAAGGTAATGAAGAAAATCTTGAATATGAAGTACCATACCTCAGTGACATTGGGACACTCATGTACTTTGCTAACTATACAAGATCTGATATAGCTTTTGTAGTAAATTTATTAGCAAGATTCAGTTCATGTTCTACAAAAAGTCATTGGAAATGAATAAAACATATATTCTGATATCTTCGAGGTACATCAGACCTTGGTTTATTTTCTTCTAACAATACAAAACCAATTTTACTTGGTTATACAGATGCAAGATATTTGTCAGATCCACATAATATTAGATCACAGACTGGATATATATTTACATATAGTAACATTACAATATCATAGAGATCACAAAAGCAAACACTTGTAGCAACTTCTTCAAATCATTCTGAAGTAATTGATCTTTATGAAGCAAGCAAAGAATGTAGATGGTTACGATCGTTAACTAGACATGTCCAAGGAGCATCTGATTTATCCATTGATAATAATTTAATAATTTTGTATGAAGAAAATGTTGCATGTGTTACCCAAATGAAAGAAGGTTACATCAAAACTGAGAGAACCAAGCATATCCTTCCAAAGTTCTTCTCATTCACACAAGAACTTGAAAGAAACAAAGAGGTTAATACTCAATATATCCGTTCATGTGATAATATGACAGATCTTTTCTCAAAGGCACTTCCTACATCAATTTTCAAGAAACGTGTACAAAATATTAGAATGCGTCAACTTCGAGATCTTTAAAAGAATAACTATATGTGCTCTGTTGAGGGGGAACATCATGTTGTACTCTTTTTCCCTTATTAGGGTTTTTATCCTAATGGGGTTTTTCTAATAAGGTTTTTAACGAGGCAATATATTTTTTCATAAGTTTCTTTTTGATAAGACTTTGATGGAGCACCGTAATAGATATTTCAAAGGGGAAGTGTTATAATATTATTATTATTAAAATAATATTATTATTTAGAAATATCTATCTAAATAGTAATTACAAATTATTGTAGATACATAATTTGTCAAAGTTAAAATAATAAGTCCAATTATTACATTAGTGTAATAGTTGCATTTTTAGTAGTATAAATACTACCTTTAACCAATGTAAAAATACACTAAAAAATTTTACTTTAAAAGTACAAGTAAAACATTCTCCTTTCTTCGATCTTACATCTAGGTTTGATAGTTAAAACTAGTTTATGAACTTATATTAACTCATAAATATTAGAAAATATTCAAAATCGATTTTTCTCAACAGATATGTATTATTAGAACTGATCGGTTGGTGCTACATAACATGTGAGAATGATATATATATATATATATATATATATATATATATATATATATATATATATATATATATATATATATATATATATATATATATATATATATATATATATATATATATATATATATATATATATATATATATGGGCAAGATGGAGGCTTCAATCCATATATACCTTCCCCACTATAAGTCCATCCCTCTATATATAAACAATAAGTTTCTTCTTCTTTTCATACATAACAGACAAGCCTCTTGTTTTTGGGAAAGAAAATATGGCAAGTTCAAACATGGAGTACTATCTTCCAATAATGCTTATGTTGTTATTACAATTTATATATGCAGGTCAAACTCTTGGTACAAGAATTGCCCTTTTGGAGGGTATGAGCCCAAGAGTATTTGTAGTCTACAGATGTGCTTTTGCAACCATTGTTCTTGCTCCTGTTACTTATTTATCTGGGTATGTACCTTACTTACTTTCACACCACTTCTCTTCAATTTCATTTTTATTCATTCTTTTTCATTACATATTTCTTCTCTTAATTAATTTTTTTTACAGGAGAAACTCTTCTTCATGTTCCTTAAATTTAAGGAGTTTTTCATTGATATTCATCACCTCTCTAATTGGGTTTGTTTCCATTCTCAACTAGTATAAATGCATATTTACTCTCATTTATATCACAATAAGTAACCTATGTATGGATAAAACACTAGAGACCATTATTTAATTATTTAAAGAAAATATTTTTATTTGTTGGAACCCTAAATATTATTTTATTAAGTTGTTAGAATAGTTCTGAACAATGACGCCTATATTAAAAGAATTGTCAAGTGTTTGTTTATTTTACTCAATTTTGTTGATTTTAATGACCAACTTGGTTGCACTCAAAGAATCGTCAAGTGTAGTCGTCAAGTGTTTGTTTGTTTTACTCGATTTTGTTAATTTTAATAATCAACTATTTGGTTCATACAACTGTGCTGATAATATAATTTAATTCTCATTGGCCTTACTTGAATCAAATCATTTTAAATTTTGTTGGTATTTAAGATAAGTATTTAATAAAAACTAATTATTTTTCGAGGTTAAATATATTTATGCTACTTCTAAATATGTCATATTTTAGTTTTTAGTCTTTTCATTTTTATTTTTTTTCCTCCTACAATTTAACAATAGAGTTAACAACAATTTTAACGATTGAGCAACTGAATTAGTAACGATTTCATCTAGAAGAATCAAAAGTATAGATGAAAATTTTTAGAAAAACCATTTTTTAGTAGAAATTTTTTGAAATATTAAAAATAAAATTTAAAATATTTATAAGGATCACAAAAATATTTAACTTTTTTTACTAGCGCGGTTGATGATCATCAAAGTTATTTTGTGGTAATTCAATAAATTTATGTAGTTAGTTGAGTTAAATAAATATAAAATATTAATTTAAGGTTGAATCTCTAATAATAATATTTATTTATATTTACGTATTAATATAAACAAATCATTAATATTTATAAATTAGTTTTTTAAATTAATTTTTATAGATGGATATTCATCTGGTAAAAACATGATAATTGGTGTATTTTATAATTTTTATATTTAGTTGATAATTTGAAATTTTTTTAAAAGAATTTTGAGTGGTTTGTTTTAAATAGACTTTTATGTTATTTTTCATATTTTAAGAATGTGATTGATTTGAAGTGTTTTCACTTTTTTAATTAGTTGTTTGTTTTGGAATATACTGCAGCATTACATTGAATCAAAATTTATATTTAGAGGGTCTATATCTTACTTCTTCTTCGGTTGGAAGTGCCATTTGCAATCTTCTTCCTGCAATAACATTTATAATAGCAGCAATTGTAGGGTAATTATACTAAACTCAACCTATTTTTATTACACAATCAAAATTCAAACGAATTTGCTTCTTTTAATTTAAAATTAAATATGTTACAGAATGGAGAAAATAAATATTAGAAGTTTGAGAACTATAGCCAAAATAGTTAGCCAAAATAGTTGGAACAATTATATGTGTAGGTGGAGCAGTGGCCATTGCACTGTTGAAGGGTCCAAAGCTACTAAATGCAGAAATTCTACCTTCAAAATCAATCTTAACATTAAGCTCAGGAAGTGATGATAATTGGTTGCTTGGATGTTTGTGTCTTCTTGGATGCATCATTGCCTGGTCTCTTTTCCTCATTTTGCAGGTATTTATCTAAATCTATCTTTAGTATTTTATGCTATGAAACACAGACAACACAGAGACATACACAATACCGACACTGACACATTATAATTTAAAAAAATAAAAGATTTCAACGTAATCATAAGTGTGAGTGTCATGCCAGCGTCCTTGTCCGACACTAACATATATATGAACACACCATTTTCAGAGGTGTTGGTGTCGGTGCTCCAGAGATTTTAAGTTATGTAGTTTTTTTTTTGCATGATATATTACAAATCACAAAATCAACTTCTATAACCTTTCCTTGGTTTCTATCTTCCTCAGGTTCCAGCTTATAAAAGTCATCCAAATTACGTATCACTCTCAGCCTGGTTGTGTTTCATGGCAACATTACAATCAGCAGTGGTGACATTATTCATTGAGCAAGACCTAAATGCATGGAAGATTACTTCTATACTTGAACTTGGATGTTCTTTATATGCGGTACGTGAATAATACAAATTATTTAATTATATATTAGAAGTAGAATTGTTAGTAATTAATACATTTTGCAGGGAGTTATGGGTTCTGCAGTAACATTCAGTCTCCAAGCATGGTGCATTTCAAGGAGAGGACCTGTTTTCTTTTCGATGTTTACTCCTGTTTTCACATTAATTTGCACTGTACTGGCAGCTTTGTTGCTTCGTGAGGAAATATACATGGGAAGGTAGTAATATTTAAGTTCAAATAATTCATGAAAATTCTTAACACAAATTGAATTATAGGTGATTTCTATTTTCAACCAATATTATTTATCTAACTAAATGATCATTTTTTCTTCATGTTACTTAGCTTGATAGGTGCAATTGGAGTGATTATTGGCTTGTTTATTGTGCTTTGGGGTAAAGCTAAAGATGTAGTTCAAGTCAAAGAGAAGATAGACCCAAAATCTATGGTTAATGAGACAGAGGAAGTGAAGTTATTAATAGATGAATCCTGTGAAAATGAATATTCTAAAACTGATTTGAAAAAACCTCTTTTACCATGTTAGAACAGATTAATATCTCATCACAATAGATTATTTATTTTTTCTTTCTTTGATATATTGCATGTAATAACTTAATTATTTGTAACACTTGAGTTTTCATAACACTATTAAAATTTGTGTGTAAGTTTACAATGTTTATAAAATTCTTTTCAGAATTGTTTTAGTAGGAGTAGGGGTGTGCAAAACATTCGATTGTGAGATTCAAATCCATAACCAAATATAAATCTATTTAAACTGGATATAATTAAATGGTTATTAATTGGTTTAATTATTAATAGTTGGTTATCCAATCATATTTTATTTTTGGATTCGGTTATAATCTTGTTATTATCCAAAATCTAAATGTTTTAATTTATTTATTTTTTAATAAAATTTTAATTTTTTTAAGAAAAAAAATTAAATTAAAAAAAAAATTTTAAAAACAAATCTCCTGAAAAATAATCAAAGCATAATATTATTAAGACAGATGGCTTTTTAGGGTGTATTCAGGTTTTTCCTCCTAAATATATAGCATCAATATTGGAAAAATTGTACACTATGGGAATACCCACCAAGCAAAATAAGATTGTAAATTTGATCTAAAATGGTTAGTGTCAGTCAATTGCGAATCATAAAATATTGTTGTTTGTTCGATTTTGCTACACAACAATGTTATAGCCCCGCTATAGCTATTAGTTGATAATATTGTGTACAGAATATCACAAACAATATCTATTTGTTCAAATTCTTCTACGCAACAGTGCTACAATGCTGCTATAGACATTATTTAACAATATTGAAAATGCTTCAAAATCACCCCAAGACACATACCACTATGCAAACCTAAGTTCAAAATCAATCAAGAGTTACAAAAAAATGGTAAATATATACTCACTCATTCACAGACAACATTCTAACCAGTTGACTCACTTTCTCTTGTCACTTCAAATAAATTTTAGTGTAAAATGTGAAAGAAAAAAAATACAATTTTTGAAAAAAATTAATTTTTTCAAAAAAAAAAATAAATTTTTTGAAAAAAAATTCGGAAAAAAATTATATATTTTTTAAAACAAAATAATTTTTTTGAAAAAAAAATAATAGCCGAGTATAAAATCATAACCAAATTTATAATCGGTTTTTTTTAAATCTTTTTGGGAAGGTTAATGTGTTTTGTAGGTTGGAGGATGTCAAAATAACGGTTGGAAAAGGAACGTGACGAATTTTCAGAAGGACTCACAAAGTCTATTTTTCAGCATGTTGCAAATCATGATAGACCTGTGGTATTTTGATCATATCTTGAGTGTCCTAACTTGGAATGACAGAGGGCGGCGGCAAATGAAAGATAACATCAAAGGATAAAACTTTCATGAAGACACTAAAAGCTAATTCGAAATTCATACGCGTATAAGTTGTCCCATACACGTATCAGATTTGAAAATTGGGTATTTTTTCCCATACGCGTATGGTCTATACGCCCCACCTCGTGACATACATGTATCATACGCCTCACGCAGGGCCATATACGTATCATAAGCCTCACCCTAGGTCCTACGTGTATCATACGCCCCATACGCCGCACATACGCATATGGGCGCCCAAAATCGCAAAAAAAAAAAACTCAGTTTTGAGTATTTAAAGCTAGAAAGTGATTTTTTAAGGGTTGGATAATTTTTTACGATAGAAAACACGTATGGAGGCAGGAAAAACCAGATTTTCAAGGTGGACCAAGATTTTCACGAGCTTTACGTGATTGAAGACATATTTCATCTATAGATCTGTAATCTCTACACTTTGTATGATGTTTTTCTTTATTATTATGAGTAGTTAACCCCTTCCTCCAATGCTAGGGGATGTCTCTGATTTGGATTTATGATTATTTCTATTTGAACCTTGTAATAACGACAATTTCTATTATATTTAATTTACTCTTAATATTTAGGTTGGACCGCCATTGTTAACGCTTAGTTGAGAGTATTTTGTAGTAGATATCACCTAGGACTAGGGATACCCTATAGAAACCAGATTGTTCTTAATAAAGTAATGCTTAAATTCATCTATAATTTGCTACTGGCATATGAGTTAATTTGAATGGAAGGTCAGATTAGAGTTATAAACGAATCCTATCATACACCTTCCCTAGCATGTCTACTCGTATTGCTTTCATCCGTTCAACTGCTCTGTTTACTTTTATTTGTCCGTTTATTTTTCATATGGAAATGATGATGAGTTATTACTTTTGTTTGGAATTTTTATTTAAAAGGAAAGTTAATCTTAATTTTGAAAAAAAGAACAAACATTTTAATTGTGATATTAAGAGAAAACTTTAAATTTTAATTTTTGTAATTACAAGGAAAAATTTATTTTTATTTTAATGTTTTTTAATTAAAATTTTGTCTTAATGTTAATGTTTTAATAAAAAGGAAAAAAAAAAGTGTATTAATTTAAATGTTTAAAAAAAAATTTTAATTTTAATTACAAAACGTTTTAGATTTTAATTATGAAAAAAACTTCCATTTAATTATGAAAACTTTAGATTTCTATTAAAAAAAGAACTTTCAATTTTTAAATGCAAAAAAAATGTTTTAAAATTTACAAATAGGTTTAGAATTATTAAGATTAATACCAATCTTCATTAAACTAAATCTTAGATTTAAGTTTTATTATTATTTTTTTATAAAAAGGTTTAGATTTTTGTTTTAGTGTTTAATGAAGAAATTGATTTTTGCTTTTATGTTTAAATTAAGAAAATGATATTAGTTTTAATATTCAATTAAAAAAATAATTTTAGCTTTAAAATACTAACTGAAAATAATAACTACCATTAAATGTTAATTTTGTTAAGATTAATTTTATCTTTGCCACCTTAAACCACAGTTACTAACGGCTAAGAAAATGATGACTAAAAATGAAAACTAAAATAAAAAACAAAAAAATGAAGCTAAGAAAATAATGACTAAAAATTGAAACTAAAATAAACAATAAAAATGAAACTAATTGAAAGTGAGAAAGGGGAGTGAGGCGTTGTCTGCATTCACTTGTTTTAGGTTTCACTTGGAAAGCTCTTCTTCCTCCTCGCGAAATACCGTTGCGGCGCCATTGGAGCTCATACAAAGCTTTTCCGCCTTCTTCTTCCTGATGCATGTATCTATTTGCTTCTTCTTCTCGTTTTTACCTGAAATCAAGCAAAGCCAACAAAAGAAAAGAAATCGGAGAATATCCTCGTGACTTACGTCGTTGATTGGTTTTGACCGGATGGTGGCCGATGATGTTCAATTGAGGCTGAAGGTTTGATTGCTCAGCGTTTGTGATGAATGGCGCCGGCGGTCTTCCCCGGAGCTTGCGATTCGGTTTCTAAAGAACTTATTCCTCTTCTTCTTTCAATGTTCAAAGGTGATGATGAAAGCTTAGAGCTTTCTGAGCCTCGTCGGCGGTCAACAATGATGGTGGAAGCGGTATTCCTCTGAGCCGCCGTCCCTATCTTCGTTAGGGTTCCCCTTCTTATATTTGATGCGCTTACATTATTAATTTATTTATGGCCTTACAATTTTGGCTTGCTGCGATTTCATCGCAGAATCTTCCGGATGATCTTGTTGCTTTGATTTGAACGCATTTGTTTGTTGGCTGAGCGCGTTCTTTCGGATGTTCTCTTTGTTGGCTGAATGGTTTCGTTTTTCCAGGACGATCTTTCGTTTGACCCATGGGCTTGTTAAATCCGTTGGCTTTGTTGGAATTTTTGGAAAGCTGTTTGTCCGAAAATCACTTTGAATAAGTGCTTATTCAAATAAGCTTTTCCCCAAAAGTGCTTTTCTAGATAAGTACTTTTTGGATAAGTGCTTTTCTAGAACATTGTCGTTAAGGCCTGTTTGGCAAACCTATGTTCTAAGAAAAAACACTTTTTCAAATAAGTGCTTTTCCAATAAGCACTTTTGTGAAAATAACTTTTTTGCTTAATCACTTTTTTGAAACCAACTTTTTATCTCTCTTTCTCTCTGTCGCCTCGGAAACAAGAACAAAAACTGTCTGACTTTAGCCTTTCGGTTGGAATAAGTCGGGAGTCGGAGACGGAGAAATCTGTTACTCTCCCGACACGCCCGATGATGACATTGTTCTGAGGGTGTCGAAACTAATCAATAAAATTTACTTGCTTGTTTGTCGATTTTGCAGGTTCGGGCGTTAATCGAAAAAGTCGAAAAGAAAATCGGAAGAACTTAGGAATTCTTTTAGGAAAAATACTTGTCATTTTGTAATTTTTTTTTTTTGTAATTTTTACTTATATATATTTCTTGTGTAATTTTTAATTTTTATTATAAAAAAATGTATTTATTTACTTTAGTTTTATATTTTTGTAATTTTGTATTTATTAAATTTTGTAATTTTGATTTATACTAATAAAATCCTTCCATTTGTTAACCTACTTGTCTTGTTATTTTTGCAATGAAATCTATTCATATATAATAACATTATTCAATTTTAGATTAAACAACCTTATTATAAAATAAAAGACAATGTTGCAAAAATGAAAATGAAAGAAATTTATTAAAACAAATAAAATCGTTTAAAATGAGAAACAAAAGATGAAATGAACTTGACTAAATAAACTAAAAAAGATTGATTTTTTTAAAGAAAAAAAAGAGAATGAAACTAACAATGAAATGGAGTTACGAAATTATTATTTTTCCCTTAAGAAATAAATTATTTAAAAAATAAAATAAAAATAAAAATCATAGAAATGAATTGTTTTAAAAGGGAAATAAAATAAGATTAAAAACATAGAAATATTCACATTGGCAAATAAAATGCAATATAATGGATTTAAAATGAAAAGAAATCGGAATGAAATTATATATTTTATTAATTCCTAATTATCCCGATTTATCTGACTAATCCCATTTCTGCCACCACCTCCGATCAACTCTCATCAATCAGATCAAACAGCCTAAATTTCCTGATCACAGCTCAAAATTCGTAACTTGACGGTCGGCTGCAAACAAATGACCATTTTGCCCTTTGTGAACTAAAGAGTACGCCACATGATCTTATCCTGCAAAAATCAACGGCTACACAAACCTGTTAGTGACTAGTCAAATGCAATGGAGAAAAATGTCATGGAATGCGAGATGAATCGACCAAATCTTAGGGCAAAATCTGGGGTATTACAAATAGCTTGCAAAAGGAACAAAAGGGAAAAAACAAATATTTTGTATTTTGATTAGAGGTTCGTTAGATATAAATCATATAAGTACAAAAAATGATAAAAGATACACAAAAAGGTGATTGGTGATCTCTCCAAAGGCAAACCCAAAGGTAAGAGGGTTAGGGTATAACCAAGTTTGTGATCTTGACACATTGTAAAGATGTAAATGATATGAGATCTTAGGGGTAAAAATTAGGGTATGACAATAGTGATTTGTATTCTTTTAATTATATAAACACTCTAATAATACGATCATCAATTCAATTTTTAATTAAATTAGTCGAGCTAATCAAAATGTAATAAAATATGGAAATTAGTTTGTTAGTTCATTAGAATTTGTTTAAAGTTCATTAGTTTATTAATGTCCTAAAAGATTTATATATAGAACATCTTATGTAATTATCTTATTGCTCTACAATAATCTAATATCCTATTTTCATTATAATATGATGAATTTATTTCTCAAATGTCTTTTTTTAAGCTATTGATTTATAAATATCTTATTTTAATAGGAAAGAAGATAAAAATATATAATCAAGAAGAGAGAATTATAGTAAAAGCAACAAAAAAGGACCACAAGCAATGCACTAAGACTAGAAAAAAATCGGCTAAACAAAAACCAAAGACAGAAAAGTCAGCAGACAAACCTAGTAAAGGCGGGAAAATGGTGACCGTTATGAGGGCGACGCTTGTATGTTGCCTGCCATTAGGAATCACCTCGCCCTAAGTGCCCCTTTTCTCCCTAGTCCAGAGAAATATGTTAAAAGACGTTCCTCGGTTACAGGGAAGTCATAGTCAATGGACTAATCCACGTCCCCATAGGAAATAGAAGTTCAATGGTCTACTATTGACTGAGTGGGTGGTTATCAGTCCCTAGGAATTCCTAGGTCTAAGTGTCTCTATAAATACCTCTTTCGTAACAGGAGAGGATGACAAATCATTATACACTCAATATTCTCGCATAATACAGACAATATCTCTCAGCACCGTGGGCAAACTCTAATCACCCTTAACTACAAATATATTTGAGTATCCCATACTCGTGTGGATATACCATGCACTCATGTACTTTTTGACAAGTACAGTGACCCCCACTATGGACCCTAATAAAACTAACATGAGTCATGCCTTCTTCGTCATCATCTTCTCCATCTTTTTTCGGAGATGGCCAACAAAACTTTACATTCCATGGTTAACACCATGGCTTGAGGTTTTGCTGCTGGAGAAAGTTCTAACTCCTTCAGAAAGAAATACACCAGACAAGACAGATGCTAGCCACTTACATATCTAGCGCTCCAACTCATTTGTCTAGGGTTACATATGTAAAACAACAAGCATACATATGTTATTGAAAAACTATCTCCTAACTCAAATGTTATATTTTCACTAGCACTTTATAATTTATTATACAAAATCTCTCGTTACAAAAACAAACAAAAAAACCATAAAAAATTTTATAAACAAAATTAATTTTACATACAAATTTCAATGGATCACTCAAAACTCAAGTTTTACAATCAAATAATCTATTGTGATGAGATATTTATTTGTTCTAAGTTCTAACATGGTAAGAGAGGTTCTTTCAAATCACTTTTAGAATGTTCCTTTTCATAGGATTCATTTATCAAAACCTTCACTTCCTCTGTCTCGTTAATCATTGATTTTGAATCTGTCTTCTCTTTGACATCAACTATATGATCTTTAGCCTTACCCCAAAGCACAATAGACAAGCCAATGATAACCCCAATCGCACCTATCAAGCTGACACAAATGAAGCAGAAAAATCATTTAGTTAGATTAATAATATTGGTTGAAAAAATTACCTATAATTCAACTTGTGTTAAGGATTTTAAATATTAGTACCTTCCAATGTATATTTCTTCATGAAGCAAGAAAGCAGCCAATACAGTACAAATTATTGTGAAGACAGGAATAAACATAGCATAGAAAAGAGGTCCTCTCTTTGAAATACACCATGCTTGGAGACAAAATGTTACTGCTGATCCCATTATTCCCTGCAAAATATATTAATTATTAATAATGATTTTTATGATGTATTCATTTGTAAGACATATAATTAAATAATTTGTATTATTCGCGTACTGCATATAAAGAACATCCAAGTTCAAGTATAGAAGTAATCTTCCATGCATTTAGGTTTTGCTCAATGAATAATGTCACCACTGCTGATTGTAATGTTGCCATGAAACACAACCAGGCTGAGAGTGATATGTAATTTGGATGACTTTTATAAGCTGGAACCTGAGGAAGATAGAAACGGAGGAAAGGTTATATAAATATATAGAGACATAGAGATAGAGAGAGAAACGTTTTGATGTTAGAGTCGTGATTTTAAGATACCTGCAGAATGAGAAAAATTGACCAGGCAACAATGCTTGTTAAAAGAAACAAACATCCAAGCAACCAATTCTCATCGCTTTCTAAGGATAAACCTATGAATGCTTTTGAAGCTATGTTTTATGCGTTTAATAGTTTTCGACCTTTCAACAATGCAATGGACACTGCTCCGGTTACACATATAATCGTCCCAACTATTTTGGCTACAGTTCTCAGACTTCGAATATTCGCTCTCTCCATTCTGTAATACATAAAATCTCAGTTTAGAAGAAACACATTTTGTTTGAGTAACAGAAATAGGTTCTGGTGAGCGTAGTAATTACCCTACAAAAGCTGCTATTACAAATGTGATGGCTGGAAGAAGATTGGAAATGGCACTTGCAACCGAAGATGAAGCAAGATATAGTCCCTCAAAATATAAGTTCTGATACAATGTAATGCTGCAACATATACCAAAAGAAACAACTAATTAAAAGAGTGAAAATATTCATAATCAATGTCATATATTATTAGAGAATAGAAACAAACCCTATTAGCGAGGCTATGAATATGAAGCAAAAACTCCTTAAATTTAAGGTAGAGTTTCTCCTGTTAAAAAAAGAAAACAAATCAATATAATGAAATAGAGTAATTAAGTAATAATAATAACAAAGAATGGGATTAGTAAAGCACCTTGATGATAAATAAGCAAGAGGAGCAAGAACAATGGTAGCAAAAGCACTACGGTAAACAACAAAAACTCTTGGGCTCAAACCCTCCAAAAGAGCAATTCTAGTGCCAAGAGTCATACCTGCGAAAATAAACTGTAATAACAAAAATTTTTTTAAAGTAGCAATGTTATATAATTTAATTACCAAATAAAAAAGTTTTCAAAAAAAATTACTAAAATGACAAACTTTGAAACTCATTCAGCAAGCATTCGCCAAATCATATAGCGAATTAGTTAAAATGTTGTAGGCATTAGTCAAATGGAATGGCGAATTAGGCCATTTGGGAATGGGTCAATTTGTTGTCGCCACATGAATTGGCGAATGTGGCTAATTTTTAGGGTTTCCAATTTTTTTTCGTTTTTCTTGTTTTTTTTATCATATATTTAAAGTTTTAAAAATTTATTTGTTTTTTGATTTTAATATCATTATTATTAGTAACTATAAAATATATTAATTTATAATATAAATAATATTAATATAATTAAAATATTATTATTAGTAACTATAGAATATATTAATTTATAATATAAATAATGATTGAATCGAAGGATAAATTTTTTTTTTTAATAATTAATTTAAGATTTATTGAGTCTTTAAGATTTATTGAGTCTTCTTCTCATTCACCACAACTTACTAATGAAACTGATCACACACTATCATCGATGAATCATACGAAGACCGAAATTTAATTTGTATTTTTTTTCCTTGTTGACTTGGTTGTAAGTTAGATTGTTTATTTTTTAAAATTTTGTTGGACAAATAATTATTACTAACTTGGTCGTGAGAGTCATTTTTAATAACTTGACTCTACAAATGCTTGTTACTAACTTTATAACCGTTTTTAGTAATGGGTTGTTCTATGTAATTGAATTTATCTTATTTAAATTTAAAACATTTTAAATTAAATTTTAATTTTTAAATTTTGGTTATTTTAATATTTAAAATTTATAATGTTTCAAAATTTTATTTAAACTATAAAATTATTGATTATGTACTTGAAAAATATTATAAGTTTTCATTTTTGTTTTATTTTAAATTTATTATTAAAATAACTATAACATAAATTTAATATTTTTATATTTAAAAATTTATTAAAACTAAAATTTGTGATTTATCTGTGGTTATTTTATGCGGATTTATTTGAGGATTTTTTTGCCAAATATATTACTCATAATGGTTTTAGTTGGTAATCAAAAAAAGTCAAAAAAAAACCATTTTATGCAAAGATTTAGTTAAAATATAAAAAAGGTTGTCCTAATGATTTTGACTATCTATTTTGATTGTATTCTTAAATTATTTTAATTGACTTTAGTTTCTAGTTTTTGTTAAAATATTGTACTTTTAAAGTAAGGGATGTGTTTCATAAAAAAAAGAAAAAGATGTTACTTATTATTTTCTATGTATTAGACTTATTAATATAATGCAAATAATATGCTAAAGTTAATATTTTTAGTATTTTCTAAACAAATGATCAAGTGTGTTACAATGACATTATAACATTTAAAATTTAAATAATCGTAAAATTCACATCATACTATTAGCAATTTAAAAATTGAGCATTTATAAATTTCAATCCACAAAAATGATAAAGTTATTTAGAGAATCAAAAGTATATCTAATTGAATTAATAAGTCCGGTGTTAAATTACTCTCTAATAGTACTAAAAAAAATTTCAACAACTTCACCCATGATCTTTCCATACCAAACTGTTGAATATAAGATTTACCTTTCAACCATGAATTCGAATGTTGAACATGCTATTCACCTTTCAACGGTGAATTAGAATGTTGAACATGAGATTCACCTTTCAACATTTATGAACTATCATGTTGAACATAAATATAACCTTTCAATGATTATTATAAACTTTGGAACGATGTCAAATTTTAATTTTTCATTAAAAAATTTTCGTAAGTTACAATATGGATATTTGGGTCTTAAATTTTTTTTTATGCTTAAGATAAACAATATTTCTTTCAATTTGTAATTGAGAATTATGTATCATCTTTACCTATAAGACACACTTTATCTATCATTTTTGTGGATTGAAATTTTTAAATGCTCAGTTTTTAAATTGTTAATAGTATGATGTGAATTTCACGATTATTTAAATTTTAAATGTTATAATGTCATTGTAACACACTAAATAATTTGTTTAGAAAATACTAAAAGTATTAACTTTAGCATATTATTTACATTATATTAATAAGTCTAATACATAGAAAATAATAAGTAACAAATAAATTAATAAATTTTATAGTTACTAATGATATTATATTTACATTATAAATTAATATATTTTATAGTTACTAATAATAATATTTTAATTATATTAATATTATTTATATTATAAATTAATATATTTTATAGTTACTAATAATAATGATATTAAAATCAAAAAAACAAATAAATTTTTAAAACTTTAAATATATGATAATTTTTTTGAAAGTTTGTTTTATTTGGTAGTTAAATTATATAACATTGCTACTTTAAAAAAAAATCGTAATAACAACATAAGCATTATTGGAAGATAGTACTCCAGGTTTGAACTTGCCATATTTTCTTCTCTGTTATGCATGAAGAGAAGAGAAGAAATTTATTATATATATACCAGGTCAGCGTGTAGGGAACAGGAATATATGGGCGTAAGTTGCCCAAATCGACCAATTATAATAATATATGTTAGGATAGTTTTGAAATTTAAGTGTACTCATTTGAATTTGATTGTGTTGTTCAACGGTTTATTTATATAGTTAAATTTGTAAAAATTCAATAAAGTGTTTTTATGCAGGGTCAAGTTGATACCAAATGTCTTACCATTATATTAAGTGTTTTCCCACTTGCATATTTTATTTGTTGAAAAATGAATGCTTATTAAGTATTTGAACACGTATCAAAATTAACAAGTTATGAAATCCAGGCAACACTATTAGCACAAAGTGTGGAATTGGAAAATGTTAAAAATTGGCTGTGCTTCTATTTTTTTCACGGCACAAAGTTATAATGGTAAGTTTTCTTTAATAAAGTTATAATGTTTTTTAAGCAAAGCTAACTATATATTAATAATAAAAAGTTAACAAAGATAAGAAAAAAAAATCAAAAATATCAACAATTAGGTAGGGGTGGGAATACGTCATATCAACTAAGAGAGGTCTATGATATAACTTACATAGATTAAAGTTAAACCAAACCTTTTTTTTTAAATAGAAAAGATCTAGACTTTTATTATAAGCCTATTTAATTAAATAGGTCAGGTCACAGACTATAAAAAAATGATTTCTTTTTTCCCCCATGTATTGCTTAGGCACCATGTGAATTTTTTATTATATGCCTCCAATTTTAGGAGATATATCTCAGGAAGCGCCATTTGCAGTCCTAACAAAAGTCATTCTGAGTGGCTATATTTCTAGACAAAAACTAGATACAGATTGAACACAAAATAAACATTTCAAACATAAAACGAGCATTCATTCATAACATAAAATGAGCATTACAATGATAATTTCAATAGAAAATTAAATACTATATTCCAATATCCCAGTGGACGCTTACTTATCTCTAGGATATCTTCGAGCGATCTTCATTGCGTCCCTTCCAACTCAAACATAACTTTCTCTTCGAAACCAAAATAAATACCCCACATAGCCCTAACATCTGCTCAAGTCTTGAACTCAAACTTGTTAAACACAATGTTCCATTTGTTGTCAACCGAGGGTGAACGGTACTCAAGCTTGACAATCCTTCGTGTGTCTCTGTAAGGTAGGAGATATTGGATTTCGTCTAGGATATCTTCGATGGGGGTGAGATCGGTGAGCTTAAACGTTCTTCAAGGTGTTTTGTCGATGGAGTAAGAGACATTTGCAACATACCAACGAATGTTTATTTGTGACATTTTTGAGTTTGTATGAAATGTAACACGGGAAAATCTAAATTTATAGAAGACCTAGTTCAATATGGACCATCCATTGTCTGTTATATTGAATCCGGATATATATCTCCAGAAGCGCACCCTATTATCATTTTTCAAAGATGCATCTCCAGAAGTTTCCCTGGACCATTTCAAAAATAATCGTTTAAGAGAACCTTTCAGAGATGTATCTCCAGAACTTTTCCTGAAACATTTTCAAAACATAAGCAAATGACAGAGAGTTCACAAAGAGCAAGTATGAACCAAATATGCATAAAGATCAAATATGAATAAAAAGTGAATATTTAACACTTAACTTATATCGAAACTCAATTATATATAATTATTTGTCCGGTTATACAAGAAATCAAAACAAATCGAAACATGTGTCGCCGGCTAAATCTATAGGTGGTACTCATATGGACTTTTGTGCATTCGATTCCTTTTCAAAGTTGTTCAATTTATTGAATTATTGCATCCTTTTCATAAAATGATTCGGCCAAGTCTCGGCATTTGTGGTTGAATGAGTCGTCCACTCCGGTGATGTATGTGGTATGGGGCATCCTGGTTTCAAGTAAATTTGAACAAAATGACTTCATTTTGAAAGTCATCCAATACACATGATGCGATCATTTGGATTTTGGGGTGCTGCAGTGCGCAGTGGAAAAAAGGCTTCTGAAAACCCGTAGCGTGTCAGGAAAATGTACACCCTATCATATGCACATACAATTAGGTGACCCGTATCTAGGAAGCTCATCCATTTTGACTTCGGCGTCGGACCGCTTTAGCAAGGTACAAGAGACTCATAAACGACATTGAATTTTTCTTTATTTCCCTACAACCGCATGTACAACTATTTATGTGTCTTCAACTCTTGGAAAAGTTGATGACAGACAAGCGTGTGACTATCTTCTCCTTTACCAAGTAAATATGAAACGGCTTAGTAATCACAATTACTGTCCCCCTCAACATTGACAATACGATTGATATATTTGTGCATAAAAACCGACAACTCATCAATGAATTGAATCTTCAGTGGAAGCGGCATCAGAGGTGGTTTGCTAATGCAGGCTCCTTTTACAATAATTTTTTGAGATTTTGGAGTCGGTAAGTCGGGAAAAACTTTGTCAACATGTTCAAAGTATGAAGGAGACCGTGTAGTCGAGTTGTTATTTGGTGTAAGCTTCATTTTCTTTGGAGCACCTTTTGTTTTTATCGGTTGAGAAGGTGGTTTCAGGATAGGCAATTCTCCTAAATTTTTCTTTGATGTGGAGTTTCATGTTGCCATCGGCCTTCGAAAATATCTCTTGTATCGCTTTCCATTCGGTCAAAATAGAGATATTCGATTTTTCTTCATCCATGCATCCATCACCATTGAAACTAAGTCTCTTCCAATGAGAGCAAACCTCGTACATTCTTATTGGTTCACCAAGCTTCACCTTTTTAGCAATAACACATGCACATGGGAGACCATATGTTTTCATAATAGTGCAACCACACTTTGCGCTATCGGAGCCTACATTATCAGCTCGTTTAGCCTCACGAAAAATATGGTTCAACCCGGCCCGAGAAATATTGTCGACCAAATGAGAATAAAGAATGTTGTCTTTAAATCGGTGTTCCAAAACCAGGATGCTCTGACCAAATGTTGTTTGTATCTCATATATTAGTTTTGAATCATGTTGTTCACAGAGTCTTAGTCTCGACACAAATCCCCCTTACTATCACTACAAAAAAAAAACTGGATCTTGCCACGTGAAATTCACTTCACAACAAGGAAAATCACTTCACAAACTGATATTAGCAACGTGACTATTCACGTGGCAGGAGGACGTGTGACAACTTTGTTGCCACGTGAAAATCACGTCACAAATTTGCCCCGTGATTTTCACGTCGCAACAAATAAAACAATATTTCAGTCACAACGGGTGTAGCAGACAAAGTGGCAGATGTGTGTAAGAAAGTTGTGACGTCATTTTCACTTCACAACTTGTGACGTGATATTCACTTCACAACTTGCGACGTGATTATCACTTCACAACTTGCGAAGTGAATATCACGTGGCTAAGTTTTTTTTTATAATTTTTTAAAATTGAATAATTTTTTGGTAGGTTTAAAAATAATTTATATTTTTATTTAAATTTAAAATTATAATTATAGTTTGTCCACTCAATTTAATAAATACAAATTATTTTAAAATTATTTTTAATGATAATTTAAATTGGAAATAATAATACATAATAACAAAAATCTTTTTTCAAAGGTTATAAATTTATACTATATATTAAAATTTGTTTTTAATAACACATAATAAGAAAAATCTTTTTTTAATTACAAAT
Organism: Lathyrus sativus; assembly: GCA_963859935.3. Classification (NCBI taxonomy): domain Eukaryota; kingdom Viridiplantae; phylum Streptophyta; class Magnoliopsida; order Fabales; family Fabaceae; genus Lathyrus; species Lathyrus sativus. Next base: position 3,612,312 of record OZ012738.1, on the reverse strand, counting down.
AATAATAATATAAATATAATATTGTTTCTAATGTAAATATAACCAAATAAGAATAAAACATTAAAAATAATATATTTGATTTTTAAAAATAAAACATTAAATATAATATTGTTTCTAATGTTTTTAATATTTTATAACCAATAAATAAATAAAACTTTAAAAATAATATATTTCTGTTTTTAATATTTTATTTCTAAATATAATATTCTATTTCTAATAGCAAAAATCGTTTTTAATAATAAATAATAATAATAATATAAACATACAGAAAATTATACATCTAACAACAATCCAAAATTAATAAATCAAACTAAAATAAAAAATTAAATAGCAAAAATACCTCTTCTTCACACTCCTTCAATCTTCTAGACAATATCTTCTTCAATCTTCTTGTTTTCTTTTCTCCATAACAATGATAATTTGACAACAACAAAAAAACAAATATTAAACTCATATAAAATTATATTTTAAACTAAATTAATAAAATTAAATTCAACAATAACCATTTGAAAGGAAAATATATGTTACCTGAACAAGCAATGGAACAAAGGAGAAATAACTCAAGAAAAATAAAGAAAAAATTTAGAAGAAGAAGAACAAAGGAGAAGAGGAAACAAAGAATAGAACAAATTATGGAAGAAGAAGAAACAGAGAGAAAGAGAAAGAGAAAGAAAAAAATTGGAATAAGTGTGGTATGGGAAATTGGCACGCATGCCATAAATAAAATCTTAGTGAAGTGAATTTCACGTTGCAAATTTGCCACGTGAAATTCACGTCGCAACCTATAACGGCTATAATTTAAGTATTCACATTAATTTCGTAGCGACGTGAATATCACTTCGCAACTTTGCCACGTGATATTCACGTCACAAAAGTTCCAACAGTCATTTTTATTTAATCAGTCAACCTGCAACACAGTCAGCCATCACCTCTAAGTCAGATATTTTTCCCTCTTAAATGGTTGCGACGTGATATTCACGTCACAACCCAAATTTTGAAAATTTCCCCTTCCCGCTTCAGTAGATCTGTCGTTTTAATTATTATTTTTTTAATTTACATGTTGCGACGTGATTTTCACGTCACAAACGTTTTCTTTTATTTTTAAATTTGACAGGCCATGTGCTACATTTGTTTCATATTATTTTAATATTAAACAGATTATTGACGTGAAAATCACTTCACAACTGTCAATATTTGCCACGCGATTTTCACTTCACTAAATCACGTGGCTGGACACAACTTTTCTTGTAGTGTATATCCCAACCAAATTTTCAAAGTAGCATGAACCGACTCAACTCTGTTGGTGGTTTTATTTCCAAGGTGTCGGACATTATCAGTCCATGCACAAACTATCTTCTTCTTCATCTGATCAAGAATCGCGCTTTCAACATATTTCAGCAAAGCATGATACTTTTCACACACTTTCCGAAAATGAATGACGAAATCGATATATAATTCTTTTGTGGAAGAATTTATTATTCGATTCAATGCATCCATTATTTTTTCTACAATCACACACGACTTCACCAATTTCCCACCTTTGCATTCTACTTGTTTTTTTCCCTACAATGGGTTTAACTTGACTTCTCACATTCTTTGTTATGTGCTACTTACAAATTAATGCATAAGAAGAAGGAAATACCTTTGCAACCACATTCATTAATGCAGTATCGCGGTTCGTAATAATAGCTCCAGGCATCTTACCTTGATCATTCAAAAGTGACCGACACACCTTTAATTCCCAAGTAAAAATGTCCTTTTTTTCACACTCCAAAAATGTGAAACCAACGGAATATGTCTTTCAGTTGAGGTAACACCAACCATCTCAAATAATGGAAGTCTACACTTTTGGTCTTGTAGGTAGAAACAAGTATGAGCACTGTCGAAAATGTGTTGAATAACTTTATCGAATTCGGATGAGTCCAAAAAGTATCTCTAACTATAACTTCATCGTTGCAAGTTCGGTATCAGGACACGTAACTGTGATCGTTCAACAGTTTCAACAGTTGTTGCATCTTAGTTTTATCCCCCCCTAATCGCCTTGTTAGTGAGGTACAAAATGTTATACACTTGCTTGATATTTGACATATTGTCGATTTTCTTCTGTTTCAATGTTACAAGTATATTTTTTGATTGGACAAGATTCAAGGTCATGTCACTAATATATTCCTTCTCTTCCGACTTGAGTCGACATACACTAGGATGACCGACTAATTTTAAGCACAATTCATGGTTATGCAAACCCAAATGACATTAAATCTCCTTTTTTTTTGTTAGCCAACATGTAACCATGAAGCTTAAACGGACACTCACATTTTCTACTACCAATGTTGTCTTTCTTCAAATTCCGGACAAGAGATCGACAGCTCCCACTTCTTTCACACAACATAATCACAAAGGTGTTTCTTCTATCCAAGCCATTATCTGACCTTCTGATTACTACACTAAATCCAAGTCTAGATGCCTACATACTAATCTATTCGAGCATGTTATCACGATTTTCAAAGTCTTTCTTGTTGTTAAAGTTGTTGCCAACATCCATTACCTTCACAACAACCCCTTAAGCATTCAGAGAAACATCGTTCAGAGAAATTACTTGTTTTAGGAAAATATCAGGGTGCACCATATCTATTGGAAACAATACAAACAATAACAAAATATTAATTAGTCTACTGCTACATAAGAGGTTGGAATATGAACACAGAAACATTCTAGAGATGTATCTCTAGAAAAGTTCATATACATATGTTCCGGAGATACATCTCCGGACACTGTGAAGGTTTTTTCAGCAAACTTTCTTGATTAATGTGAGCAATGTAGATGAAAATGAATAATCTTTACCTGAAATTATATTTTCTTTTGCTCCTAGTGATATGTTGAACCAAAAGGATGGAGATTTGGAGTGAGAAATAGGATTGAGAGAATGTATGGTTTTTAGGGTGAGGGTTTGAGTTGAAAATGAAGAATGACAACAACAGGGGAATGATCATGCAGCTGGAAATTATATCAGATATTTCCGGAGATACATCTCTCGAAAAACCTGACATGCAAAGGTGACCAAAAAATTCAAATGTTTTTCTCACTAAACGAAACAATTTAAATGTTTTTCTCAAATTGTTCCGGAGATATATCTCTGGAATAAACTTTAGTAAATGCATGGGGAGCCACTCAGAATGATCTATGTTAGGGTTGCAAATGGTGCGTTCGGAGATATATCTCCGGAAATTGGGTCGGCCTATTTTGATAAATATAAATAAATATATTATTTTTTCTATTTCATTTTGTATTTTATATTAAAATACAAAAGTAAAGTTTAGTTGTCCTAAAGAACTTATGTAAATAAGTTGAAAAAGTTTTTATGAATAATGTCATAAGTTGTTTTTACAAGTTCTCCTAAATAAATAATCTCTCAAAACTTATTTTTCTATGTAAGCTCAAATAAGTCTATGTAAATAAGCATTTAGTCTCATTGTACTTTTGATTCTCTAGTATATTTAAACATTAGTTGAATTGCTTATTTATATATGTTGAAATGATATAGGCTTTTTTAAGTAGGCTAATAGGCTTATCATGCCTTCAAAAAGGCCATGCTCAGCCCAAAAATGAGCCTCTGGTAGGCCATAGGTCAGACTTAGGCTTGTATTATTTTATCAGATCAATCTCAGGTTTGGCAAAGCCTAACTCGGCCTAGCCTATTTCTACCCCTACCAACAGTGCACTGAATCAACAAGATAATTTAAATAGTGACACCTTAGCCCAAGAAATTTTTTGAGAACTGCAAGGTTATCAACCGACGAAACCCCACTGACACCATATCATCAATATATTAGAGATAAGACACTTGTGACCCACTGCTCCTTATCTTAAATCCTTCACAAACAACAATCGAAATAAATATTTTCAAGGAAATGCTTAGGCCTTCAACAACCAAAAGAAAGAGGAAAGGTACCAATGAGTCTCCTTGTTTTAGACTCTTCTAGATGCTAATATTCTCTATTGAGCACCCATTCACCAATATAGAAAGACTCTCCAAAAATATAGAAGCTCTAATCCAAACTCTCAATTTGTCATCAAACCCAAATCTCATTAGTAAGTAGTTCAAGAAATATTGGCTAAAACCGAGTCATAAGTCTTCTCAAAATCCTTTTGAAACGCAAAACACTCCTTTTTTCGACCTCTTAGTAAGGTCTAACACCTATTCAGAGCAACAACCCCATCCACAGGTTTTCGAACCTTAACAAATATTGATTGCTCTAAAGAAATCAAATACCTTATAACCCATACTAGCCTAGAAAACAACATCTTAGCTACCAATTTATACAAAGAATCAATAAGAGAGATATGTCTAAAGTTCCCTAAACCCAGAGGATAATCAACATTAGTGATAAGGGAAACAAAAAAAAAAGATGTGAGACTTTTCGGAAGAATGATGTTGAGAAAGAAATGGTCAAACATCTCAAACATATGATACTTAATAAGCTCCTAAAACTTCTTGTATACAGAAAATTTAAAACCATCCAGGCCCGGACTCTTGGAACCATCAAATTGGGAGACCACTTCCTCGATCTCTATAGGAGTAAACCTAGCAGAAATGGAGTCTGCCTCAACCAAGGAGATACAAGGAAGGATAACCCCATCCATGGTAGGCCTAGAACCCACATAATAAATTAAGTGATCTTTAAAGAACCTAGAAACATCCCATCTAACCTCATAAACCTTTTCCGCCCATTAGTCCCCTACACAAAGAGAAATCATACTTTTCCTTCGACTTCTCTTCCAGCCACAAGCATGGAAATACCATGTATTTACATTCCCCTCTTTAATCCATATCGCTTTAGATCTTTAAAATATTTGTGACCCACGATACCGAATAATCTTCCATAACTCTTGACAAACCAATGATCTACCCTCCAAATCTACAAGAGTAAGATCCACAACCTCATCCTTTAGCTCGAAACTCTCAAGCTTGCTCAAGCAAGCCTTAATCCAAATGCTTGGGTTACCAAACATCTAATTCTTCCAAACCTTAAAGGGAGTTTAAGGGATTTAAACTTATCTGTAATGATGCACACCATCCAGTGATGACAAACCTCCACACCCCAAGAATCGCAAACTAACGACTCTAAGCTCAAAGCACCCATAATGAAGTTGTTAAACCTAAAAGGCTTAGGGCCCCAAAACTGCGAAGGATACTTGACCATAATCAAACAATGATCAGAAGCATCATGGGTCAGAACCCATGTGCTATTTTGAACCCACTCCTCCTCTCACCCATTAGATAAGAGCACACGATCCAGCATACTCGTGGCAACCCATTTAGAGTGATACCAGGTAAACCTCATACCTAACAGGGATAAATCCACCAACTCCATAGCCTTAATGAAAGATTTGAACTCAAGGGGTTCCACCTAGGTCGAACCTTAAGTCCCACATCCACCCCTTTCTCTAGGCCGGACAAATAACCATATTGAAATTTTCCAAGACACGATAAGCATCGCCAAGAAAGCGCTTGGGCACCCGCACCAAATGATTTTAAATCACCCTTTTATCCGCCAAAGAATATTTGGCATAAACATTCACAACAAAACACAAGCGAGCATTCCCCCTTCCCCCCTTAAGACAAGCCCCAAGATATCTTGGACTAGATAACGAGAAGACCACATTCCACTCTGCACTACACCAAATAAAAATCAAACTCTAATAGATTCCACCCTCGGAGAAAAACTCCAGCTATAAATTGGATTTCCCCATATAAAACTACATAAGAACCCATCCACTTCCTTAAACTTAACCTCTTAAATAGGGCCAAAATCCAAATTATGTTCCTTGACCAAATTACGCACCTTCTTTTTTTACACTACCCCTTAATCTTCTAACATTAATGGACCTAATGATCATTATAATCCTTCTGCCTCCCTAACCCTCTTAGACTGAACGTCTCTCAGTTATAATTGAACCAACATCCTAAGCTCAAAAGAATCCTCCTGAATAAAAGAAAATCCAACCTCATTAGACCAAATCATGACTTGAAATATCCTGAAGAATGGAGTTTTTAGAGTTTGAATTTCATTTTTTTAACTCTTTATTTATTCTTATAAGTCATTAATAGAAACAATTTTCTCAACTGGTTTTTTAAATAAGTTCATAACATTTTTGAATTCTACTTTATTAACATGCCTTTTGCAAATATCGTTCTCGTCAATAATGTTTTTGATTTATCTCATGAAAGCGTTCTTACTTTCAGATTCTTCCATCTTATCTAATATTCCTATTAGGGTATTAGCTCAATGGTTAGTGTAGTGAGAACATTAATTCTTTTATTACAACTATTACAATTACAATAAATCTATTCCTAAACATTCATCACGGTAAAAATATGACTCTTCAAAATTATTAATTTGATGAATTTCTTCATAAGAAGATTCTTCAAAAGATGAAAAACTATCTTCTTCTTCAGAATTTATAAAAGATATTTTTTAATGTAGATATCAAACTTTCTTTTAACTCCTCAAAAATGTCTAAATTTCCTAATTAATTAAGATTCTTCATATGTGTTTGATTTTAATTATAATTATATTTACATATTTACCCTTATTATTTATTTAAATATAAATTTAACTTATAACAATGTTAAAAAATTTACTTTGAACAAATTTAATCTTTTTTTTTTATAACAATGTCCCTCATAATTACATAAAAAAGAGAAATTAAAAGAGTTGAAAGAATAAATATTTAAGGATATATTGGAGAAAGTGTTATTAATATTGCATTGAAAATGTAAGATCACTTATAATTTGGGACAATTTTTTTCGACAAAGTAACTTATAATTTGGGACAGAGATAATATTTTCTTAATAACAACTACAATGTACTAAACTAATTTTACTACCTCACTTCTTCAACTTACGATCTAGACCACACACTATTAACAAGTACCCTTAAATAACATGAAAATCTAATATTATGGTAAAATAAACAATGAATTAAGTAAAACGAGAAAATATATATTTTTTAATAGAAAAATTGGTTAAAAAATAAGTAATTACCTCATTATTATTTGACTCTCTCAAAGAGATAAGGAGTATAATAATATGTTCTAGATAATTATTAAAATAGATTGAATAATTAGAGTTAAAGAATAAACTACAGATGAAATAAAGATGAAGGTATTTAAATACATAAATTTATTGAAAAATATAAGAATTAATGGTAAGCTTGGGATTTTTAAAATGATGAATATATATATATATATATATATATATATATATATATATATATATATATATATATATATATATATATATATATATATATATATATATATATATATATATATATATATATATATATATATATATATATATGAAATCAAAGGTGATTTAAAAAGATGTAAGGAACGTGGCTATAATTTTTTCTAAGAAAAAATAAAGGGAGTTACGGTGAAAACGACGTAGTTTCACAATGGAACAATAATTTTCCTGTTATCGCTGAGTTAAGAAATGAAGAAGAAAGAAAGAAAGAATTAATTCAATAATTCAATTCAAATTCATCGTTTGCTTTGTTCTTCGTTCCCTAATTCTCAATCAAAATCCGTTTCTTCAAATCTGAGCCACTTTAATTCTCTCCACAAGTTACAAGGTATATCAAATTTTTCTCTTTTTTAATCCCTCTTGTGTTTATCGAATTATCATTCGCAGTATTGATTTGAGAATTAACATGAACTTCATTTCTCGCGTTCTGCAGAAACTTTTTTCAATGGTGCAAACACAGAATTCACAGCCTGATGAATTAACCACGCCCTTAATTGTCAGTCAGTTTTTCTTCCATTTTTTCATGATTTTATTTATGTTTTATTTACTACCAATTTTTATGATTTTATTGGTTTATACATATGGAATTGTTTTCAATGTGCAAAAAGTGTTTATTGTCTGATAAATTTTAGTGTTTAATGTGCAAGAAGTTTATTTGAACGAGGTCGTAATTGAATTAATTTGGTACAATTTGACATATAGATAGATACAACTGCAGAACACAATAGTTATCAAACTAATGACAGCAAATTATTTGGTTTAACAATTTTAGTGCTTATTGAATTATGTAAACTGGGTAATACTTCAATAAATGCACACTGGGTAATACTTCATTACCAAAAGTTTCCTATTGCCTGTTTTGCATTGACAGCCACATCCCTTCTTCCAGCTAAAAGTGGTAAGTAAGAGATAGTTTTTTGGTTCACTTAGGCATGTTCAGCTTGTGATCAGTTTCTTTCTGCTGATATGCATGGCTCCTTGAAGTCTGCACCTTATTATTCCTGCAGAGGGGATTTTTTCTTGTTCATTATGGATCATACTGTTAATGGTAGTTTGTTTCAAATGCTTGTTTTGCTGATTTGCTACTGCAATGCAGCTTTACTTAGTTTTAGTATTTCTACCTTTTATGATTGTACTGATTAAAACTAATATATGTTTTTTCATAAAAAATAATTAATCTAATCTCTTACAGACACAGGCGCAGCCGCAGGAAGATCGTTTGACAAATGATGGTCTGATTCCTCAGATATTTTCATCTGTGCCGGCTCTGAGTGATGCTGCTTCTTATCTTTCACAGACAACATCATTCTTAGCTGGTTGTTTCTCTGACTATTCAGGCAAGCATTTTTTGGTTTTACTAGTTCTTTTAGGGTCTATTTGGAATCTCCTTTCAGAAGTTTAAAGAATTGTGCCGCCAGTTCCTATAATTTTCCATAAACATATCTAATGAAGCTGAATTATAAATTCATAATGTAGCCTGTAAAATTAGAATTTGGTTTATCTCCAAGAAAAATTGTAAGGATGTACTTTGCTCGTCTACATTTAGTGCAAATAGAAACTATGCATTTAAGTTGTCACTTCAACTGTGCATTTTACATGAGAAGCGAAGATTGTAGAACGTAATCAGATTGCTTTTGTATTATGGTCATTGGTCGCCTTTTAGGGAAATTAAAATTCCTTTACAATTTTATAAGGGACAAACAAAGGCTCGGAGAATGGATTAATTGTTTTAGAACTTAATGTCCTCATTCTATTAAACCTTATAGGAACTGTAGATTTTACTGTAGGTCTAATTAGGTTCTTAAAATCTGCTATTCCTTGTGTTTTCAAGTATCGTAACAGCTTTAGTCTGGGTGCATAACTTCATAACTTCATTACTTCTGCTATTCCCTGCTCTATTCAAGAAATTTCTCCTATACATAAATTTAAATTTGTTAAATCCAAATGGCCAGTCTAACGGGACTTGCAGCAACGTCATAGAAGGTCTGAAGGGTGGCTAGTAGCCTTCACTCACTGACTGGACTGACAGCTGCAGAAAAGTGTGTGGCAGAGTGTGAGATAGAGGTTGACAGAGCGCTTTAGGGGACTGACCGATGTGACTTCATAGAATCTGATGGTGGGATCGTGGTATTGTCAGACACAGCTTTTGAAGTTTCTCCAAAGGCAATAACAACAACCCCATAATCATTTTGGGACTAGGCAAAAGTGTATGTTGGACATCCAACATCAGGACTGAAAAACAAGATACAGTTAGCCTTGACGGTGGCTGAACCCAAAGATAAAGAACTATGATTTCAAACCTTGTTCGGAAAAACGAAAACTATTATTATATTCCCAACCATTAGAGAACTACAAAGCAGAATAGAGGACTGACCGATGTGACTTCATAGAATCTGATGGTTGGATCGTGGTATTGTCAGGAGCGGCTTTTGAAGTTCCTCCGAAGGCAATAACAACAAGCCCATAGCCATTTTGGGACTAGGCGAAAGTGTACGTTGGACATCCAACATCAGGACTGAAAAATAAGATACAGTTAGCCTTGACGGTGGCTGAACCCAAAGAAAAAGAACTATGATTTCAAACCTTGTTCGGAAAAACAAAAACTATTATTATATTCCCAACCGTTAGGGAACTACAAAGCAGAATTGTGGAAAGACGATTCAAGAAGGATCGAATCAAGCTCTAGATACCATGTTGAATTTGTGATTGTGTAAAAGAAGAGAAACAAATATTATTGATAATGATTATTGACTTAATACAAAATACTCAATACTATCCTATTTATAGGGATACATATACTCCGGACCATCATAGAACTACTCCAGACAATCATAAAACTTGTACAATTAATTTATAACTACTTTTCTTTATCACACGTACTAAGTATAAGACCTTGACATTAGTGATTTTTGACCTTAAATCTTTTGTTTTGTTATTTTTTCAGTAGAACATTCCCCAAGACAGTCTGGTGCTTCTGACATTCATGCACAAGAACTCGTGGCTTTTTCTTCCCCAGAAACTGAGGCATCTTCATCTACTGATATAAATCATATCAATTCAAATGGAAAAAATTTAACAAGTATTGAATCATCTTGCACTTCAACTTCTACACCTCTACTTACGCATGGCGAAAACACAAGGATTTCTGGCAGAGATCCGTTACAAAATGCCAGTACCAGCACACTTGTTGAATCAAATAATACTGGGCGAAGTGGCATTTCCATTTTCCGAAGGTATTATATGTCATCCCAATCTGAATGTGATTTTTTCTGATAGGTCCTTTTTCCAAATTATTAAACTAAACTGGTATAATGTGACAATGTTGGATACTAAGATACGGTTATTTACTGTTCAGTATGTATCTGCAAGTTTTTCAATGAAATAAGGATTTAATAGGCATACACAGTGTAAATCAGTTTTAAATTGTCATCCGATGGGAGTTCCCATTTTTCCATTGTGTCCTTATATTTTCTTCTATTGATTTTCCATATTTTCATTTACATACTGTAGTGTTAGTATCCTTGTATTTCTGAAAAAGTAGAGGGAATTGAGAGAAAATCAGGAAAAGTTGGAAGGGAGAGCGCTCACAGAAATTTTTGAGAATGGGTGAATATTATTCATTCTTTAATCTTTCCAATATATATGATATTGATACGTCATTTTTTTTTCCCTTTCTAAATATTATGAAATGTATCCTAGCAAAAATACTTTACCCAAATGATTGAAAGACGCGGAGTTTACGCGTTGCCACATCATCTACTTCTGCTTAGGCCACCATGAGATTAAACTCTAATATTTCCTCGCTCTACTTGTCATATAAATTTATGTTGATTTCTCCATTTAAGCTCCTATTCTTCTTTTTTTTTTAGGACAGAAAATCTAAACTCCAATTTGTTAAAGCTCTTTTGATTACTGACATGGGGATGATAAACTTCTTTTTATGACTTCAGCCTGATTGATCGCGCTCGAAGAACTGTCCGTGGATCTGCAGATGATATAGGATGGCTTCAACATGCTCAAGGAATGCCCCCAGTTGAAGATGGAACAGAGAGGTTCCAGGAAATTCTTGACAGCATCAAGTAAGTATTGTATTGTTTTTTCTCATATCTTTTAGTTTTTTTTTTTAACTCAGTTTTTCTTACATTGTCAGGCACGGTGTTCATCGGTTACCAAATTCAATGGTTTATTTATTAATTCCAGGTAAAGTGCCTGATTGTGCTCATGATAAAATAATGACCACGACTTGCATACACACACAGCATGACATTAAGCCCCGTGATGAATCAATGATAAGATATCATTTTGAAATTTATGTGCTATTAACTGTAGCGCTTCTTAAATTGGCAGGTCTTTTCAGTAACCATGGTCCACTTTACTTTGTGAGTACGAAAGTCAGTTTTTCAAAATTGGGTTTGGCCTGTCATATTGCAAAGATTCATAGCGAGGTATATAATAATAGTAGTTATTACGGAAAATGCTAACTCTATTGTTCGTGTTATTTTTCTTACATTCTATTACTGAATATGAAATGATAATTAATTAGGCTTCAGTTGAGAAAAATGCCAGAGAGATAAAAGAGTATGTTGAGGAAATTTATTGGGGTTCAAATAAACGTGTTTTGCTTCTCGGACATAGCAAGGGAGGAGTAGATGCAGCAGCTGCTTTATCACTGTACTGGCCTGAATTGAAAGATAAAGTTGCTGGGTTGGTATTAGCACAAAGTCCATATGGTGGTACTCCTATAGCTTCAGATCTTCTGCGAGAAGGACAGCTTGGTGATTATGTGAATGTACGGAAACTCACTGAGATTCTTATCTGTAAAATTATTAAGGTATGTTGACTTCTTGTTTACACTTGAAATGTGTGTTTTCTTTGCCATCTTTTTCTTATCTGGATTTTCCTTCTTCCTTGGGAATACAAGAACATAAGAAGTTGGCTTAATGTTTCTATATTTTTGCCAAAACTCATCCATCTCTTTTTTGCTTGTCATCTGTATTTTGGTATGCTGATTATGGTACACGATTTGATGTTACTTGAGACAATATCTAATGTTTTCATGTACTACAATTTCCTTTAGCAGTATAGTTTAGTTTTGACCTATCTGGATGGTTCCATTGGAATGCTAAAAACAGTTATATATAAGGCTGGAAGCAAATTTGGGATTTTGTATATTGAAGTAATGAAAGATAACTGTTACTGCTCCATAAAAAACAGTAAGGGTCTCGTTTGTTCAACGGAGAGGAGATGACAGATTTTAATTGAGGGGAGGGAAAGAGAGGGAATGGATTTTAATTGCCTTTATATTTGGTTCAAAAGAGAAGAGTGGAGGGGGGATATTCTAATTACATATACATATTTGGTTCACAAGAGGAGGAAAAAGATTTTAAAACAATTATATTTATATCCTTATAATCTTACAACAATTTTCTAAATTTAACCCAATAAAATAATATGACTTAACAGAAAAGTGAGCAAATAGAAAAGAAACATTGCTTCTAATATAAAACAAACAAATACAACAATCAAAATCATTACCGTAAAGACAAATCCATCAAAGTGACAGAAGCACCAGTGCAAGAAGATATTCCAAAGGAGCAAAATTGCTCGCACTAAAATTAATAGAGATAGTGTAACCTTTAAAATTTTAATAAACATAGTTTTGGATTTTAATATAAAATGAGGATAGTTTTGTCAATATAATAAAAAAATTAAATAACACAGCTACCCTCCCTCCAAATCCCCCGATTTAGGGGGAAGCAAAAAGTGGTCCTAAGAAGGATTTGACTCCCCTCCTTTCCCATTGCCTCCTAAAAATTGAACTGAACAAATAAATTTTAAAATCTCCCATCCACATCACCCAACCATACAGATCAAAGGTATATTTGGAAGACAATTCAATCTCATCCCATGGAGCATTGAATCATTCTACCTTTGTACAGGGTTTTGATGTTCATGGTTCTATGCAATTAGCCATGAAATGGAATCTATTAGAGTGTATTCTGTATTTAGACTAAAAGTAGGTAACTGGCAACTGCCAGTTATAGTCTAGTGTCACTTAGCATAGCCAATCACCTTGTTACGATATAAGTAACAAGGTGTAACTTCAATGTAACTAACTCGTAATCAAAACAAAATTCTGTTACAGCAATAAAAAGCTTTACTCTCTCTCTAGCATAGTTTCTAACACGGTATCAGTTTAAGCCTCTTGATCCTTCGCTGCGATGGAGCAACCACCGCCTCCGGAGTCTTCGCCAGCGACCTCTGTTCATCTCTCCGGTGCGAACACGCCGGAAATGCCAAAATCCACTGACAATGTGCATCGTTTCCAGTTCGCGCTCAAGATTGCACACAAACTGGACGAGAAGAACTTCCATCTATGGCGGCAACTAATCGAGTCGTACATCAACGCACACAACCTCACTGAGTTCGTCGTCTGCTTGCGTGTTCCACCTCAGTTTGTGGATGATGAAGCTCGTAACTCAGGTACTGTTAATCCTACATACACTCGTTGGTTGCAAAAAGACCAGATGTTGTTATCGTGGCTCCAATCCACGTTATCGAGTGAGATCCTCTCACGAGTTCTTGGATGCACTTATGCTCATGAACTCTGGGATTGTCTTTTCAACTATTTTCAGAAACAAACTCGCGCTCGAGCTAGATAACTTCGTGTTGAGCTTCATGCCCTAACTCTTGCTGATTCTATTCTTCATGACTATTTACTCAAGATTCGCAATATTGTTGATGCTCTAGCTTCAATTGGTGATCCAATTCCAGTTTCGCACCACATTGATGTTATCTTGGAAGGTTTACCAACTGAATATGCTCCAGTAGTGTCTTGTGGAGAGTAAATTTGGTGTAATGGATCTTGATAAAGTGGAGATTCTTTTGCTTGCTCATGAATTGCGTCAGAATAGGTTCAAGAAGCAGTCAACACCAGATCTGGTGTCTCTGAATCTCACTCATGCTGCTTCTACTGGCTCCAATCCTAAGGATACAACTTTTGCTGCACCAGACTCTGTACCTCCACCAGTTGCTCAAAATTCTGACATTGACACTCCGCAATTTCGTGGAGGTAGAACTTCAAGAGGTGGTCACTCAGGTCATGGTAGAGGTGGCAGGTCCTCAGTGCAGTGTCAAGTGTGCTCTAAGGTTGGACATTTTGCACTCAACTGCTGGCATAGATTTAATCAGCAGTTTCAGCCTACAACTAACTTTGTGCCAACATATGCTCCTCAGCCTTGGACTGCTTCACCTACACCCTATGTTTTGCAGCCTGTCAATGTTTGGACCAGACCCCCCTCCAACAGCAGAGCTATTCCTCAGCTCACTCTACCTAGTGCTTTAGTTGCAAATTCTTAGCCTGCAGTTGTTCCAAGTGCATCCTGGTATCCTGACTCAGGAGCATCATATCATGTTAATAATGATTCAAGGAATGTGCAGCAAGTGACACCATATGAAGGTCCTGATCAGATCTTCATTGGCAATGGTCAAGGTTTGCCCATTAATTCCACTGGTTCTAGCACTTTTCTGTCTAACACACACCCACACACACCTCTTACCTTGAATAAACTCTTATTCCCTCCATTACAAAGAATCTTATCAGTGTCGGTCAATTTTGTCGTGATAATGGAGTATATTTTCTGCATACATCTGATAAGTGCCTTGTCAAATCTCAGGCTACACATGAGGTGGTACTTGAAGGTGCTTTTGGAACTGATGGATTGTATGAGTTCACTTCACTCAACTTCTCCAGCTCATGTTCCAAGACTGCTGTCAACTCTGTGTTCTACTACTTTGTTACCTAGTATTAATACTACTGTTACTCATGTTAGGCCTACTGTCATGTGGCACCTAAGGCTAGGACATCCTAATAAACATGCTCTTAAGCTTGTACTTCAAAGTTGTAATGTTGTTTTACATAATAAAGAAACTGATTTCTTCTGCTCAGCCTGCTGTATGGGTAAATCTCACAGAATTCCCTCTTCACCTTCATACACAACACACTCCACACCTTTGGAACTAATTTATGGGGATCTATGGGGGCCATCTCCCAATGCATCTACTCTAGGCCACAAGTACTACATGTCCTTTGTAGATGCCTATACTAAATTTACTTGGATTTACTTCCTTAAAAACAAGTCTGAAGCTCTAGCTACATTTAAACAGTTCAAAACATTGGTGGAGTTGCAGTTTGGCAAGCCTATTAAGGCCTTTCAGTCTGACTGGGGTGGCGAATTCAGGCCATTTAACAAGTTCTTGGCTGAGTTAGGTATTCTGCACAGGGTTATCTGCCCTCACACACACCATCAGAATGGTGGTATAGAGAGGAAGCATAGGCATATTGTGGAAACAGGGCTCACATTGCTAAGCCATGCTTCACTGCCCTTAACTTACTGGGACTTTGCCTTTTCTACAGCTGTTTATCTTATCAATAGACTTTCTTCTGCTTCAATACAATTCCAGGTCCCCTATTCCTTGTTGTTTAACACCAGCCCTGACTACACTTTTTTCAAAGTGTTTGGTTGTGCCTGCTTCCCACTCTTAAGACCCTATTCTAGCCACAAACTTGATTTTAGGTCTCAAGAGTGTGTCTTCCTTGGATATTCCACTTCTCACAAAGGATACAGATGTCTAGCACCTAGTGGTAGACTTTTTATCTCCAAAGATGTGCTATTTCATGAGTCCAGATTTCCATATGTTGAACTATTTCCATCCCCCACTTCAACTCATACTCAAAATTCTTCCTCATCTGTCTCTCTTTCTCCTCTGCCTCTTACATTCCCACCTCTTTCTTCTCCTAATTCTAATTCATTCTCCTCTTCCTCTAAGCCTCTTTCTTCATCCTCTATTCATTCTGGACAGCCTGTGGCTACTAACAGTCTTAATGATGTCAGTGCTTCTAACACTACTAAACCTTCTACCTCTTCCTTTACAATCCTACCTGGTAGGTCTCATGTCTCTGAATCCACTACCTCTGCTTCTACTTCACACCTTTCTACATCTGATCAGCCTTCACCTGCTTCAACTGTATCAGACCCTCCTAGCTCCAGTCAATCTGAAGCTTCTCCAGCTAATGCTATTCCTCCCAAGGCAGTTCCAGTTGCTGCTATTCCTGTTAATAGTCATGATATGCAGACAAGGGCTAGTCAGGTTTTTCTCAACCCAGACTTGAACCCAAGTTACTACTCACACTGTCTGAACCCAAAACAGTTAAACATACTCTCTCTGATGTACAGTGGAAAGCAGCAATGCAAGCAGAATATGATGCTCTTATGAACAACAACACATGGACCTTGGTTCCTCTCCCATCTCAAAGGTAGGCTATAGGCAGCAAGTGGGTATTTAGAATTAAGGAGAATCCTGATGGCACAGTTAACAAGTATAAGGCCAGACTTGTGGCCAAAGGCTTTTGTTAAGAAGTGTGGTTGAGCCTAACTCAACCCTACAAAACCGGTTGGTAGAGTGAGGATTGCCCCCACTTATAAACACATGTTTATGCCATATATTGTCCGATGTGGGACTCTTAACACACCCCCTCACGCTCAGGACTGGACAACTGAAGCGTGGAAATAAATGGTGGGTGGCCCGATAGCGGAAACCATAGAAGGTGGCCTACCGGATCTTAAACGAGGCTCTTGATACCATGTTAAGAAATGTGGTTGGGCCTAACTCAACCCTACAAAACCGGCTTGGTAGAGTGAGGATTGCCCCCACTTATAAACACATGTTTATGCCATATATTGTCCGATGTGGGACTCTTAACAGCTTTCATCAAAGAGAGGGGTTTGATTTTAATGAAACTTTCTCTCCAGTTGTGAAACCTATCACCATTAGGCTGATCTTATCTATTGCTCTCACTCATAACTGGACCATACAACAATTGGATGTGAACAATGCGTTCCTTAATGGGCTGTTAGATGAGGAAGTCTACATGGTTCAACCTAAAGGCTTTGAAAGTGGTAATCCTGATATGGTCTGCAAACTCAATAAGGCCATTTATGGCCTTAAGCAAGCTCCTAGACAATGGTTTGAAAGGCTTCAAGCAGCCCTGGTGCAACTCAGCTTTCAGCCTAGCAAGTGTGACCCTTCCTTGTTCAGTTACTTCTCTCAAGGGCATATAGTCTATCTCCTGGTCTATGTAAATGATATTATCATCATTGGCAGCTCAGTTGCTCTTGTGCAATCCATCATCTCCAAACTGAATATGGCTTTTTCTCTCAAACACTTGGGAGACCTAGACTGTTTTCTTGGTATTGAAGTCAAGAGACTCACTTCTCAGTCCTTGCTTCTCACTCAGACAAAATATATCGAAGATCTTCTTCTCTGCAATATGCAACTCTAACAAGGCCTGACATTGCCTATTCAATGAACAAAGTTTGCCAGTTCATGTCCCATCCCTTGGAGGCACACTGGGTTGCTGTGAAAAGAATCCTGAGGTACCTTAAAGGCACTCTCTCCCATGGTCTGCAACTTCTCCCCTTACCTCTTACTACTGCTCCAGTCATTTAGGTCTTTTGTGATGCAGATTGGGCATCTGATCCTGATGACAGGAGAAGCACCTCAGGTGCTGCTATTTACTTTGGTCCCAACCTCATTTTATGGTGGTCCAAAAAGCAGCCTGTTGTGGCCAGGTCCAGCACTGAGTCTGAATTCAGAAGTCTTGCTCAAGCTACTGCTGAGTTTAGACTAAAAGTAGGTAATTGGCAACTGCCAGTCATAGTCTAGTGTCACCTAGCATAGCCAGTCACCTTGTTACTATATAAGTAACAAGGTGTAACTTCAATGTAACTAACTTGTAATCAAAACAGAATTCTGTTACAGCAATGAAAAGCTTTACTCTCTCTCTAGCATAGTTTCTAACAGAATCTCATTTCTTGCTTTTATTTTCTATTAAACATAGGAATCCTCATTCTACAGAATAGGTCATGCCATGTACCAAATATATTGGTCTAGATTTAAACACACTTAGAATTTTTAGCTAGGATGTGAAAAAACCGACCAAGTCTTTTCTCACTTAGTGATATATTTGGTTCAAAGATAAACCATTTGCTCTAAATCTTTCTCAGAGGTTTAGATCTATAGTTTTTGTTGGGCTTCCTACACCTTAACTATTGGATTATCCTCCATCCTGCCAACTCTTCTTACCAGTTCTTTTATATGTCTTCTCTTCATATGCCCAAATCATCTAAAGACGAGACTCTACCATCTTTTATACAATGGGGGCTTTCCCGAAGTTCTATCAAATGATTGTTTTTAATACCTTTGTCTTATTCATGCAATGTAACATTTTCATCTATGTGACATTAAGATTGCTTTCTTTTCTTCTTTTATTACCGAACATTTAGTTATATACATTTGCAGGTCTTGTAGCTATGACAAAAAAATTCAATAAGCTAGAGTGGTAGTTTTTCACATATCACACCTGGAACGTTCCTATGTTTGACTCTATTTGCCTATCACTTTGTGTGATATGCCCAAGGTTCTTACTGTGAGACTTGCGCCATTGAAAATTCTCAAAATTTCACCTCTAAGCTAGGATTTGCGGGTCTCTTGCATTCCGTATACTTCAGTTTACTAATAATTAAGCAGAAATCATTTACTTTTGTTCATATCTCTTATCTTTACAATTATTTATTCTCTCAACTATCCAGAGAGAGTTTTTGGAGTGGGCCAGCCAGTCCATGGACTGGGCTGACTCATAGAACTGGCCAGACCACTTTATATCATAACCAAGTCCATGGGCTAGATATAGCCAACAAAAACTTGTGAGCCTTTTAGCCTTATCTGTGTAGATTTTAGGCCCTGTAGTTTTTTCTTGCCCTGACCCATGTGTGCCAAGGCCGGGGGTTGTGGAATGAGCCATTCTAACAGCTCTATTCTAAACTCAATCACTATGTTTCAGAGCTTCTTAGTATGACTCGTGAGTTATTTTCTCAGTAATTTGCACAATTCTGTATGTCACCTTTGTTATGAATGTAGGGAATTAAGTACTCCTGCACTCAACAGATATCTAAGAAGTGGTTATGGAAATTTTCTTTGAGATCACATTCAGTCATTGGTAAAAGATAATTTGATTTGTGTGTTGATTGAACGACATCTTCATCTTTGAAGATTCTACTTATTTTCTGTAGTAACTCGTTAAATTATGTTCTGTATTTTATCTATTGTTTTCATGTAACCTGCAGAATTGTGTTGGAGTATGTTTTTAGTCATTGTTAGCATCTTTCAGCTTTGTGGAAGTCTTGCATTATATAACTTACCATCTCTTGCTACAATTTATGATTTATATTTATAACAGGGAGACATGCGAGCCTTAGAAGACTTGACATATGAAAGGCGGAGAGAATTTTTAGAGAAGCATCATCTGCCAGAAGAAGTCCCCGTTGTTTCCTTCCACACTGAAGCTGGCATTTCACCTGCTGTTTTAGCTACATTATCTCATGTTGCTCACGCCGAACTACCCCTAGTTGCTTCAGCTGGTGAAAGTACAAAACTCCCCGTGGTGATGCCCCTAGGTGCTGCTATGGCTGCTTGTGCACAGTTACTGCAGGTGAGGTATGGCGAGAAGAGCGACGGGCTTGTAACTTGCAGAGATGCAGAAGTTCCTGGATCTATTGTGGTGCGACCTAAAAGAAAACTGGACCATGCTTGGATGGTTTATTCGTCGCTAAATGATGATCTTACTGAAGGCAATGCGTCGCAGGTTTGTGAAGCTCTCTTAACTCTACTCGTGGAAGTCGGGCAGAAAAAGAGACACGAGCTTGCAATGAAAGACGAATGAAAAGCATTTCAGTTTTTTATTCTACATGTTCATATTAATCTCTCCAGAACTCTATATTAAATTTATTATTTATAGTATAGTCATAAAAACATTGAATTAGGACAAGCTAAAAATATACGTTCTCATAGATATAAAAATAACTAAGCAAAAAACTTATTAGTAAACTGAATTTAACTTCCACAAACAAAAAAAAGCTGAAAAAGCATCACTTTAAAGAATAAGCCTTAATTTTTGCATTCAAAACAATTGTTTTTAGAACGTGGTAATTGGCATTATTATAATGAATTAAAGAGGAAATCTGCATCAAAAGCATAGAAATAATTAATCATTTTACAGGCAAGCATCAGATGCATTTCTTTACAACGTGAAAGAAAAAAAATAAAACTGAATCTTGTCCTCCTTTTATAATCCAAAGTCCCTGTTCTGAGAGAACCCTTTGTCCTTTAGATTTATCAGACCCTTGTAAATTTATTAAAAATCATATTAATTAAAGTATAAAGCATATTAATCTCATTATTTGATTTTGCAGTGGAATCTTAAATATATTAGGATTTTTATTTACTGCAATCTTTTCATAAACACGGTCCTACTGCACATGTTAGTTAAGGGCAATTTATGATGCTGTGTTTAATATCCCATCGAATATGTTTGTCACTTGTGTTTTTGAAGAATTTATTGTAGTACTCTTTATATCTTATAAAAAATACCTTTTTTGAAGTATGCATAATTTTGCACTTAATTTTTAATTTTCATTGACTTGAAAAGACATGTGATAGAGTATTTAAAGTGATTTTGTAAAAAACCTAAAGAAGAAAAGATTAAAATTGTCTTTAGTCTAGTTATCCAAAATATACATGAAGGGGGTATTAATTAGTGTGCAGATACTAAGTGAAAAGATAATCGATTTTTCTATTACAATAGGAATGTATCAAAATTTAACATTAAGCTTTTACTTTTTTATTTAATTTTAAATGTCCTCATGAAACACATTCACAAATTAATATTAAGATATATGTGTTTTTGTAGATGATGTAGTTCTAGGAGGACTTGAATGAGGCTCTGGAGAAGACCATTAAAAATGTTTATAACTTAAAAGTTAGAGTTGAAAGTTTGAGACAATATTAACCTTCAAGTAACATGATTTAAATGTTTTAGGTCGTTATACAAAATGATAGAGAGATATAAGGCGATATAAATCATTGAATTTAAACTAGACGGTTGAAATTGAGGGTCTCATTTATTTATATGACACAAAAGTACCGGTTAATTTGAAAAAAATTATTTTATCAGACAGCGATAAGACATACAATATTGTACGAGGCAAAATATTAAAAGATTAAAAATTAACATAAATAAAAAAAAGTTTAGCATATATGAAACGTGATAACATTAGAAATGAGTGTTGGGTAACTTATAATTATTCTTAAATTCTTATAAAAACAATATATATATATATATATATATATATATATATATATATATATATATATATATATATATATATATATATATATATATATATATATATATATATATATATATATATATATATATATATATATATATATATATATATATATATATATATATATATATATAAGGTTATCATTTTTTTAAATGGTAAATATAATATATTAATAAGATAAAAATCAGGATACAACAATAAAACGGGATAAATCACAAGAAGTGCCTAAGAAAAAGAAAAAATACAACAAGATAGATAAAGTAGGGAGACAAAGAAAGAAGGAATCATATATAAGCATAATCACAACTACTAATGAATCATCTCGATACTCACATGTTAGAGCTCGAATCAACCAGATCCACCATTGATAAATCAAATTTCAACAAAGAAGAAATAAAGATCCACCATCAAACTCTAATGACATGACAACCCTCGATCCACTATAGGTGCATGTAAAAGATAGGGTTTTGAAACTAATATGTGAAGGTGCATGAATTCTCCCCCGCCTACCCAAAAACCATTTCTAAGCCAAACAACTGGTCTTCTCTTCCATTTCTTTCTTTGATATTGTGACTCAATTGAAGATAACATCATTACAAACTTTCAAAATAGATCAGATAACCGCATGCCAAATCATAAGATAAATACCCTTATACTGAGTCGTACCTCCTAAAGAAAGGAAAGAGTGAAAAAGCACTCTAAGATCCTGATAAATAACTACCTCTATTCCAACCACTTAAAAATATAGGAGATGATCTCAAAATATTTAAAATGTTGAAAACTATCTCCTCTAAAAAACCACAAAAATGACATCCAAACCTATTAGTATCTGATATCACCCATTTCCTAATCAGGCTGACTCCGGAGTAGGCATGACAACATAGTCTGTATCCACGGGTATCTACTCGAACTCGCCCCGAAGTTAACGGGGAAAACTCGCTCTAATTGCGTTTGGATTTGAATTTGAGTTTTCTCCGATTATAAAATATGGGGATGAGTCGGATAATGGAAATATTAGTACACACCCCGAACACGCCTCGTTCACTTTATTATGTAAATTATTATTTAGTTTTGATAATTTAAAATGTTAAATGTGGTTAATGTTTTGATATTTTAATTTGTATTTATTATCTAAAATATTTGCAATGTATGTTTGGAATTTTTTGAGATTATTTTATTTTATTATTTATAATGTAATTTGATATTAAAAAAAAATAACTTTTTTATTAAAAAAACTAATTTCATTAAATGAATGGTGGCAGAGCAAGGATGCCTAAATTTGAAATGAGTTTAAGTTTTAATTCTTCATTCTCGTTTAAGTTTAGAGCTAAGAACAAAGATTATTTGAGAATTCGAGTTTGAATTGGAAAATGTAAAAAATATATCCGACCCGACCTTCAGTTGGGATGCAATATCATCATTAATTATATCTTTGCAACCTAAGATATAATAAGGACTCAACTTAATATCCTTTAAATTAATATCCATATTATTAAGACTTTGACATTTTCCACGTTGATGTTGAGTGATAGTCTTGTTGATAATCCAAGCAAATCCTCCATCTTTATGTGACGCAGATGTTGTCTTAATATTCGTGGGTGGATAGTCGCAGTTTTCTCCTTGAAATGACGACTTGTCTTTACATCTAAAATCAATCAAAACCAACAAATTTTTGTCATTTGTACCACGAACTACGGGGTTTTGATTCCATATTGCACTTTATGGGTACGTAGGCATGAGACGATAAGTCTCTCCAAACACAAAAATCTAAAAAATAATTCTCTTCTCATCTCCCCAATCTCTTTTCAAACAAACCATTTTCAAACCAAAAAGCGTAAATATTTCAAAGGGCTCCTATAGAGTACTATAGACGTTTTGGGTGCTAACACCTTCCCATTGCGTAACCAACCCCCTTACCCCGATCTCTCCCTCGTGTTCTTATTTTAGAACTCTTTGGTTTTGTTCGCTCTTTTTTCCTTTCCTTTATTTGGATAAATTAACACCGGTTGCTGGCCACTCAGGACTCCAACCAACACTTGCAAGAGTCTCTAGCGCCTTCCTATGGCCGGGTATCTACAGAGACACAAAAGAGTTCGTTAGAACTTGCTCAATCTGTCAAACTAATAAATACAGTACCAAAAAGAAACATGGATTGCTTCAACCTCTACCAATACCAAACCAAGTCTGGGAAGATCTAACAATGGACTTCATTACTCACTTACCTAATTCCTTTGGCCATACAGTCATCTGGGTAATCTGTGACCGTCTCAGCAAGTTCTGCCACTTCATCGGCCTTCCCACCAAGTTCACTGCAAAGGATTTGGCTCTACGATTTTCGGTCGAGATCTGTAGGCTTCATGGAATACCACGCACCATTATTTCTGATCGTGACCCCATTTTCCTCAGCGCCTTTTGGAAGGCATTGTTTAAAGCACAAGGCACCACCTTGAAGTACAGCACCGCCTACCACCCTGAAACGGACGGACAAACAGAAGTCGTTAATCGTTGTTTGGAAACTTATCTACGGTGTTTCACTAGTGAACAACCTAAGAAATGGTTTCAATACTTACATTTAGCGGAACTCTGGCATAACACCGCGTTTCATAGCTCCATCAGCATGTCACCATTCGAAGCCCTCTACGGTCGGCCCCCTCCTTCTTTTCCCCATTACGAACCAGGCTCTTCATCTTTGGTCATGGTGGATTCGTCCCTACAAAACAGAGAAGAAATTATTAACATCTTAAAACGCAATCTGGAGCGAAGTCGTTCTTATATGGAGACTCAAAGCAACAAAAAACGGCTACACGTAACCTTTCAAGAAGGAGACTTGGTTTTGCTTCGCCTTCAACCATACCGTCAGAGCTCCGTCCAGAAACGTGCTTCCAATAAACTTGCCAAACGCTTCTTTGGACCCTTCAAAGTTCTTCGCCGGATAGGAAGTGTAGCTTATCATCTAGATCTTCCGGACACATCTCGAATCCATCCCGTCTTCCATGTCTCACAACTGCGTCCATTCCATGGTACAGATCCGGAAGAGCAGTTCCGTCCTCTCCCCGCTGAAGAAGCAACCTCAGTTGATGAAGATCCATCGCATGCAACCACTTTTGATGACTTAATCGGAACAACTGAACCTAACGCGAAGCCAGATCAGTTCTATGCCACGGCGGATGATGAAACCAGAAGCGCTGAGACAACAGCTAAACACAACGCAGCGAAGGTCGCGAAGAAAGCCGGAAACCCAGAGAGTTTGACGGAGAGTAAACAACGAAAAAGTGAGCAACAAACGGGACGCGAAACTTCTGAAGTTGAAGTGAAGAAAGTCTTGAAACCATTTTCCAAAGGCATTAATGACTTGTCTGTTTCCAACACTTTCCAAAAGCAAAACACAGTACTCAAGGCGCCGCTAGCATGCATCGAGACACGTAACGCACCTAATCCACTTACCCTTGCATGCAGCAAGACAGCTGTCCAGGCAATCAATCCTTCTCCAACACGTGGGCATGAGCTGCCTCCCACTTACACCTCTCCAACTTCAGATAGTGGATCCCAATCGGTTGGGCCTATCACGTGGACCACAACTTTCAAAACCCCTGTTTCTAACTATATCACTACCAACCTTGAGGACAAGGTTGTAACTGGGCCGGAAAGTAGTGATAGCAAGCCCACTCGAAAAAGAACTCAGCCCAAATGGATGAAAGATTTCTACAATTAATTAAATGTGTTTTATTTTTTTGTATGGGCTGGGCCCATTAGTCTATCAGAAATTATCCAGGATTTTATCTTATGTATTTAAGGGACTACTTTGTTAGAAGAAAATTATGAATGAATTTGTTATCTCTATCACTTCTCTCGCTAATTTTATTTCCCTTTTTGTTGGTAACCCTAGATCTTAAATTAATAGCTGTAAACTCTTTATCAAATTGAGTTTAAATTTCATTTCCCACATGTTCGTATATAGTTAGTAACTTAGCAGACACTAACTCTATACTAAATTATAAATTATTTTGTCAAAAAAATTTATCTTAAATTATAAATTACTTTATATTTCCCACATGTTTGTATACTAATATTAATGATTTTTTTTTCTTATATACCTTAAGTATATATTATTATTTATCTTTCTAACTCTTTTAATTTTTCTCTCTTATTTAATTATGAGGAAGTATTACTATAAATTTATACATAATTTATCTTTTTTATAAAATAATAATTAAATTTCTTAATTCGCATGAAATATTCAAAACATCTTATAATTTAAAATGGAATGAGTAATTTACAAATATTTTAGCGATGGCCTTTGAATTTTTCTTTACCATAATAACCCTTGAAATTTAATTTCCCTAAACTTTACAAGGAAAAGAAATAAGAAGTCAATTCTATTTTACTTAAATTCGAGACAAAGTGTTGTATTTAATAACATCGAAATTGGTAATGGAGGCTTTTACAAATTTAAAGCTTTTTAGAGAATCTTTAATACAGGTTTTTAATAGTTAAATTTTTTATAGTTAACGATGATTATAAAAAATTTACATTGAAATGACTATGACATGACATTTAATTCACTAACTTTTAGTTTCGAGCAATTATATAACTAACGTATGTTATTTATTTTGAAACATATAATATTATTATTTATATTATTAAAGTCTTGTAATTTTTTGAAAACAACGGTCATATATTTTCGAAAAATCATAACGGTTATATAAAATATAAAATATAGGGTCAAGTTTTAGTTTTTTTATAAGCAACTATTATTAAAGTAAAAACAATTCAAATCAACTATAAATTTTTTAAATCCTACAAATCACTTTGGACCCACATAATTTACCCACTAAAAATACTCTTATTAATTAGGGTTCTAAGTGCTAACCATAACTTTCTTTTGTATAAAATATCTATATGCATAATTTATGTGATGAAAAGTTGGAAATTATAATCATTGTAGTTTGAATCCCAAAATATATTGTTAAAGAAAATTAGTATAATTTATCTTTCTCTTACTCTTTTCTCATAGTGAGTGTGAGGTCATTTAGCACTAACTAATTGAATAATTGTAATAGAAAAACAATGGCTTTAGGGTCAGCTTCATTTATTCTATCTTTATATACTTTTTCTTTGGTTTATATGATATTGTCGCATTCTTTGGGTACCTACATGTGTGTCTATATAGAATGAGAATAACGAATTTTCTTATGATTAATCATGATGTAAAAAGTGATGCTTGCTTAATTAAATAGAAGCAAAACAATTATTCGAGCTGATCCTTCTGGGTATTATTATAAGCACAACATATTTGATAGATTAATTTATAAGGAAAATGGATATGACATGATTACTACATGATGCATTTAGCCTTACATATAATATATCTTTCCAATTAAAAATATTCTTTTACAAGTAAAAGAAAAAAGGAAAAAAAAAAAGAAAAGAAAAGAAATACATGTGTTATGTACTTTGAGTGTGTGGGAATAATATTTGGTAATGTTAAATATGGAATGTAATAAGTTAAATTTTAAAAAAAAGTTTACTCAGATAAATTATGGAGTAATAAAAAGGATATAAGTGAGAGGCTTATATTTGTGGTTAATTTAAATCCACAAATTATTTAGTTTGTATGTCATTGTAAATTCTTCATATATTTTGTAGAACAAAAATAATAGAAATATATAAAGTATAATAAAGTGACTTTTATTTTATCTTTCTTCTTTAGATATCTTTATTCATACAAGTCTTGTTCAATCTTAGTGAGGGTTATATTTAATATCATTGAAGTTAAAATTCCGCTGCGGCACTAACAATTGATATCAGAGCCAATTGTAAAATTTTAGAGTTGTAAAACTTTAATTTTTTTTATCCAATACAATGGCTTCTACTAGTGGATCAGTCAAGGTCGGTACGTATGAAATCGAAAAATTCAATGGAAAAATGATTTTTTTTTCTACTGGAGGATGCAGATGAAAAATCTACTCATTTCACAAAAGTTGCACAAGGCATTAGCGGGAAAAGAACAAAAACCTGTGAGTATGAAGGATGAGGATTGGGAAGAATTAGATCTTGATGCACGACCCGCCATAATCTTATGCCTTGAGAGAGATGTTGTGTTCTTGGTAAATGAAGAAGCAACGGCGGTTGGGGTGTGGTCAAAGTTAGAGAAAAATTTCATGACGAAAACTCTAACAAATCGGATCTACTTAAAATCCATATTGTATACATGCAAGATGGAGGAAGGCACCTCAATCTGGAATTATGTCAACAAGTTTGATAGGATTATATCAGACTTGAAGGATATAGATGTGAAGATTGATGAATAAGATCAAGCACTCATGTTATTGCTTTCATTACCAGAGTCTTACGAAAATCTAGTTCAAACATTGATGCTTGTGGGTGATACTCTAACCATGGATGAGACTAGAACGTCACTCTTAGCAGATGATCTGCGAAAGGTTGCTACAAGTGGGATGTCTAGCAGTGGAAGAGAATACAAGGAACAAGTTCAAGGACTTTTTGCTACTAGAGGGAGGACAAATGAAAGAGAACTAGGCAGGGGAAGGAAGTCTAGATCTAAATCTATAGCTCTTGCGAAAAGACCATGTTTTAAATGTGGTGAGCTTGGGCATTTTAAAGAAAATTGTCCAAATAAGAGGGTATCATTTAAGAAGCAAACTGACAACGACAACAACTCCAAAGGAAAACAACAAGATTTATCAGAGGCGAGTTATGTCTCGAATGATGAGGAAGATTGTTTTTCTGTCTCAGAGAAAGACCATGACATTTTCGGTAAGTGGATGCTTGATTCAGGAGCCTCACACCATATGTGCCCAAATAGGAAGTGGTTTACTACCTACCAAAGTACAGATGGTGGAACTGTTTTAATGGGGAACAACCATGCCTGTAAAATTATGGGGTATGGTACAATACGAATCAAGATGCATGATGGAGCGGTAAGGACTTTGAGAAACGTAAGAATGTCCCTAATTTGCGGAAAACCCTTATTTCTCATGATGTATTAGAGGAAAATGGTTGCAAAATAATCTTGGAAAATGGAGTCTTAAAGGTTGTTCGTGGTTTGTTGGTTGTGATGAAGGGGGTTCATCACATGAATCTTTATCCTCTTATGGGGGAAACTGCCACAGGTGATTTGGCAGTTGGAATCAATAGAAGTAAAGATCAAACTGAATACACGAGGATATGGCACATGCACCTTGGGCATATGTCAGAAAAAGGTCGATCATTGCTTTGTGGGAAAGGTTTGTTGAAGAACATGAAGAAACCATGCATGGAATTTTGTGAACACTGTGTGTATGGAAAAGCACATCGCTTGAAATTCTCTACAAGCAAGCACAAAAGCAGAGGATTATTAGACAATGTGCATACCGATGTTTGGGGTCCGGCTAAAGTTACTTCCAAGGGTGGTTCTAGGTACTTTGTTACATTTGTTGATGATCATTCTAGATATGCTTGGATTTATTTTTTTAAGTATAAGAATGAGGTATTTGATATTTTCAAGTGTTGGAAAGCAATGGTTGAGAACAGAACGGGTAGAAAGCTGAAAACTCTACGATTGGATAATGGTAGAGAGTATACAGATGGAGCTTTCAAGAGGTTTTGTAATTAGGAAGACATTGTTAGACACTGAACGGTCAAAGGCACACCACAACATAATGGAGTCGCGGAAAGATTGAATCGTACACTTCTTGAGAAAGCAAGGTGTATGCGCTCTAATTCTGAGTTAGGATGAGAATGGTGGGCAGAATCGGTTGCTACAACTTGTTATGTAGTAAATAGATCCCCACATTCTAGTTTAGGTGGAGACATGCCCTATAGGGTGTGATCAGGTGAACATGCTGATTATGAAAGACTGAAAATTTTCAGATGCACGGACTATTATCACGTTAAGGACAACAAACTTGATAATAGAGCCAAGAAAGTTATCTTTCTAGGATATGCAAAAGGGGTCAAAGGCTATCGTTTTTGGAGTGTAGAATATTTTAAGTTTGTGATCAGCAGGGATGTTACATTTGACGAAAAATCTTTGGTAGCTTTGTCAAAAGCTATTAAACCTAATGACGGTGATGTGATGATATCAAATAAGCAAGTTATTGAGATAGAACTTGAAGACCAACCAGATTCTAGTCGTGGTCAGATGGAGAGTCCTATCGCCAATGAAGACGAGGAAGAGGATGAACATGATCATGAGGAGGTTCAGCATGAAAATACACATGCGTTATAACAACAACAACAAGAATCTTTGGATGCCATTAGGCCAAAGAGAAATTATAAACTAGTTCAGAAGTTTGGGTCAGACAAACCTCTGAGGAATTATAGGCAGGTTAAATTGGTGGAATATGTACTCTCAGTTGAAGATGATAAGTCGGCCACCTTCAAGCAAGCTATCAAAGATAAAGATAGAGAGAGTTGGTTGGTTGCTATGGAGGAAGAGATTCAATCTCTTCACAAGAACAAGACATGGGAGGTGGTCTCATTGCCTGTAGGAAAGTTTGCTATCGGTTGTAAGTGGGTGTGTAAAAGAAAAGAAGATCATACTAAGTTGTGTGGTACAAGATATAAGGCTAGACTCGTGGCCAAGGGGTTTGCACAAAAAGAAGGAGTTGATTACAATGAGATATTTTCTCCGGTGGTGAGACATACTTCTATCCAGGTACTATTAAGTTTAGTAGCTCATGGTGATCTTGAGCTGGAGACTTAGATGAGGAGATATATATGTATCAACCTGAGGGTTACAAGGTTGAGGGTAAAGAGAGTCAGGTATGTCGCTTGAGAAAATAACTTTATGGATTGAAGCAATCTCCTCGACAATGGTACAAGCGTTTTGACTCCTTCATGATAAAACAAGGATTCTTCAAAAGTGATTATGACAGTTGTGTCTATATTCAGAAGCTTCATGGAGGTGATTATATTTATCTTTTATTGTATGTAGATGACATGCTTATTGCTTCAAAAAGCAAGGTGGAGATAGATAGGTTAAAGTTTTAGCTTGGTAAAGAGTTTGGGACGAAAAACTTGGGTGCTGCAAATAAAATATTTGGCATGGAGATTACAAGAGATCGTTCAAACCAAAAATTATTCTTAATTCAGAAAGGATATGTAGAGAGGATAATTGAAAGGTTTGGGATGAAAGGTGCGAAGTCGGCGGTTACTCCATTAGCTCCACATTTTAGGCTCTCTGGTAAACAATCTCCTACAACAGTGGAAGATATAGCATACATGGAATTGTACCTTATGCTAGTGCAGTTGGCAGTTTGATGTACGCCATGGTGTGTACACGTTCAGATATTTCACAAGCGGTCAGTGTTGTTAGTAGGTTCATGGCGAATCCGGGAAAGGCACATTGGGAAGCGATGAGTGGATTTTGAGGTACTTGAAAGGTACCATTAACACTGGATTGTGTTTTGATGGAGATACATGTCAAATAAGTGATTTTGTTGATTCAGATTATGGTGGTGATCTAGATAGACGAAGATCTACTACTGGTTATGTGTTTCAAATGCACGGTGCTCCAGTTAGTTGGAGATCGATGTTACAATCTACAGTGGCACTCTCTACTACAGAATATAAATAGTCAAATCAAATTTTTCTAAATATTAATAAAACAAGGTTGATAAATAAATTTGATATAATATATAATATATAGTATATTAAAAATTAATATTCTAAAACATGATTTAAACTAAACTAATAGAGTATTAAAAAAATAAGTATCATTAATTAATAAACTAACACACTATATCGTACTAATAAAAAAATAAATATAAAAATACACATGCATGCAATTCGATGGTGTTTGGATTGATTTTAGAAAAGTAATTTAATATTCAATTAAATTTATTTAAAAATACAAAATAATGAAAGATAAAATTGTTATATTTTGTTTTTTTTAAAGCAAGGTTGTTAGGTTTTTCCGCACCAAAGCGGATTTCGATTTAATAGTTAACCTATTTTTTCTGTCTGATTCGGTTTCTTTTAATTAGTATCATCGTGTTAACTATAAAGACTTGACTACTAATTTTGTTATTAGTTATTGTACAAGCGGAACTCAATTGCTGCTTCACCTACAATCTTTTCGATGAATTTAAAGCTCCAAAGATATAATATCTCCGGTAGAAAAGATTTCATCGGAAATTTACCTGTTCACATTCTTCTCCATATTCTTTCTTTAATGCCTACTAAAGATGTTGTCGCAACCTCCATATTATCTAAAAGGTGGAAGCACTTGTGGATGGATTTATTTGCGTTTAACTTTGCAATTTATCACAACCAAAATGACACCGGATTTACAACTCAACAAATCATGTCTTAGATCTTGTTGATAGATTACTACAAAGATCTAATAGTCGTGCAATTAGTCTCAGCATATCTATGGTTAAATTCTTCACAACTTATCAATGGATATAACCCCTTTGGTATGAATAGTTTATCAGTCTGGGCGTGGATGTTCTTATTTGGACATCTTGTTTGGGCTACTGGATTTATGTTCTTAATCTCATGGCGCGGATATTGGCAGGAATTGATTGAAACTTTAGCATGGGCTCATGAACGCACACCTTTGGCGAATTTGATTCGATGGAGAGATAAACCTGTGGCTTTTTCGATTGTCCAAGCAAGATTGGTTGGATTTTGCAATGCATGGTAATGGAGTTACAGTTGATCCAGCCAAATTCCTCTGTTTTTTATCTGATGCTAAGATGCACAAAGTGGAAGAACTCAATACTTTATATTGAGGCTATATATGAGTGCTATATTTTATATCACTAAGAGCGTTGAAGGGTTGTTTGGAGTGCTATGTATGGTTGTGGTTTAGGAAATCATACAAAGACATTGTTAGAAAAAGGTGTTTTCTTTTGACAAATAAACTTTGTTGTTTAGAAAGATGACGAAACTTAGGATAAATAATACAAAGTAAAGAGAAAAGATAATGTCATTACTTAGAAAGTCATGGAAACTTAGGGTATGAGAATTTCACTTCTCATTTTCAAAATCTTAAATGTTCTTAAACATTACTAAAATAGGGAAATAATTTATATGTCTTAATGAAGGTGAAGGTCAAACTGATAGAAGTTGAAGTGATAATGAAATATGAAACAAGACAAAGTGTTCTCTTTAGAAAACTTCAAAATTCGAATAAGGTTGTCAAAATATAGTCACTCAAAAAAATAACACTCATAATCATTATATTTGAGGGTTTAAACGAAACCAAAAGAGAACTTTTGAATCCTCATCAAATCCTACAGATATGATACAACCATTTTATTTAACAAGTCTTAATTACCTCAATCAACACAACTTTAAGGCTCTTAAGAACCCTACAAAAAGTTAATACTTTGTCACAGTAGGACTTAGATAGGTATGATAATCAAGAAAGAAAATAACTTTCCATAATCATCTTCGTTTGATCACTACAAAGAAATTTTTTTGAGTAATGCAAAGACACAACACATGATGGGCGGCCAAGGGCCAGGCTAGGATCATATGAGATTGACTTCCACTTCATATCTAAGACTAATTAAATCATCATCTCAACCCTAAATTGACAATGAAAAGAAACTATTTGAAGTTAGGATAAGACCTAATTTACAAAGGATTTGTCATTAAAAAAAATCTACAAAGGATTCAAGATCTAATTTAATAAGCTACAATGTATTCAACAATACATCATATTAGCCTTATAATTGAACCAAGACCCTTTGATGATAGTTAAAGGATGAACTGTGAACCATTTTAGGTCTTTTTAACATTATTATTGTCATGAAATTTGTGTTCCTTACAAGCCGCCTATAAAAGAATTAACCTTTGGTGAATGATACATTCTTTTTCCATGTTAAATTTTTAAACACTTCTAAAATCTTTACTAACTTGAACATTGAAGTTCTTATAAAAACATCATCTCTTATAAAATAGCAGTGTCGTCCTCCGCTGCATCCAATCAACTTAGTCTGACATCTTCATTTTCAGGTCTACTCTGAATAATTAATGAATCACCCAAATCCTTATATTTCTAACCTGGTGGCTTATGTCACATTAAATAAAAATGGCCTATTTGTATTTTTCCTTATTTCCTATATTACATTACCTACCACATTCTTACTTTATCCTCTTATTTTATCCGTTTTCTTCGGTTCTCACACCTCAACTAGCAACTAGGTATACGAGGACAATTTTTACCCAAAAGTAGAAAAAAGACATATTATTCTATATAATCCACTTTTAACAATGGCTCTAAAGTCAACTCCTTCAAAATGACAATGACATTGCATATTTGGAAACAAAATCAAAGAGAAGATGACTGTTTACCTTCCAAATCTATGTGCTGCAATTCTCTATAATCCAGAAAATAAACTTATTTTTGACTTAATTATCATTTCACCAAAGATTAGAGACTCTTTTCTCACCTTACACAATTATTCACCAAAATTGAGAATTTCTTTGTTACCAACTTTAACCAAATCATTGTAGCATAACCAAATGAGACAAATAGCAATAGAAAGCACTTAATTACATACAAAAATGTATTCTCTGTGTAGATTCTTCAAAATATGACTAAAAAACAACATAAACTCTAAATTTCACGTTTTATTTTTACTTAGTAAAAACAACTAACTACAAGTATTTCTCCCAAAAAGACGAATCTTCAGAAAATTCTACATTGTATCTGTGTACAGACGATTCAACAGCACACAGATACGAAGTAGAATTTCTCAAAGAATAGGAACAAAATCCATTGTTTCCATCCTCAGGAAAAAGATCTGGCAAATCAAACAATGCATCATCATCATCGTTGGTAAATGTTGAACTCGATGGTGAGGCATGTTCTTCTTCTATTCTTGCTTCAACTTGAGCTTCATCAAATGAAGTGTTATTAGCTGCTTTTGCAGCTGCATCTTGAATATCTTTTGGAGAAGTGCTTATTGGCCTTGGAAGTGCTTTTGCTAATTGAGGGAAATTGAGATAAGCTGAATGACCCTTTATAGCTAAAGCAGCTACATCATGTGCTCTGGCAGCCATTTCAGCTGTAGGGTATGTTCCAAGCCATATTCTTGATTTTTTCTTTGGCTCACGAATCTCACACACATATTTTCCCCAATTCCTCTTCCTTACTCCTCTATAACTTGGATGTTTGATATTGTTATTACCATCACTTACACTTCTATGCCTCTTATTTGAAGTTGATGATGATGATTTTGTTGTTAGTGTTGAGGATGTGGCAAAGTTGTCATCAGCATCATCACTTTCTATATTGAGATGTTTCTCCATGGGAGAGAGAGAGAGAGAAAGAGTTTGATTAGGACTTAGGAGTACACAATGAGTGAAGAGTGCTTAAAAATAAATAGACTTAGTCTCATGATTTTTCACAATAAAAAATTAGATTTATGTTTATTATTTATTTTGTCTTAACCCCCACTAGGGAAAGACTTTAATGAGAAGATAAATAAAATTCCATTAAAAATAGTTTCGATTTATTTACAAATTTTAATTCAACATAAAAAAATTTTATATTATTAGGTCGGACGACATATCTGAGTTCAAATTCTGACTCTCATGATTATGTATTTTAAGTGATTATAATCGATTATTCTACAAATTTAAAAAAAAAAATATTGAAATCTAAACTTTAATTTTTCAGAATGATTTATTTTTAATTAAAACTTATTAATTATTTGAGTTCAATCATTTAATTAGAGGAAATTAAAAGTATGTTAATCTAGATTTTTTTGGAAAGTGTAATTAGAAATTTGAACTTGAATTCTCCTTAATAATTTATTTATTTTTAACTAAAATTAAATAATTATTTGAGTTTAATTATTTAGTTAAAATAAAACTTATGTAAAGAGAAAAGAAAAAGAAAAGATAAAAAGAACAAAAGAAAAAGAAAAAGGAAAAGAATATTAATTAATACAAAGAAGCATGGGTTGCACAAGGCACATAGTTGCTAGTATTTTGTTTTCCATGTGAGAATTGAATAACATGATAGTTTTTAATTCTATATAGATCACAATTACTAACCTAGTGTTTATATTCTATATTTGTACATAACTTTCCAATCTTTTCTATTTTTACATGTGTAAAAACAGTGTATATGTTCTCTTTTCAACAACAACAACTACTTCCATTTTTGTGTTATGAAGTGGTAGGTCCTTCAAAATTAGGTTTTCAAAGATGATTTCTAGACAAATGCTTCACATGATATGATGTTACTCTTAATTATGTGCTACACAGAGTCAACTTTATAGGTTCTCAAATTTTTAATTTAAAATTTTAAAAAATTAATTAATTAAAATCTATACTAAAGGTAGACCATTGGATTAAGAGATGATTTAGATGTGTTCAACTTGATGCATATAATTCTTTTTTATATCTGTTAGTTTAGATAAATTACATACAAAAATCTCCATATTAATAGTTAAATTCTTATATCAATTAACTAGTTAGTATGTCTTCTTCAACTTGACCCATCTTTCCAATTCAATAATTGTTACCAATAATACTTAAAAAAAAATTATAAATTAATTTCCTCCAGTTGAAATTACATGTCACAGAACCAATTGAAACAAGACTATTGTCTCAAAATGAATGGACAAATTGTATAACCAAACAAGATTTAAGGAAGAATCAATTTTTGTGTAATTCAGCACCAGTTGAGGATACCCACGTGGTTTTTGGTCACAGAGAAAAAGACAAATGACGCATCACATAGAAATATACTTTCTTATAAAAATCATACATGTATTTGTGCATATTCAATATTAATTTTTTTCTCCAATTTATATTTGAATATTCATATAATATATTGACATAGCAAAGGTTGAAAAATATATTTAAACACATGGTGCACATGGTTGGATCCAACTAATACCAGATTTCAACTATTCAAAATTAACAACCAACGCATTTTGAGCATTTGTATGTTCATAAACAATTGTAGGAAGGTTCATTTCCAAAAAAAAACAAATGTTATAGCCAAAATTTACACCAAACATAACATTAAAAAGTTAATATGCTAGGTAGAGAAAAATAAATTTGTGGGAATGTGTGTATAGAAAAACAAAGATGACAAAAGTATTTTTTTTTTCTTAGATAGAAGATATAACAATCGGTGAAAGATTGGTATAGAGAAAATCTAGATAAAGATGTAACTTGTTTCGTATTAAAAAAATGATGACAAATGGATTAGGTATGAAAAACATGGTTAATTTCTAAGCTTGTCAAACAATTACTAGTCAAAGATTTTCATTGCCAAATGTTCATTTCGGACTAATATTGTGTGAAGCACATTATGGGAAATTATGAAAAATTAAAAATATTAAAAATGTTAATATAAAATATATCACTAATATTGTTTCAGATTAGATTATAGGGCCAAGCCAAACACACGAACTAACATTTCAGAGGTTATGGAATGAGTAATTGGTAAGAGCTTCAATATTTCATATTAAATCTTGTCTCTAATCATATGATATATGATACTACATCTTAGTGTGTTTTGTGGGATTGATGTATGCATTCATGCATACAAGCGTGGGTAGTCGTTTGATTAAAATTAGACGGCTTTAATTTAAAAGTGTAGTTTAAAAATTATAATCTAAAATAAATTTGATTTTTTTAAACCGTGCAATTAAGATTCAACGATTAAAAATGCTTTGACTGCGTGAACGCGGCATAAACCATCAAGTTGATTATTGTTGGTGCACAAAGTAAAAAAGATGAAGGTGGAGCAAGAGAGAGAATAACAAATTATAACAAACTTCCACTATTATGCTTAAACGATTACAGCAAAATGGTTGCACACACACTGCACTACAATACTCAGTGGATACAACTGTTGACAGCTACATTACTATATATATAGTGTGTTCCTATTATATTTCATAATAGCTAAGCACACTACTACTTATATACACAAACAATAATGCCACATAGGCTAAATACTAACATATTGAATTGTCCTTCAACACCACCCCTTAATTCAGGATTTAACTAATCAAAACTAACCAACACCAATTTTATCTCTTAAGTGGAAAAATTGATCAGTTTTGATCGCCTTCGTCAGAATATCTGCTATTAATTCAAGATTTAACTAATCAAAACAAACCAACATCCATTCCATCCCTCAAGTGGAGAAATTAATCAGTCTTGATCACCTTCGTCATAACATCTTCTAGCTGCTCCTGGATGCTACAGTGCACAACTTCTAGCACTCCATTCTAGACTTGACTTCTCAGAAAATGATACTTAATTTCAATATGCTTGCTTCTCCTATACAGCACTGAGTTCTTGGCAAGATTAATTGCAGACTTGTTATCAATCCTCAGCTTTAGAATTCCCTTGAAAATCCATCTGGCATTGATGACTTTCTTGTCCTTTGGAAGCCCAATCAATTTCCAAGTCTTGTTTCTTCCTATAGCCTCAAGTTCTTCTTTCATGGCCTTCAGCCACACTTTCTTCTTGAGCACTTCTTCTGTACTCACTAGTTCAGAGTCTACAAACATGGCACACTGAACGACTTCTCCCTCAGAGTTTACTTCAGTATCTTGCAACATGTCAAACTCCGTAAATTTCCTTGGTATGTTTTTTATTTTTTGTGGCCTCTAAACTTGTTCAGAATCATCTTCGGGTTTTGGAACAGTATTAGATGTTAGAACCTCAGAAGTACCACCTTCAGAGTCTAGAACATTCTCAGAGTCTGCATCACCACCAGAGTCTGAATCGCCATCAGAATCTGAATCAGAATCAGATTCACATTTAGAGTCTTCTACAGCTTCAGAGTCATCTTCAGACTCTGGCTCATCTTCAGACTCACTTTCAGAATCGTCTTTTGATTCTGACTCATCTTCAGAACCTTCAGATTCTGAAGTATCTTCAAAAGTTAACCTGAGTGTTAACATCGCACCAGAGTTGGATTGAGATTCGCTCTAATCTCATGCTTCTGACTCTTTCACAAGGATGTCTCTACTGAATTCAACCTTGTTAGTGATAGGACAATAAAGCTTATAAATACTTTTACGGTGGTACCCTACAAGCAACATAATTATGCTTCTGTCATCTAACTTACTTCTATTAGCATCTGGAACATGTTTGTAACACACAGAACCTAACACCTTCATATGGATCACACATTGCTTATCTCCAATCCACTTTTCTAAAGGAACAATCTCCTTTTGCTTCTTCGTTAGACACTTATTTAGCACATATGCTGCAATGGCAACAACTTCTCCCCACAATGTATGAGGGAGCTTCTTCTCATTTAGCATGCTCATATTCATATGAAGCAAAGTTTGGTTTCTTCTTTCAGCAAGACCATTGTGTTGAGGAGTGTATGAAGCAGTCACCTCATGCTCGACTCCATTCTCATCATAGAACTTTTTGAACTCGGTAGAGTTATACTCACTTCCACCATTAGTTCTGAAAATCTTCAGAGTCTGACCACTCTAAATCTCAACCTTGATTTTGAATTTCTTAAATTCAGCAAACACCTCGTGTTTGAACTTTATGAGGGATACTCACGTCATCCTTGTGAACTCATCCATAAATTACACAAAGTATGTATTCCCTCCAAGTGAAGGTACTGGAAATGGTCCACACACATTAGAATGAACCACACCCAAAGCATGCTTTGCTCTTGGAGGCATTTCATATGCAAATGGCAGTCTTGGTTGCTTCCCTCTCATGCACACATTGCATGACTTCTCTGGCTTCTTAATCGCAGGAATTTCGTGTACTAACTTCTTTGAGTTCAGATTCCCTAAGCTTCTGAAGTTCAAATGACCAAATATTTCGTGTCACGGCTCGCTTACCTTCATAAAACTTGTTGCACTAGGGCATTCAAATTCTGGAGTTTTAACGTCCACTTTGAATGTTCTATTTTCCCCTGTTCTAACTTCATAATCAGTTTCTAAATACAATCATGCAACTTTAAAAGATTGTTCTTCATGGTAACTGAAAAACCTTTCTCAATTATTTGGCCTACACTCATCATATTGCTTTTATGCCAGGTACATACCACACATTCAGAATCAATATTGCTTTACCATTGATCATAACTACTCTGACATTTCCCATATCTTCAGTGTTGAGGTATTTATCATCAGCATATCTGATCTTTGTACTCTCTCTAGAGTCAAAGTCAACTAGCCATTTCTTATTTCCTGTAAGGTGATTTAAGCAACCAGTGTCCATATACCACCAGTATGTCAAATACGCATCATCAGATTCAAAATCCATCAATAGCACAGATTCATCATCAGAATCTCTTATGGCTTCATTTTCTCCTTCTGACTTTCTTTCCTTGTTTGACCAGCAATCAGCAGTAAAGTGGCCAAAATTCTTACAACGGTAGCACTTAACCTTTCTCTTGTCATACTTCTTATTCTCCTTTTGAGCACTCTTCTGCCTTTAAGAAGTTGAGGTTTCTAACTATTGAGATGTACCATGTCTTTTCTTGGCCTCTGACGAAGACTACTTCTAGTCCTTCTTGACAAAAGAAACTTTTAGAGTCTGCTTTACCTCTCTTTCAGAGTTTCTCTCAGTTAGACACAACTCTTGTGCCTCTAAATTGCTTTACAGCTCTTCAATTCTCATGGTGCTCAGATTTTTAGAGTGTCCAATTGCTACCACAATGTAATTAAATTGAGGAGTAAGAGATCTAAGTACCTTCTCAATGATCCTTTCATCAGACAAAGTTTCTCCACACGACTTCATCTCATTTGTGATCAGAATCACTCTAGAGATGTAGTCAGGTACTTTTTCATTATTCTTCATGCTTAGATTCTCATACTACTTATATAGAGACTGAAACTTCAACTTCTTCACTGAGGCATCACCGTCGTAGCACCGTACCAGTGTGTCTCACGCAGAGTTCACCATCATCAAATCAACGTTCGTCTTAAACACGTTCACATTCACACACTAATAGATGTAGAACAACAAATTTTGATCCTTCTTCCTCATATCACACTAAGCATTCATTTGCGCATCCCTTACATTTTCCAAAAGTGCAACCGAAACGTAATTGTCGTTGACGAGATAAAGAACATCTTTAGCGCCAAACAACACACGCATTTGAATCACCCACCGATTCCAGTTCTTGTCATTGAACACTGGAAGCTTAGTACTCAGATTACCATTTTTGTTCATCTTTGACCTTTTGCAGTTCATTCAGATCTCACCAAACACTAATGTTTCTCAATCCCGTAGAATCAAGAAATATGATTTTGTTACAATTCCGATCAAACATAAAATCAATCACAAACACCTCATCGCTCACTCGTGTTTTCCTATAGATCTGAACCGAATCTCTAGATACCAATTATTGTCGCACAAGGTGAAAAAGATGAAGATGGAGGAAGAGACAGAAGAGAGAGAGAATAACAAATTATAACAAACTTCCACCACTCTACTAAAATGGTTACAGCAAAATGGTTGCACACACACTGCACTGAAATATTTAATGGATACAACTATTGACAACTACAGTATTATACATATAGTGTGTTCCAGTTACATTTCTTAATAACTAAGCACACTACTACTTATATACATAAACAATAATGTCACAAAAAATAAATACTAAAATACTGAATTATCTTTCAACAACTATTATGTGAAGAGTAGAGATGTTGTCACAATTTAGATGATAAGCATCTTGAAAATCCCTAAAAAGGTACAAGACCTACTTATCCTCACAAGTACCATTGGCAAGTGCTATTTATCCATTTTTAGAGGGTCCAGAAGTTATTGTATGCTTCTTGCAACAATTTTTTCGGTTGTCACTACCGTAAATAAACTAATATATTTATTATAAGAATGTTAATTAAAATAAAATCCCATCAAATTAAATATATTTTCCCAATTTATATACCACTATTTGATAGCCTAGTATTCCATTGCACACTTTGCTTAAGGCCATATATTGTAAGTGAAGCTATTGAAAGTGTTTTTTTCAAGATTAATTTCATTAAATTTAACACCTGTAAGCATTAAATCATCAAAATCATCAACATAGACTAAGATGTAAGTGAAGTTATCGAAAGTGTTCTTTTTTACAAAGAAATTGTTTGTTAGTTTAGTATTTCATTGCACACTTTACTTAAGGCCATATAATGTATCTATCTAACTTGTAAATACTTTTCTTGCATGATGAATCAAGACTTGGTGGATGCTTATAGTATACTTCCTCGTTTAGATCGTCATATAGGAAGGTATTGTTGACATTTAATTGGTAAAGATAATAATCAGACGAAGATGTCAAAGATAAAGGGATATGAATGGTGGTCATCTTAACCATAGAATTAAATGTTTTAAAAGTAATCAAGGCCAACATTTTGTGTAAAATCTTTTGCAACAAAATGGACCATGCATCTATCAATTGAACCATTTGAGTTATATTTAAGTTTGAATGTCCATTTTCATCCAACAGATTTCTTCTTGGAGGAAATTTAGTAATTATCCTTCTTTTTGTTGTTGTTAAATACGTCAATTCATTGTCAATGGCCGATTTCTAGAGGTTGCTCTTAAATGACTCATTAAAAGAAGTAAGTTTAATGTGTGCGTGTGTGCGTGTATGATGTTTTAAACTTAATTTTTTGTGTTTTTCTGAGTTTACCAATTACTAATAAATGTAAAAATTAAAAGTGCAGTCATGTTATTGTATGATATCGTTTCTTTGTTTTGATGTTTTTGTCAATTTATGTGTATATGATATTGTTTATTTGCTTATTTATAATTTGCTTGTTATTCAAATATTATTCAAATATTTGCATGTTTATATTTCATTCGCAATTGAGTTGCATTGTGTTCGCTTCAGCTATTTAGCATTGTACCATTAAGATCCTTTATTAATTAATAAAATTAGAGTTTTGATCCAAGATAGTGTTACTTTTTTAGCCTAACAAGTTGGTGTTTGTCGTTTCATTAGATGTTGCTTGAATTGCAAGTTAGATCACTTAAATCAAGATGTCCAGAAATTTGATTTGAATTATGTGCAATGTATGACTCGAATCAAGACACTTATGAAAACTGAAATGTTCCTCTAAATGATTTGACTCGAATTATGAAATTAAATTGACTCGAATCACAACCTAGTGTGACTCGAATCATAATTATCCATGAAACTAGGATTGGGTTATGCCTAATTTTACTCGAATCATGAATTGAACTTGACTCGAATCACAACACCTTGTGACTTGAATCACGATTCCTTCTTGACTCGAATCATGGCTTCAAAAATCCAATTTTCCTCCTTAGAATTAAATAGTTGTTTCTTTGATCCAAAGACCGGTGTGTGATACTATGTGTGTGAAACCCATAGAGACAAAATGCCAGTTTGTCTTCTCTTCTCTAGTGTGTCTATTCCTAGCATCGTCAATCTTTCTCTTATTTTCTATAACAACTTCAAGAGTGTTAATTCATGTTAGATTCACTTCTTTTTGTTACACGTTGTTCTGCTATAATTTGTTGTTATCTTGAGGAAAATTAGAGAGAGTGAGTTGATCAATCTAGTAGTGATTCATGGTTGATCAAGCTCAATGATATCCATCAAGAACTAAGACCCATTTATCCTGAATTTTGAGAGAACCTTGTGTATGTGTGTGTTCTTTATCCACCTACATCTAATTCCTTGATTAACACCTTGTGAATTAGAGAGAGAGAGAGAGAGAGAGAGAGAGAGAGAGAGAGAGAGAGAGAGAGAGAGAGAGAGAGAGAGAGAGAGAGAGAGAGAGAGAGAGAGAGAGAGAGAGAGAGAGAGAAGAGAGAGAGAAAGAGAGAGAGAGAAAGAGAGAGAGAGAGAGAGAGAGAGAGAGAGAGAGAGAGAGAGAGAGAGAGAGATTCCTTTAGCACTGCTCATCTTCTTTACCCTTAGTCTTTTCCATTGTTGTGAACCTTCATCTTTAAAGATTGAGTATTTGAGGGAGACTAGTGATACATTAAGGTATCTAATGTTTTGTGTGGAGTTTGTTGTTTGTAACAGATGCAGGTATTATTTCTTAAATGCAATTTGGATCTTATAGGTATCTACCAAGAAGAGAGTTTCATTATACTCCTTGGAAGATTTTGGTGAAGTCTAGTACAGATTGTTCATAAGGAGGAGTTAGAAGTTGTCCAACTTTAGTGAGATTGTAGAAAGACTGATCGCAGACAAAGTTGAGAGTTGTCTAGTCAATGCTTAGCCAATGTCAATTGCTCAAACAAGAAATCAGTTGGATCGGGTGAATTGCCACACACGAATACTTGGAGCAGGTTATTGTGGATAGCAAGGTTATTGGATAAAGATCTTTGAGGATTTTTTTCTTAGCATTTTAAGTGTCTGTATCAACAAAGAGAATTATCATGGGATATTTCATTGTAATCAAAATGCTTCACTACAAGAAAATTAGCAAGTTGTAATGTTTCATTTGGCAGATTACGGGGGTTTAAACGGCCACAAATTGCTAGTCGCTGCAGTTTTATTTTCGTCGCAAAAATGTGTGTCGCCAGGATATACCGCGATGATTCCTAAAACCGCCGCTCCAACTGTCGTTCTAAGTTGCAACGGTTAGGCAACTAATGTAAATTGTTAATTGTGGCGGTTACAACCGCCATTAAATAACTTTGTTTTTGTTACTACTCAACATCCAAAGATAAAATCGCAGGTATTTCCAAAGGTAAACCCGTAGGAAATGTTTAATCTGCAGGTAGTTCCACAACTAATATATTTCTAAATTTTTTAAAAAAAAAAGTAATCTTAAATTGAGAAAGCATTGTACTCATCAATAAACTTGCAGTGGTTCCTTATAGGAACACACAAT
This sequence comes from Lathyrus sativus, assembly GCA_963859935.3. Taxonomy (NCBI): domain Eukaryota; kingdom Viridiplantae; phylum Streptophyta; class Magnoliopsida; order Fabales; family Fabaceae; genus Lathyrus; species Lathyrus sativus. The sequence continues at coordinate 3,567,960 of OZ012738.1, read as the reverse complement.
TTAAGATCATTCTAGTATTTTTAAATTTTCAAATTAAAAACACAATACAATTCAATACTCAAATTTACTTTTTCAATCAACATCTCTTTACATAGAAAACATTTATACTTTAGCAACATAAGTACATGTTTAGAACCTTCAACTTAATTGATGTTCACTAATAAACATAAATAAAATTTTTCATTAGATGCTCATGCTTCAACAAATTGAGCCACAAAATACCCAATGCAATCATTAGCAGATGCAAAAAATATTTCTCCTCATTTCAAAGCCTTTTTTAGTGTATCCTTAAATTTTTTCCAAAGTTTCAGATCTAAGATGTCCCAGTGCAGATTGGTACGTTGGTTGAACAAGTTGGCCCATTGGAAAGGGGTTACATACCTTGATAAACAACATAAATTATCTGTTACACACAATAAAAACATGTAGGAACAAAGTTGCTTCTATATCTAGAAACATAAAAAAATTTCTTAAAAAATATTTTCTTAGGATGACGATGGACATTTTGAACTTTCTTCACTTTCTCTTTATTGGATTGGTCACTTATTTTTAGAAAGATGATTTTACTAGTACTTGGCTTATTAAACTTTAAATAACCAAGTCTACTTTTATCATTGAAATATCTTTGTCTACTAAGTGTACCTTTCAATCCAATTTGTCCTTTTGTTATCTTTCAATAGAGGGGGTGAGTTGTGGTATTTAGAATTTACGATTACTTTTATATTTTTCTCTATTAAGATTGTGTTAGCAGTTCTTTTAAGAGTATATAGAAACAAAATATGAATTACATAAATAAAAGAGATAAGATTTTAGAGAGATTATACCAGAGAGTTATCCAGGTTTGGCTGAACATTAGCCTAGTTCTGTACCCAAGAGGTCTTCTTGAGATTTTGACTATAACTTTTAGTTTTTCCATGTTATGCCCATGAATCTTAATACAATTCGATCTTTAGATTTTTATAGGTTTACCCTCCAACCAAAGATAGATTTTACCAAAGACTAAGCTAACGAACCTTATACATTTTTAGGTTGATCTCAATAACCAAAAACATAACTTTTCCAAGAAAGCTTAATAAATCAAAACAATGATTTTAAGAATGGTTTATATCACAAACCATACTCAGTCAGCTCAAGAATTAAACAAACAGCATGACCACTTACAAAAATTCTTACTCACAAGAAAAGTTTCACTTACAAACACTAAGGAAATCTTAAGTGAAAGAAATAGTTTCTAGAGAGAGATGGAGAAAGAAGATAGAGAGGTAAATTCCAAAAAAAATGTAAATAGTTGTAAAGTTTTTTGAAATGAAGTGGAGGAGATCCTCTTTTATATAGGACTTGGAAAATTTAGAAAAGGATATAATCCATGGGAAGAATTGATGAGTCAATTGGCACAATGCTCCAATCGATTGGCCAAGTCATTTTTTATCGATTACCATGCCCAAAAAGGAATATTGGATATAGAGTCCTTGCAATTCATTAAGGTTTTGTCATAATAGTTTGGTTAATGGTTTAGGATCTGTCTAATTAATTAGGTTAATGTTCCAATTGATTGACAGATTTTGGAACAAATTCCAATCGATTGGCCAAGTCTCCAATGGATTTGTTGGTTAAAAAATCCTTTTAAACTATTATGGACAACTTCTTAATCGGTTGGCTCGGTTTTGAAAATATTTTTAGGATGCAAAAAGATTTAAAAATATTTGAAGCATGTGGTTTTCCTTAGTACTTCAAAGCTACTTCCTTACTTTTACAAAACTCGGATCACTCAGACCGATAAATACAACCTGGCGAGCTTTCACACTTTACCTGAGATTTCGAAATTTATTGTTCGATTCTTATGATCATGGAAGCACTTTAATCTTGAGTCTCTTTTTTTGATGAGGTGTGTGATGTTTTATTGGTTAGGTCACCATAATCAAGGAGTTGAAATATACTGCCAGCGACTTTAATCATTTTTTTCATCATCAAAACATCAAATGGATCACTTGCGAGGCTTTCAGATTTATACTATAGGCACATAGATCCACATGTGTGGCTCACTATTTGATCACAAGGATAACCCTCTCGAGGAAAGACAATCTTGAAGTGGTCATTAGAGAGGATGTTGTCTCTTTATGGTTACTAACCCAGTAATTTCAAATAAATTGGGTTGATGCCAATCCTCTACATATGATCTACTGCAAGCAATGTTGAACAACGGGATTACCATATAGAGCTTTGATCACCAATGTCGCTACGCGAAAAATGACACAGAGTCGCCACCGGATTTTATTTATCCCAAGGAGGGAAAGGGAAATAGCGATAAAACCTTTGGGAAAAGAGCGTGGTCATCGCAACCAAGTCTTAGGGTTCGGGAGTCGGTTATACGAGGGGAAGGTATTAGCACCCCCTCGCATCCATCGTACTCCATGGGAACCTCCTAGGTTATTTAGCGTGAATGAGTGTTCTTATTAAGAGTTTGCTTGCTTAAGGAAAAGAGGGGTTGGTTTATTTATTTTAATTCTCGCCAAGGATTGTGGCCCTTGTGCCTACGTATCCTCACTTAAAAGAAGTGAAGAATTAGAGCTCCGTAGTTCGGAGGCTTACGAAATAGTTGTTTGTTGGTTGATTTTATACCTTGAAAAAAGGTTTTTTGATTGATGCCCTAAGGCGAAAAATAGTTTGATGAATTGATGTTATTTTTAGGTTTTTCTTAGGGAAGAATCTATTCTTGATTAGGATTATACAAAATACTTTGGATAGAGATGAATGTTTCGAATAACCAAGTCGAGCGACTTGTATTCAAAACATTCGGAACGAGTGTAGGAGGATTCCATTCTCATTCCTTCTCTATCACTTTAAAGCTCATGGTGCATAATTCTAATCGTATATTTTATTGTGTTTTGGATTTTTTATGAGAAAAGAGAACCATTTGACGTTGGATCAAGGTTTATTGTTTGTAAATATGTTTGAAGTGGTACGATCAAGGTCGATGGCGGTGCACAAGGCAACCGACTTACAAGGTTAAAAATGGCTCGACAAAATCGAGAGTTTGTTTTTGAAAATGGTTTTTGGGAATCAAAAGTCACCAAGGACAATAGCAACATTCACACTAAAATCATACAAACATATGGGATTAGTCGGCTAAAAAAATCGAGACATGCAATAAAAACGGCACGAAGTGCCATCAAGGAGTTCGCCGTGCGAACTCCTTGAGAAAAAAAATTTTGGAGGTAAAAATAACAAAAATAAGTGAAAAACAGTGGTGTGACACGGGCGGCCGTGTTGTGTGACACGGCCCGTGTCACAGGGTACATGAAAAGAGGATTTTTGGGTCTTGACAGAGGTGTAACACGAGTGGTCGTGTTGTGTGACACGGCCCGTGTCATAAAGTCTGGGAGAAAAATGTTTTTGAGGACAATCAGAGGTGCAACACGGGTGGCCGTGTTGTGTGACACGGCCCGTGTCAAGCGTCCTGGGAGAAAAAAATTTTTGAGGCCAATCAGAGGTGCAACACGGGTGACCGTGTTGTGTGACACGGCCCGTGTCAGGGGTCCTAGGCATTTTACACGTTGAAACCTCAAACAGAGGTGCAACACAGGTGGCCGTGTTGTGTGACATGGCCCGTGTTGTGATGCCTGGGGTTTTTGGACGTAGAAAAGGCTATCAGAAGTGCGACACGGCCGGCCGTGTCGTGTGACACGGCCCGTGTCAGGCTACCAGGTGAAAAAACCTAATTTTTTCTATGTTTTTCTTTCGTTTTTGTGGTTTCTTGAGAATGGTTTCTTGATCCCTTTGGAACCTTACATGATACATACAATACAACAACACATAAAAGAGTAAACAAAAATGAATGTAAGAGCCAAAAAATAAAGAGAGAAGGGTTGGAGGAAATGGATACCCAAGAAATTTCTATCCTTCTTGCAAGTCCTCCTTGGTTTTGGTTAAATATGTTTCACCACTCTTCACTCTATGTTGTGAAGGTTTTGTTTCTCAATGATCCTCTAGGTTCTATCTCACTCTCCTTTTTTTCTGGTTTGCAAAGCCTTCTATTTTTCTGGTTTTTAGGGTTTTGTTTGCTCTCTCTATTTTATGGTTTTGCAAATGTGTGTAGAATGAATGTTGAATGAATCAAGAGTCATCCCCTTTTGTTTACAGCACCCTCCTCTTATCTCAGTTCCTCTAGGGTTTTCTCTTCTCCCCACATATCATATTTTTCATGGAGTGGTGTCTCTTACCACTCTTTCTCATGCCACTCTCTTTCTTTCCATTTCCATGCAAGAGCTATGCTGCATTTTTGCTGTTGCACTTTGCCTATGCTGTTTTTTCTGCAGCACATTGTGCCTTGCAACCATTTTGTTGGCTTGTGCTTGGACAGCTCTTGTGGTCAATGCTACCACCTTTGACAGCATTTTGAAAATTCGGATATGTAGAAGCATTGTCACATGTTATTCTCTTTGTCTTGTGACATGTGATCTTGTGACATGAAGAAATTTGTCACCTCTTGCATGGGACTGTTTTGCCATGATTAAACATGCATAATCTTGGTCTTAAAACACTCCAATCTTGATTTAATTCTTGCATATTTCTTGGATGTTTGTAAGCATAATGTGGACTTGGTGTGGCATTACCATAACATGAATTTGATTAGAGACTTGAATGAAGATTAGAAATAAATTAATTTCTAAACATTACTTAGAGTTGGAAATCTTGCAACAAATGACATTCTTGTAATGTCATAAAATTCCTCTTTGCAATATTCTTATCTCTAACTCATGAATTCATGATGGATTTCCTTAGAACCATTAAACTTGAAATGGATGAAGTCTTAAATTTGGCCTTGAATTTCATGTTCATTAGGAATATATCTTGAATATCCTAATATTTTTTCAAGTAACTTCTCCTTGAAGAAATCTAGATGAGTAAACCTTCCAATTTAGATCAAACCTTAGGTGATGAACCTTTTTCTTCCATGTAGTCCAAGATAGACGAGTTATCTCATTTGAAATGGGAAATGACAAATCGACCCAATCCGTATCCACACGCTCGATATGCAATAACATGATGTATGATATGGCGAATGTAGGGTATAAAGGCTAAAGGCGAAAATGAGGGTGTGACAACCAAGATATTAGTTATTGTTGGAGTAAACACTATAGGATAAACACTGGATCAAATCCACTCCAATATCAACTACTCCCAACTCAATAGTATTAGGGTTTGTATATTTCAAAGAGAATTAAAGGACAAATCAATGAATGATGATGAAGTTGTAGCCTGACCATCCATGGTAAATGATGCAGTCATTAATACACTTTTGAAAATCTCTGAAGAAAATACTTTAGTCATTCAGAACTTGGCAATGGACATGTCTATCATCAAGAGAAACACCTCAAGAGATGATGATATTAATGGAAACGAGTAGTTTCACTCATGTGTTCTAGTTTTAACCTTAGTATTCAAGTGTGTTTAAAATCCCGCATTTTCTTGCTTTCTATGGTATTTATAATTCCTAGCATTTTCCCTTGTTAGTATTTGAATTCTAATATTTGAATTTATGAAGCAATGTTTTTCCCTTCCTTAGTAAAATATATGGTTGATCTATGTGAACTTTGTGCTTGCATAGTTACAGCTAACTCGTAGTATCTTTACTTTCCTTTTTTATTATGCCAAAGGGAGAAAAGTATACTCTTAGAGAGAGTAGAGTATAATTTTTACTCATGTGAGGGGGAAGTTAACCACTCTAAATTTTAGTTATTTGTTCTCTTTTATCACCTCCTTGAAAGATGTAATGTCATCATCAAAAAGGGGGGGAAAACTAGATATATGTGCTTGCATGCATAATTAAGAAGCGATATGAGATGGTAAAGCTTAAGGATACCAAAGATGCAAGTCAACTAGTATCTGCTTAATTTTAATGATGATAATAATTGAAGTCAGGAAACTACTAATGATAGCTCAAGCAATTAAAGATGCACAATATGGTTTTTCAAGCTATCCTCCCCAATAAAGCAAGACATTTGTTCAAAATAAACACTATATTCTAACGAATTTCAACTGAAGTATATGATTTCAAGGATCCCGCAGGGTTTAAGCTCTCAAACTCTAAAATGATGTCAATAAACATGAAGACATATCAAACCTCATCAAGAAGACTCAATACTCTTGTGTGATACTAAATTCAAAGATAATGATGCCAAGAGAGGAAGTTGGATAGCTCATCTAGTCGTGTTCGTCTGAGTGACCGTTGCATTGTAAAGACACAAGGGCATTTTCAGAAATAGTATGGCTAAATTGTACACAAACACATACGCACTAAAGACCCTTGAGAAGCCTCTCACTTTTTAAATTATATCACCAAAAAAAATTTGAGGTCTAATAACTTAATTACGAGAGTGTTCAACTATTGGAAAATATTTTATTTCCCTATTTAATTGTTTCTATTTGTTGTCATTTATTTTCTTTTATTCTCCATTAAGGAGAGAATTAAGTATTTTTATTGTATTCTCATTATAAAAACCAGCCTTTGGCTGAGGAGTAAAATTACAACAGATTTTACCTATTTCTTCCAATATGGTATCAAGAGCTCTGGGTTAGGGTTACTGTAAAGTTTTCCACATCACATACTCGATCTGATTCACATACCCGTTTAACCTCTTATGACTAATAACAACAACAAGTGGCCTTCCCCATCATAGGCCTACACCGGATCCAACCATGGCGAACAACCGCAACCTGAGTCAGGCGTCGGCTGCGGCCGCGGAAACGGAGGTGGTCGCGGAGATGGCGAACGAGAGGAACCGTCAATGGTCACAAACAGTGGCAGTAATAATGACAAAAATGAAGACATTAACACCATTGTTTTTGGATGTAATGGCGACAACAATGGAAACAGAAACATTGTCTCTGGTGATAGTTATTCCAACTGTAATACCCCAAATTTTGCTCTAAGATTTGTCGTCACATTTCATTGCATTTTTATTGCATTTAATCAATTACTAACAAATTTGTGTAGTCGTTTGACTTTTTGCAGGTAAATATCATATGGCATGCATTTTTTTTCTAAAAAGTAAATATGGCATAATTGGCAAGAGGGCATGTGTAAGGAGTTGTGAGTGTGAGAGGTTGAGAGTTCGAATCTCACCTTTGTCACTTTTTTTGTTTTTTATTATTTTTACTCTAAATTTTTCTATCTTTCATTAAAAAAATAACAAAAATAGTTTTTTATTATTATTTAATTATTATTTTCATATTTTAATTAAATCATTTTTTAAAATATTATTTTTTTCACTTTTTTCTAAATTATTCATAAAAATATCCAAAAAATCATAAAATAAAAAATATTGAAAAAAATTTTGTTCTTTTTATAATATTTTTGATTTTAGGAATCAATAGGATTATTAGTTTTTATTTTAAGTTTATTTTAATTATTTTAAATTATTTAAATTTTATTTTTTCTTAACTAATTATTTAGTTTGGGCTTTAAAATGGGCTTTAGGGACATTATTGACAATTTGGTGTTAACCCTAATTTGTTCTCTATATATACATGCGTTGCCTTGTTGAAAAAAAGGGAGAATGAAAAAAAAACCTAAGAGGAGTGAGTGCCGTTTACCGTTATTTCTATTTCTTCATCTATTACCGTTATTTCTATTTCTTCATCTATTACTGTTGTTTCTTTTTCTTCATCGTTTACCGTTATTTCTTCTCCTTCATCTATTACTGTTGTTTCTTTTTCTTCATCTTTTACCGTTATTTCTTTTTCTTCATCTATTACCGTTATTTCTTTTTCTTCATCTATTACTGTTACGTTTATATATATAATTTTTAAATTGTTAGAGTTTATATATATATATATATATATATATATATATATATATATATATATATATATATATATATATATATATATATATATATATATATATAAGATTAATTTTTGATCGAATTATGTTGATACGATGTTTGCACATTTGTGTGCATGACGCGTGACATTTGTGTTAGTTCGATCTGATTGCGATGACCGCATTTTTGTGTGAGCAATAATACTGTTTTTTTGCTTAATTTCTTTTTCTTTGCGATAAATTTTGTTTCGTCCGATTTACATCTGGTTGCGATGAGCGCATTTCTGCGTTAGCAACATTGTTGGGTTATTTGGCACATTTAAAATTCATTATTGCTTTATTATTATTATTATTATTATTATTATTATTATTATTATTATTATTATTATTAGTATTATTATTATCATTATTTATTATTATTATCATTATTATTATTATTATTACCATTATTATTATTATTATTATTATCATTAATTTATTAAAACTTGTTATAATATAAAAATCTGTTTTTTAAAATAAATAACATTAACATCTTTTCCAAATTAATATGAAAGCCTATTATTTTTAAGAAAAACTTTTTTTTAGATAAATTTAAAATAATAACTAAAATCTTTTTTTTAAAATAATAACTAGAACCGTTTTTTAAAAAATATATAATAATAACATTAAACCTTTTTTTTAAAATAAAACCTTTTTGTTAGATAATTAAATTAAGACTATTTTTGAAAAGTTTTTTTAATAATATTAAAACCTCTTTTTTAACTTAAATCAAAAGCTTTTTTATATATCACAAATAAACAACAAAGAATATCTATAACTTTCGCACTTCCGTTTCATAACTCGTCTGATTACTGTCTGACTCTGTCTACTAACCTTGTGTATTCAATGTGCAGCTTGTTACGTTGCTATTAGCTATTTTAATGTGTTTTTCAATTCAAGTTGTATTATAATTGTATCTGTTTCTCATTTGTAACCTCGCGAACCAACAATCGCGTTTACTTTCTGCATTTTATTTCCGTTTGTATGATTTAAATTTCTCACACTTTCATCACTATTACTTCTGTCACATCACACCTCCGAAGGATTAGGTCTAGCCGTTTGGCCGCCATGCCAATAGTCCTCAAACCCTCAAATTTCACACATTCAATTTCAAACCCTCAAAACTACAAACTACAAACCCTAATTTTCACAAATGCCTCGCCGCAGGCAAAATTACCATGTTACCCCTAGCATTAGGTCAAAGAGCCGCCGCGCTCATTTTAGGGTTTCCCGTCGTGGAATCCCTAATTTAACCATAATTACAACTTAACAATTCATAACGTAGAGATCGGAGTTTAAGACTCCATGTAGGCGTGTCCTTAAGATGCGTTTATTCCCCTTGAGACCTTGACCACAGTCAAGAAGTCTCTAACCTCCCTTTTGAGGGGAACTACAGTTACTCTGATTCCATTCCCGTAAGGATATGTAGGCACAAGATGCGATGTCTTGCCGAGTAAACTTAGAATTAACCCCTAGGTCTTTTTTTTATTTTCAATCCTTTGTATATACCCTAAAGCAAAATAATTAATGAAATAAATAAAAAAAAAATAAACAAAAGGTTCCCGTAGAGTACTACGGAAGTTTAGGGTGCTAATACCTTCCCTAAATTTAACCAACCCCCGAACCTTAGATCTCTCCCTTTTAGGTTTTTCCTTTCTTTAACCTTTCCTTCGGATAAATCAAAGACCGGTTGTAAATGAATTAAGATTCAAGTTAATCAATAGCTTGACATCCAAATTTCACCGCAACAGAAAATGGCGACTTCACTGGGGACTCTCCTAACTTTCGAGGGTTATCCCTATTTTATTTATTTTTGATATTTGTTTCATTATATATTTTTGCTCACCTGTATATATATAATTGGGGTACCTTGCTTGGGGGATACTTTGTTGTGAGATAAGTCCTACACCCGGACTTGAGTGACATTATTATAGGATGGCGATATATTCGACGAGGCTTATAGGGAGTGAGTCCCGACTAAGCTAAATCGAGAATCACCGCTCAGTTGAGACCCTTTTGAAAATGGTTCAGTTGATCGAGTGTAGTCATGAAAACTTTTACCATTATCGATTGGAGTCTGTGATACTGGGAACCGTAGTACCTTTACACCATCTTGGCCTTATCTAGGACGTAGTGTGGGAACTATGTGGGAGTAGTCCTACAATGGTTGCTACGCGATACTACACTCGAACGAGGTTCTCTTGAGAATATTATCGACCCTTGAGTCAGTCGAGAAGTTGATAATATCCAAAAGATGGGCTGATGACTTTGGGCACTTTTTAGAACCCTTGTTCTGCAGGTACAATTAACCTATAGTACACACCACTTTGGGAAGGGTAGACCTTGACTCCATTCATTGTTCCTCTAACTTAGGACCTTTTGTTTGCTTATGTGTATTTGTGCTTCGCATCCATAAAGCATCATATCATTTCTAGTTTCAAGGAATTCAGCAGTCCTTTGCAAATTCGAAAAGCCTTACATTTTAAAGTCTAAATTTTTTTCCAACTTTCTTAAAAAGCAATATTCGCAATCGACCGTTGAAATTCTTGAAACCATTGCATGGCATCAGCATCACATTTTTGCATTGCATTTGTCCCCCAGTTTCTCCTTCTTGGTCCTATCGTCTTCTAGTGTACCTTTGAGTCGTCAAGCTGATTCCTCGACACAGATATCAGACCAGAAACGGAACAGGAGTCACTTTGATCCTATTCTCATGACTTACACAAAGCTATATCCTGACTTAGTCCGGCAAGGACTGACTACTACAAAGGCTTTACCACCTCCTCTTAATCCTCCGGCTGGATTTAGGGCTGATCTCCATTGTGCTTCCCATGAGGGTGCCCCAGGCCATGACTTGGAGCATTGTTTTGCATTGAAGGCTAGAGTATGTGAATTGGTTAGAACTGGAATACTTGATTTTACAGACAGTCATCCGGATGTTCAGAAAAATCCCTTGCCAGTACATCAGAAATGAAGTTTTGTCACTAGGCCTTTTGTTTCTCGTTGTTTGCACTTTCCTTATTTTGTTTAAGTTGTTTGCTTTTAATTATGTTTGTACTTTCATTAATGAAATAAGCATTGCGACTTTTGATTCAATTCATTTCCGTCCATTTATTTGCATCTTTATGCTTTATTTTTCAAATGTTTACTTCTTGTCCAAAATTTTGATATGCTAAGATTGGAGGGAGGATGATGAAAACGTTATACCCATAATTGTTGTCAGTATGCTTTCAATCAAACCTTGTTAACGATGTAAGGCATTGTTTCAATTCCCAAACACTGGAGAAATAAGGAAGTTAATCCCTCGTTACCCCCTTCGAGCCTAGAAGTTAGAGTTTCTTTCGTTACAAAAAACCCACAATTTTAACCTTGGGATGGGTAGTTCTCAGTTAACTTGGTTGTGTGTTCATACGATACACCTTTCATTAACAAATTTTCCTTCGCACACGTCAAATAAGTGTCGAAGATGTTTTCTAATCAAAAGGTCGATGATGGTTCACCGTAATCATTAAAATCAAACAGTCACTTTCCTTCACACAAAAAAATAATATAAAAAAATCAAAAGAAGCCCGCTAAGTCAAAACCTATGAAGGAGACTTATGCAAAACTGGGGCATCCCGCTGACTGTAAACTCTAAAATAAACAGTTCAGGCAAAATTTAGGGATAATACAAAGAGATTTTTAAATCCTTATCTTGAAAATCCTCAATGTCAAAACAATCAAATGTTATAGGGGAGTAGTGGCTGCCTTTTCATAGGTCCCTTTGACTTCTGAGTCATCATTGCTACGATCAATGAAATCCCTAACTTATGGGAACCTGAATGCATAGTATGAGTTAACTGAGCATAGGACTGAAGATCATCACGTAGATTGGGTGGGTACAAATAACTTTTGAGCCTTTATCTCTTGTTTCATAAACCGTGAACCAGGCCACGTTACAACCCTCAAAAGACCTAATTGAAGCAAGGTTATTTTGAAAGTATACTACAGCAAGGTTGCGTAACCTGACTCCTAAAGATCTTTGTGAATCATTTATTTTGGCAGTACACTTTTGTTTTAAACTTTGAGCGTCTTGAACCGTTGTGTTCTGACTAACGACTCATGTATTTTCCATCTATCAAAAATAATTTCAAAAGTCGCATGAACTTTGCATTACCATGTTTGTAGGAATATTTTTGTTTGCAAACTAGCTTTCCTCTAAGGAATTTTCAAACAATGAGAAACTTGGTCAAGTGATCTTATCAGGGGCAAGTTCCTTTTACATCTTGTCAAAGAATTAGTTCAAGATTTGTTCAAGGCAATATCTTCTCAGATTTGGTTTATCCAGAGAATTGTTCAAGACCCAGACTGGGGCAAGCCCTCCGAGGATACAGCAAAACAGCCGATTCCACGAATCAGATAGCTGAAGCAATTATCAGTTCATTTGACCTGGGGCAGTTTACTTGCATAATCCCTAAGCAGTTATTCATCATTCCTACAGTGACTATCAACTTGATACAGTTTAACAGAATGACAGTGATCTCCGTGTTGAGGAATCAGTCCTCCAGTTTTGTCATCTCACCGAAAGAGTCGAGCCTTGTCGTCGATGTCTGCATTTGCATTTGATCATATCTCATAGCATAATTCCTATACATGTGCATATCTTGGGTGCTTTATTCCCCATTTACATTTCTATCTTGGGTGCTTTACTCTCCATTTACATTTTTATCTTGGGTGCTTTACTCCCCATTTACATTTTTATCTTGGGTGCTTTACTCCCCATTTACATTTTTATCTTGGGTGCTTTACTCCCCATTTACATTTCTATCTTAGGTGCTTTATTCCCCATTTACCTCTCTATCTTGGGTGCTTTACTCCCCATTTACATTTCTATCTTGGGTGCTTTACTCCCCATTTACATTTTTATCTTGGGTGCTTTACTCCCCATTTACATTTTTATCTTGGGTGCTTTACTCCCCATTTACATTTTTATCTTGGGTGCTTTACTCCCCATTTACATTTCTATCCTGGGTGCTTTACTCCCCATTTACATGTCTATCTTGGGTGCTTTACTCCCCACTTACCTTCTATCCTTGGGTGTTTTATCCCCCATGTACCTTTATCCCGGGTGTTTTATTCCCCGTTTACCAGATATTCCTGGGTTTACCTAACATCATGGTGTTTTACCCCCATTTACTTTTTTTTCCCCTGAGGTCGTGTTTTACTCGCGTCTTACCTTGTGGGCAAAATTTATTTACTTGGCATCATGGGTGTTTTATCCCCATTTGCGTTTTTCTCCCGAGCTCGTGTTTTACCCGCGTCTTATCTTGCGGACAATTTCTAATTTACTTGGCACCTATCAACAATTCTGTGTCGTGTCTACCCGACGTTCTTCCAGATATGACATGTCTTCTTCCCTAGTGCAATTCCTCGATGGGTCGTCCCCTGTGACGTTGTTTCGTCTGTATCCGTGCATTTGTCATTTTCATCATACGCATCATATCAGATTCATATCATATTTAGCATTATAGTTCGTTTTGTTTTGTCCATATCATTGCATAGCACTGCGTCTAAAGGCAAAATTTTCGGTTATCTGTATTTAAATCCCTCCACCATGATTTCTCGAGTCTCTGTTGCTCAAATCACCCGGTGAAGTTATTTAAATAGGGGCAACTGTAATACCCCAAATTTTGCCCTAAGATTTGTCGTCGCATTTCATTGCATTTTTATTGCATTTAATCAATTACTAACAAATTTGTGTAGTCGTTTGACTTTTTGCAGGTAAATATCATATGGCATGCATTTTTTTTCTAAAAAGTAAAAATGGCATAATTGGCAAGAGGACATGTGTAAGGAGTTGTGAGTGTGAGAGGTTGAGAGTTCGAATCTCACCTTTGTCACTTTTTTTGTTTTTTATTATTTTTACTCTAAATTTTTCTATCTTTCATTAAAAAAATAACAAAAATAGTTTTTTATTATTATTTAATTATTATTTTCGTATTTTAATTAAATCATTTTTTAAAATATTATTTTTTTCACTTTTTTCTAAATTATTCATAAAAATATCCAAAAAATCATAAAATAAAAAATATTGAAAAAAATTTTGTTCTTTTTATAATATTTTTGATTTTAGGAATCAATAGGATTATTAGTTTTTATTTTAAGTTTATTTTAATTATTTTAAATTATTTAAATTTTATTTTTTCTTAACTAATTATTTAGTTTGGGCTTTAAAATGGGCTTTAGGGACATTATTGACAATTTGATGTTAACCCTAATTTGTTCCCTATATATACATGTGTTGCCTTGTTGAAAAAAAGGGGAGAATGAAAAAAAAACCTAAGAGGAGTGAGTGCCGTTTACCGTTATTTCTATTTCTTCATCTATTACCGTTATTTCTATTTCTTCATCTATTACTGTTGTTTCTTTTTCTTCATCGTTTACCGTTATTTCTTTTCCTTCATCTATTACTGTTGTTTCTTTTTCTTCATCTTTTACCGTTATTTCTTTTTCTTCATCTATTACCGTTATTTCTTTTTCTTCATCTATTACTGTTACGTTTATATATATAATTTTTAAATTGTTAGAGTATATATATATATATATATAAGATTAATTTTTGATCGAATTATGTCGATACGATGTTTGCACATTTGTGTGCATGACGCGTGACATTTGTGTTAGTTCGATCTGATTGCGATGACCGCATTTTTGTGTGAGCAATAATACTGTTTTTTTGCTTAATTTCTTTTTCTTTGCGATAAATTTTGTTTCGTCCGATTTACATCTGGTTGCGATGAGCGCATTTCTGCGTTAGCAACATTGTTGGGTTATTTGGCACATTTAAAATTCATTATTGCTTTATTATTATTATTATTATTATTATTATTATTATTATTATTATTATTATTATTATTATTATTATTATTATTATTATTATTATTATTATTATTAGTATTATTATTATCATTATTTATTATTATTATTATTACCATTATTATTATTATTATTATCATTAATTTATTAAAACTTGTTATAATATAAAAATCTGTTTTTTTAAAATAAATAACATTAACATCTTTTCCAAATTAATATGAAAGCCTATTATTTTTAAGAAAAACTTTTTTTTAGATAAATTTAAAATAATAACTAAAATCTTTTTTTTAAAATAATAACTAGAACCGTTTTTTAAAAAATATATAATAATAACATTAAACCTTTTTTTTAAAATAAAACCTTTTTGTTAGATAATTAAATTAAGACTATTTTTGAAAAGTTTTTTTAATAATATTAAAACCTCTTTTTTAACTTAAATCAAAAGCTTTTTTATATATCACAAATAAACAACAAAGAATATCTATAACTTTCGCACTTCCGTTTCATAACTCGTCTGATTACTGTCTGACTCTGTCTACTAACCTTGTGTATTCAATGTGCAGCTTGTTACGTTGCTATTAGCTATTTTAATGTGTTTTTCAATTCAATTTGTATTATAATTGTATCTGTTTCTCATTTGTAACCTCGCGAACCAACAATCGCGTTTACTTTCTGCATTTTATTTCCGTTTGTATGATTTAAATTTCTCACACTTTCATCACTATTACTTCTGTCACATCACACCTCCGAAGGATTAGGTCTAGCCGTTTGGCCGCCATGCCAATAGTCCTCAAACCCTCAAATTTCACACATTCAATTTCAAACCCTCAAAACTACAAACTACAAACCCTAATTTTCACAAATGCCTCGCCGCAGGCAAAATTACCATGTTACCCCTAGCATTAGGTCAAAGAGCCGCCGCGCTCATTTTAGGGTTTCCCGTCGTGGAATCCCTAATTTAACCATAATTACAACTTAACAATTCATAACGTAGAGATCGGAGTTTAAGACTCCATGTAGGCGTGTCCTTAAGATGCGTTTATTCCCCTTGAGACCTTGACCACAGTCAAGAAGTCTCTAACCTCCCTTTTGAGGGGAACTACAGTTACTCTGATTCCATTCCCGTAAGGATATGTAGGCACAAGATGCGATGTCTTGCCGAGTAAACTTAGAATTAACCCCTAGGTCTTTTTTTAATTTTCAATCCTTTGTATATACCCTAAAGCAAAATAATTAATGAAACAAATAAAAAAAAATAAACAAAAGGTTCCCGTAGAGTACTACGGAAGTTTAGGGTGCTAATACCTTCCCTAAATTTAACCAACCCCCGAACCTTAGATCTCTCCCTTTTAGGTTTTTCCTTTCTTTAACCTTTCCTTCGGATAAATCAAAGACCGGTTGTAAATGAATTAAGATTCAAGTTAATCAATAGCTTGACATCCAAATTTCACCGCAACACCAACATAGGCGGTAATGATCAAGAGGGTTCCTCATACTTCCTCAAGGTCAATATCCCTAAAATGAATGGGAATAACTATAATGAATGGGCTAAATCGTTTGGTTGGTGTTGGATAGCAAAGGGAAACTTGGTTCCTTAACAGGAGTAGTAGCTGAACTGGCATCAGGAGATCCTCGTTATAAACAATGGAAATCTAAAAACTCTTTGATTATTGTGTGGCTGGTAAGCTCCATGGAAACTGGAATAGGTAAGCCTTACATGTTTTTGCCTTCCGCAAGGGATGTGTGGGAAGTTGTTAAGGAAACATACTTTGATATTCAAAACTCCTCCCAAATTTTTGGTATAAAATCAAAGTTATGGCATGAGAAACAAGGTGACAAGAGTGTAATTGTATATTATAATGAGTTGTTGACCTTGTGCCAAGAGTTGGATCTCTGTTATAATGACAATTGGAGGTGTGCAGAAGAAAGTGTTTTGTTTCTCAAAAGGAAAGAAAATGGTCGTGTATTCATGTTTCTCGTTGGGCTTAAAAAAGACCTTGATGAGGTAAGAGGTAGAGTTTTAGGAAAAATACCATTTCCAACTCTTTGTGAAACTATTGCAGAAATAAGAAAGGAGGAGGCACGACAAGGAATTATGATGGGAAAGACACCACGAAGCTCTGAATCTGAAGGTTCATCTCTAGCTACTATGAATCTTGATGAGGGAAAAAGGTCAGATAAAGTTCCTGGGTGTGGTCACTGCAAGCGCGAGTGGCATACACATGAAACCTGTTGGAAGCTCAAAGGAAAACCTCTGAACTAGAAGAAGAAAGGTGGTCGTGCATTTCAGGCTAGTAATTCTGATCAAGGGAAGCAATCCCCTACAATTCAGCTTCCACTTGCTACGGAGAAACTAGGCATACTATACAAACTCCTCGAGTCTCCAACCCCTTCTTGCTTTATAGCAACAAAAGGTAATTATGCATTTCTTAGTGTTAGTCCCAGTCAAACTTGGATAGTAGATTCAAGTGCCTCTGATCACATGACAGGTGAATCTACTTTTTTCTCTTCATACAGTCTATGTGTAGGTAATCAAAAAAATATAAATTGCAGATGGCTCTTTTTCAACCATTGCAGCTAAAGTTTCAGTTATGTTGTCTCCAATATTAACTCTTAAAAATGTCCTTCATGTTCCAAACTTATCGTGTAATTTAATGTTCGTCAGTAAATTAGCCCAAGATATAGATTGTCAAACTAATTTTTCCGATCTCACTGTGTCTTTTAGGATTTGAACTCGGGGAAGATGATTGGCAGTGCTAAGGAGAGTGGATGACTCTACTACCTTGACATTGGATCTGCATCACAACTACCTTTAAAAATAAGTTCCTGCTTTGAGTCTTTTTCTGTTTTGAATAATAAAGATGACAACATTATGGTATGGCATTTAAGATTAGGTCATCCTAGTTTTTGTTACTTAAAACACTTGTTTCCTAAGTTATTTCACAATAAGAATTTTTCTTCATTTAAATGTGAAGCATATGAGTTTGCAAAGAATCATCATTCCCAATTTTCAATACAACCATATAAACCATCAAAATTGTTTTCTATTATTCATAGTGATGTTTGGGGCCTTAACCATACTAGTACACTCTCTCTCAAAAAATGATTTATTACATTTATAAATGACCATACGGGAGTATGTTGGGTGTACTTGTTAAAGGGGAAATCAAATGTTTTCCAGGCTGTAAAGATTTTTTTTCAATGGTGCAGAACAAATTTCAAACAAATATCCAAGTTTTTAAAAGTGATAATGGTAAAGAATATTTTAACACTATCCTGGATGATTTTTTTCTAAAAAATAGGATTATACATCAAAGTTCATGTCCTAATAATCCTCAACAAAATGGAGTGGCCGAAAGAAAAATAGACATTTATTGGAGGTTGCTAGAGCTCTACTTTTTTCGAACAAAGTACCAAATTATTTGTAGGGCAAAACTGTTTTAACAGTTGCGTATTTAATTAACAGAATGCCCTCCAAAATTCTCAATTTTCAAACTCTAATTAATATCTTCAAATAATGTTTTCCTAGTACTCGTTTTTTACTGATTTGCATTTTAAAATCTTTGGTTGCACAACCTTTGCTCATGAACATGAAAATGTTGGAAATTTGAGCCACGTGCTATAAAATGTGTCTTTGTTGGATACTCCCCAACCCAAAAAGGATATAAATGTTTTGATCCAAAAAACAAGAAAATGTTTGTCACTATGGATGTTACATTTTTTGAAAATAAACCTTTCTTTGATGACACTCATATTCAATGGGGGAGATAAAGGAAGAATCGTTTCAAATTAAGGACATGAGTTTTTTGAAAAATTTATCTTTGCATGTACCATAAAATTCTGAGACTTTTACATCTGCACCAATAGAAAATGGCCATGATTTTGTATCTGATCCTACTCCTGTTATGAGTAAGAAGCCTTGTGAATTCGAGCCTACATTTTCTCTTGTAGAAAACAATGAGAATCCTAAAAATGATTATAATGATGATCTAATTGAAATGCCACAAAATAATGAGTCACTTCAAGAAAACATATTTGAATTAGGAAACAGGACTTGGAAAGGGAAGGTTTTTATGAAAAAGCACCATAAACGAAGGGACGAGTCCACATCTCAAC
This sequence comes from Lathyrus sativus, assembly GCA_963859935.3. Lineage (NCBI taxonomy): Eukaryota > Viridiplantae > Streptophyta > Magnoliopsida > Fabales > Fabaceae > Lathyrus > Lathyrus sativus. Next base: position 3,549,125 of record OZ012738.1, on the reverse strand, counting down.
ACTGCCAAGAATATAAACAGGGGAATGATCAACCTCCTAACAAAAGGAAAGGTAAGTTTATCTCTGTTTCTAAGAGTCGTATTTTGTATCCAGATATAGATGATCTTGTTTCCATTAGAAAACCTGTCAAATCTTGCACTAAACACCCCATGTCTAATTTTATTTCATATTCAAATTTGTCTTCATTTATGTCTACCTTCACCTCAAAATTGTCTAGCGTAGAAATTTCAAAAAGTGTAAAGGTTGCTCTATAAATTCCAAAGTGGGAGGGGGGGGGGGGGGGGGGAAGTTGTACTTGAGGAGATGAAAGCTCTTGAAAAGAACAAAACTTGGAGTGTTACATCGCTACCAGATGGCAAGAAGACACTTGTCTGCAAATGGGTGTTTAATGTGAAGTATAATTCATATGGGTCAATTGAAAGGTACAAAGCTCGCTTGGTGGCTAAAGGTTTCACTCAGACCTATGGTATAGACTATTCAGAGACATTTGCTCTTGTTGCAAAATTGAACACTATAATAATTCTTTTATCTCTTGCTACTAGCCTGGATTGGCCCCTACATCAGTTAGATGTTAAGAATGTCTTTCTTAATGTGATCTAGAAGAAGAAGTATATATGAACATTCCTCCTAGTTTTGAAAACAAATTTAGATCAAATATATGTAAACTAAATAAGTCTTTGTATGGATTAAAGTAGTCACTCAGAGCTTGGTTTGAAAAATTCACTCATTCCATGAAGAATCAAGGGGACATCCAAGGACAGGTTGACCACACCTTATTCACAAAATTCTCCAACAATGAGAAAGTTGTTATTTTAATTGTTTATGTTGATGGTATTGTCCTTACTAGAGACGATACAGTGGAAATGGCAAGGATAAAAGAGAAATTGGCAGTATACTTAGAAATCAAGGACTTAGGTTTCATAAGATATTTTCTAGGCATGGAGGTTGCTCGGTCAAAGAATAGTATTGTGGTTTCACAGCAGAAATACATTATAAACTTATTGAAAGAAACAGGAATGAGTGGATGTCATCCTGCAAATACCCCTATGGATCCTAATGCTAAACTTTGGGGAGAATGTAATGTTCCTGTTGATACTAGAAGATATCAAAGATTGGTTGGGAAATTGATTTATTTGTCACACACCCGACCTGATATTGCTTTCTCAGTCACTATAGTGAGTCAGTTTATGCATTCTTCTTTCGAGGAACATCTTGAGGAAGTCTATAGGATATTGAGATATCTGAAGGGAAATCTTGGAAAAGGATTATTTTTTTAAGAAGACTAGTGAAAGGAATGTGTCTATCTTCACTGATGTTGATTGGGCGGGTTCATTCACCGATAGAAGATTAACCTATGGATATTGTACCTATGTTTGGGGTAATCTTGTGACATGGAGGAGCAAGAAGCAAGGCGTTGTAGTAAGGAGTAGTGCAGAAGCCGAGTTTAGAGTTATGTCTCAAGGTATTTGTGAAGGATTGTGGATCCTTAGAGTCCTAGAAGAACTTAAGATGAAAGTTGAGCTTCCATTGAAATTATACTCTGACAGTAAAGTTGCTATTATCATAGCTTATAATCTAGTTCAACATGACAGAATCAAGCATATTGAGATTGATCGACACTTCATAAATGAGAAGTTAGATGCTGGAATCATATGTCTACCTTTCGTAACTTCAAGTCAACAAACTGCAAATATCCTGACCAAAAGTTTGGCAAGACCTCCTTTGAGCATTTGATAGACAAGTTGGGCATGATAAATATCTATGCACCAACTTGAGAAGGGTGTTGGAAAATATTTTATTTCCCTATTTAATTGTTTCTGTTATTGTTATTTATTTTCTTTTATTCTCCATTAAGGAGAGAATTAATTATTTTTATTGTATTCTCATTATATAAATCAGCCTTTGGCTGAGGAATAAAATTACAACAACTTTTACCTATTTTTTTAATATCAACTAATTAGGAGAATTTTATAATTGTTTAATCGATTAGATATTAGGCATTATTGATTAGATTATGTCTAATTGAGTCTACAATTAATTGTAATGGCATCTAACTGGTTGAAATGGATGTATATCAAAACCATCCATTTTAGGCTTCAACAATCGATTATTGGAGGTGCCTAATCAATTAGGTGAATTAATTGGCCCATGGATTCTTTCCGAATTTATAGCATGTTTTGGCCTATAAATAGAGAGCTTCTCTATCACTTTTTCACATATAGAAACTGTGAGAAACCTCATGTTTCATTTCTCTCATCACCTATCTAAATCTTTGTTTTTTTCTCATATATTTTATTTATAGTATTGTGAGGAATATTATTTTGGATGACGACTAAATTATAAATTAACAAGAATGAATTTTCTCTTGAAATAATTCTTCCATAGGAAGTTATTATTTTGGTTACGAGGTAAACCAGTTAAAAGGTCCCATTTGTATTGATGGATTATATTATGAAGTCTTCGTCTGATTCATGAGTTTTTCCATTGAAGAAAAATATATATTTTGGTTCATGAAGATTAACCAGTAAAAATACCCACGACGGTTCTTAAGCTTAGCCCGTTTGAAAGTTTTATCAGTTCGAGATCATCCAGTATAAAATCTCGCTTGGTTTCTGAGTTCAACCTAGTGTAAAAAACTTAGTAAGTTCGAGATCATCCAAGTAAAAATCTCAGTTTGTTTGCGGTCAGCCTGTGTAAAACCTCGGTTCGGTTCAGAGGATATCTGACTCAAAAATTTGTCTTGGTTTGAGATTAGCATATGCAGATCTCTGTTTGGTTTGAATACTAACCGCTTCAAAACTTGTGCGCTGTTTGGTTAGAAATTAGCTTGAAACTTCATTTTCTTGTATAAAGGGTTTCGTGGATATAACCTTCTAAAAACTCTCAAACATAGTAGATACTCTCAAGATCAATTCTTGGAAACAGGATTAGGTCATCTTAGGAGAACTTGTATAACTATCTGGTATAATTTCTCTTCCCTTATCTCTTTTTTTTCTAGTTATTTTATTTTACCGTTGCTTATTCATTCAAACATTTTGAAATGATTTTAAACTTTGATTTTTCAAATGATTTTATTTTAAGTCAACATTTTTTAAACATCCATAATTCACCCCTCTTAAGTATAGAGTCACATGCCCAACATTTATTGCATTTAAGCTTAAAGTATAATACATATATTTTATTTAGGTAATGCATGCATGTAAAATCAAAAAAGGAAAACGAATGAACAACTTAACAATGCAATGGAGAGGAACTTCAAATAAGTGCAATGCAGTTTAGTAATGGTGTGATAATATTTTATGCAATTGATAGAAGCTATGAGAAGTCTTCAAAGTGAGGTGAACACGCTTTGTAAACGCAAATGAGGAGCTTTTCTTCGTATTATTTTGTTTTTGCTCATTTGCGAAAATGAAAATGTGAAGGGAGAGGAAAAGGCATTCGTTTAGTTGCGTCTGCATTTCGATCTCCGGATAACCTTCAGAGTTTGAAATTGGTATTGTTTTTGTATTGTGTGGTCCCGATTCCAAACAATATGAGATGTGTTAGTTGCGTTCCAATTCCAATCTTCCGAGTTTTTTAATATCTATTTTTGACGTGTTTCGGAGATGGCTTGTATTTCAAGTGTGTCGGGATTTTAAAATCCAAAATTGAGGGTTACTTTTAGAATTTTGTCAAGGTGTGTGAGTAACACATAGGGTGTAATTAGTAACTCCCACTATTTTTTTTAAGCTTTTTCACAGTCAATCCAATTAAAATAAGGGGATTACTTTCTCACCCTAAGTGTTGCTCCTGTACCTCGTGAAATTTTAAAATGCCCTTCAAATACATACACACATTTCTAGATGCACCAAAACATCAGAAAAAATCTTGAGTTGTACTTCTGGAATTTGTTGTGCTTGAAAATCATAAACAAATGAAGAAAACTAACAAATTAACATCAATCATTGTTATGACATACATTAAAAATGTAACATTATATAGATAATTGTTTACGTAAATCTAACATTACATTTCATCATCAAGTGATGGTTGAAGATATTTCAACATCTTTAGAATATTTTCAATCGATCTCGCAATCTTCCCATCTACCTCGATCAGACCTTTAGTTTCGTAACGATTAAATGTACTCCACATAGAACTTAAATATTCATTTGTCTTCAGTTAAATTTTTTTTATCTATATCTTCTGTTTGTTGTCAATTGAGCGCGAACGGTTATAGAGCTTCACAACTCTCCAATTTTCTAGGTACAGATTCTCTAGTATTGATGTTAGATCGGCAAGACAGATAATCACTCTGAACCTAAATTAAAGAGGGGGCTTCTCTCCGTTGAAGTAGACAAAACCAAGATATGCGTATTGAGACATTCTGTGTGGGTTTGTACTAACAAGTATAGTGGTGCCCATATTTATACAAGCTTTCGATCAATCTTGACCTTAGAAACCTGATCATGTCTCAGAGGATATTCTAGAGATGTACTTATGCATGCTCCATGTTTCGTTTAGTATAAAATCAGGGTGTATATGGAAACATATTTCTGAATAAACCCTTGTTAGTATTTTTTTTTTTTTAAGAATATGAGGCGACTTAGGAAATGTATTTCCGAATAAACCCCTGTTAGCATGTTTTTTTAAAATTGGGTGCATTCAGAAATATACTTCCAAATCGTGTCTCAGAGGGTATTCTTGATATTTACTTTCGAATGCACCCTATTTCGTTTAGTAAAATCGGGGTGTAAGCGGAAATGTGTTTCTGAATAAACCCTTATTAACATTTTTTTAAGAATATGAAGTGGGTTCGAAAATGCATTTTCGAATAAATCCATGTTAACATTTCTTTAAAAAAATTGGGGTGCATCTGAAAATATACTTCCAAATTCACCCATTATTGTTCACACATAATCTGTTATGAAACACAAAAATGTTGAAAAAATTTAAAAATTGTAATATACATTAAAATGCATACATATTACATTATCAATATCAATCCAATGTTGATACAGAACATGTGTTACCACCTAAATACATTATTAGATTAAAAAAACTAAAATGGATCAAAGTACATGTCACTAACTAAATAAATATATATCTATGGGTGGTTCTGTCTTTGACTTTTGTTTATTTGATTCTCTTTAATCTCGCTCAACTTGGTAAATTCTTTCATCCAATCCAAATAATGATCCGACCAAGTTTCAACTTCTTTTGTTGAATAAGTTGTCCACTCCGATAATGTTCAGCGTATAGGGCATCCTAATTTCTAATAAACTTGAACAAAATATAGTGATTTTGAAAGTCACCTAATACACGTAATGTGATATGTTAGATTTTGAGGTGTGACACTCTGAAGTGGATTTTTTTTCCGAGAACCTGTATCTTGTCATATCAATACACACTATATTATATGTACTTGCTACAAGATGACCCGTTTTAGAAAAGTGTGTCTGTTTTTCTTTCGGTGTCAAACCGCTAACACAAGGAATACAATATTTATAAATTGCATCAAAATGTTCTTTTCTTTTCGTATAGCGTTGTGTATGACTCTTTATGTGCCTTCAACTCTTTGATAGGTTGTTGTCAAACAAGTGTATGATTATCCTCTCCTTTATCGAATAAAGCTGAAACAGCTCGATAATCGCAATTAATATCACCCTCAATATTTATAATTTGTTCAATATATTTCTGCATAAAAACCGACATTTCTTCAATGTATTTGATTTTCAATAAAGGTGGTGTACGAGGGTTTACTAATTTAAGCACATTTGAAAACACTTTTTTGAAATTTTGAAGTTGGAGAATTCAAAAAAAGTTTCAACGTGTTCAAAATAGGAAGGAGGTTGCATCGTTAAATTGTCACTTAGTGTTAGTTTGACCTTCTAAAAGCACCCTTTATTTATACCAATCGGGATGATGCTTTCAAGTTCTGATTTTTGGATATGCAATCTTTCTCAAATGCTCTTTAATGTGAAGTTTCATGTTGTTATCGACTTTTAAAATCGCTCTTTAATTGCTTATCATTCGATTAAGATAAACATATTTGATTTACTGTCCTTCATCTTAATCACTTATTATTCGGTTAAAATAGATATATTCGATTTACTGTCCTTCATCACACCATCATTATCAAACCAGTCTTTTTCAATGTGTAAACCTCATTCATTCGTATTGAGCTATTAAGTTGCATCTTCTTTAAAATTAAACAAACACATGAAAGATTGTATGTCTTCATAAGCACATCGAAAATTGTATGTCTTCATAAGTGTATGCCCACACATTGCCTTTTGTTTGATTATGTCGTGACGCTGACTGAATCCAATCCATAAACCCGGAAACGAAACTAAGTTCGTTCCCTTTCGTCAAGTAGGTAAAGTAGGCATACGAACCCACTTTTGCTTTGCCTTAGACTATATTGGAACAAAGCAAAGAAGGAGGCGGAATGGAGAAAGGACAAGGGCGGTCTTGCTTGGCGCAAAGGCTGCTGGTTCGGGGGTAGGGTACGGTACTAAAGGTCCTCGGACTTCCAGGCGGTTTTTCTTTTGGACAGCTGAACTGGTTCGGGGGTAGGGTACGGTACTAAAGGTCCTCGGACTTCCAGGCGGTTTTTCTTTTGGACAGCTGAACCTACTTTCACAGCACATTTGCCTTTGTAAAAAACAAAATTCAAACAAGCTCAAGATATATTGCCCACCAAATGTTGTTAAATAGAAAAGTTAATTGAATGTGAAAGGAGATTTTGATGGAATTTAAAAAAGAAATGGTATTTTCGATCATTAATGGAGCAAACATGCAAAGATTTTCGTATTTGTCACTAAGTTTTTAAATAAACAAAATCAATAAAAGGGTTTATCCAAAAATACACTTTCGAACTAGTTTTGGAAAAAATAGGAGTATGTCTAAATTAGAACATGTTTTGGTGTGAAATGTGAATCTGAAAATGTACTTGAGCATTTTTGAATTTTCATAAGATACTTCTTCACCACTAAGGGTGAGAGATTAGTGGTGAAGAAGTAATCCCTTAAACTAGATGCCCGATAGACCTGCACAATGGGTTATGACAGCTCTAATCATGTGGATTCCCTTATTCCTCCCTTCAATTTAAAAATTGCACACCTTGTACCAAGCATTTAATTTTCATATGCTAAATAGATACTCCTATTACAGCAAAATTCAAATCAAACAACAATATAACTGTAAATAAAGTAACATTTCCAGATGAAACCTAGGGTAAACTAAGCTGCAGCTATAACTGCATTATGCAAACAAAAGATAATCATAGAACATTTTAGTAATACTTTCATCATAAATTGCACTACTGTTGAGCACACTGTACTCGAGGCCCTGAGTGCTCGTCTTCATCATCATCATCATCATCATCATATGCCCCGCGATATGGTTGTTTCTTTCTATGCATCCCAGCAATATCAACATCATGCAAGGTGATCTCCTCACAATCATCTAGTTCCTTTTTCGACAACTTCTTGCTTGTCTTTTGAGGTAATATCTTCTCTAATTCCAGGCTTTGGCTAGGTGAAAGAAAACCTGATTCTGGGAATTGAACATTAAACTTGATGTAAAGGCGTCCTCTCATGAAGGGCCTATTGTGCTGTGGCATTCCCTCGTCATTAATAGCTTTGTATTGACCTACAAAGTAACACATAAATTCAGAAAACACAATGATTGAACTGTGTTCTAATGAAATGTACCCTAAAAAAATATAAAGTACCTGGCTTGATTACTTCTCCAGGGTTTGATTTGACCAAGAGTTGCCTTCCATCAAGATGTGTGACAGTAAATTGGAAGCCACAGAGAGCCTCAGTTAAGCTCAGATTGTGATCAATATGGAGGTCATCATGCTCCCTCCTGAACTTTGGATGCCCTTTTACTTGCAAGACAAAAACTATGTCTCCGGTGATTGTGTCCGGCTGCAACACGTACAATTAAATATCAATTTCAACATGACAAACAACCATGAAGAAGACTAAAATAATCAACTTCTGGCTCTCCTTACTAAGTATTAAAATAGTAATAGTACATTAAATTATAAACCATAATGCCTAGCACAAAAGTTCTTAAAAATTACTTACAGCTTCATCAGCTTGTCCTTCAAATACAATCTTTTGACCCTGCTGCATTCCCTTTTCCACATGCACCTCCAGCACCTTCTTTTCTTGAGTAATCTTGTTTGCCTTGCATTGAGGACATCTATCTCTCTCACTAATGACCTCGCCTGAAAATAAGATGCATGAGCTGGGCAAAACAGCACAGAAACAACCAAGCAGATATTGAAAATGAAATTTCCATTACCAGATCCTTTGCAGTCAGCACAGACGTGTTGCATTTGTTGAATCATGCCCAAACCAACCTGCCTTCTGGTAATCTTCACACCAGTTCCCTGGCATCCAAAACACCTTCCAGCTGTCCCACTTTTAGAACCTTTCCTGATACATCAAAAATTGCAAGCAAACAACTATTATTATCATTATTATTGAATAATTGTCAACTTTGACAACAATTCCAAGACAGATATAGGTTAACAAAATTCAAATAATTATGCAAAATATGAAGTAATAAAGCAATTGAAGGCAGCAAAAGGGATGCATGGGTTAAATGAGAAGCCAAGTTAATTTAAAATATACACATTTTCTAATTAACTCTGAAGAGTATAAACACAATTTTCAGACTAGTTGTCTTATTACAATGAGATTTATGCACATATACTTGGTTCATATTCTTTTTTGAAACCAAGCCATTAACACCAGTCCAGTCCTCAGTTGGGATTCCACAGACCATCATAGCAAAATGAATATTGAATGTGATGATTTCTAGTAAAAGAATATCAAACTCATGCAAAGATTTCATAGAGAAGAAGGGTGAGAATATATCACATAGCTACCAAATCTGAACATACATATCCTAAAGCTAAAAAACTTGGAACAGCATAAGGGACAATGCATTCTGAAGCAGTATGTGGCTTGGATGTTAAAAAAATTTCAAAAAGAATCTAAAGTACAAAACATATACAGATAAGTTACATACCCTTTACATTTTACGCACAACACATTCCTAGAAAGAGATAGTTTCTTTGTAGTGCCATTAAACACATCCTCCAAGGAAACCTGTAAAGAATGCACCACATCTTCTCCTTGCTTCTGTCTTCTTCCCCTTGAAGGACCACCGCCTAAGATAATAGTAATAGTGCAATGATCAATATTACAAGAACGAAAAATGATTTACAAGTGAAAATAAAATAACATGAATATAAAAGTGAGAGTCTCACCACCAAAACCAGCTCCACCAAAAAATGATTCAAATAGATCAAAAGGATTATTAAACGAGCTTCCTCCTCCTCCCATTCCTTCTTTCAGGGCATCTTCACCATATTGATCATACAGTTCTTTCTTTTCAGGATCACTTAACACTTCATATGCTTGACCCAACTCCTTGAACTGATATAGAAATAAGACAATTGGATTGAAAAAAAAAATGCAAAGTCAGCAACAAAAGTCAAGTTAAGCTGTTTTTCAAATACATAAGTTTGCATAAAAACTTCAAATTTGAATAACATATTTCATGTAAATGAAAAGTCACAAATAAGAACATAGCATTTTCAAGTCATCTGCGTGCTACATTAATATTAAATTATCACCAAACTTATAAACATGATTAAACAGATACATAACTATCAATCCAAGCTCTTCGTAACTAAGCTTCAAACCAAATATAAAGCAAAACAGGAAATTTGTTTTAAGTAGGAAAATCGCAACGAAATGAAGGAGAAGCCAAAGTTGCAGATGGGAGGGAAGTTAGCCTGTTTTGCGTCCCATGAGTTTTTGGTTGTACAAGAAGCAAGAGAGGGAAACTACGGATTAACTCCCTCAGTTTTTAAGGATACCCAAAATATCCAAAATGAGGCTATAAGTGGATGGCATGTTTGGTTTTACTTTGTCAACGCTTCATTCAAGTTGTGGTTGGGAGGGCTACAATGGTGAGCACTATAATGCTACATTAATATGCAAGGCACAAAGGTTACAGCCGCAATTGTAGATAGAATTCTTTCTATCACTTAAACTATATTCTAATTACATTGAAAGAGTTAACCGAAAAATAACCAAAATATAATGTTATGTGTATAATTAAATTATAAAGTCAGACTACAAGGACCCTAAAAGTAGAGCAGAACATTAACACCGCATGGTATAATGAAGATGCAACAAAGTAGCAATAACCATGAGACTTACCTTCTCAGGATCTCCACCCTTATCGGGATGGTTCTTCATCGCTGCCTTTTTATAGGCTTTCTTGATTTCATCTTCACCGGCACTTTTTGAAACACCAAGAATGTCATAATATTTGGTGTTATCACTCTTTCTTGTCGGTCCACGCCCAAACATGACTGATGCACCTTAAAAAGAATACTACACGAACAGACAAAAAAAATTATGAAATTTCAAATAAAGTAGGAAAAAACATGTACCTATAAAAAAACAACTCAAATAAATCGACAATAAAAATATTTATAATGGACACCCCACAAAGATTATGAGACTCTATCACAACAACTGCTAATCATATCAAACTAGAAAAACAACACAGATACATAAAAAGCTATGGACACCCACAAACATAAACACCTTAGCATGCATCACAATTAAGGTTAACAGTCTTACCAGCTCAAATCATGCACAATATGCTACATGGAAACAATTTGCACACAAAACAAATCTAAAAACATGTTACATTCAAGACCATCATCATAGATACAATGCAAATAAGACTGCATTCTTAAATAAGTATAATTTACACTCGTATGTGTTAATTCAGCCTACAAAAATTACAAAGATTACAACTTTTGCATGCAATTTCAAATTTTGTATCATCTAAAATTCCATATTAAAAAGAAAACTAGAAATCGAGCTTTATCAGGAACCAAAATCGAAAGAATAAAAAAAACAACTTAACCAGCTAAACCGTGTCACAAAAAAAAATTGATCGAAACCCTAACGCAGCAAGTGTAGAGAAAACAAACTTCAGAAACCAGAGAAAAATAATAATCGATGATAAATTTGGGATCTTAGGAACTCCGAGATTGAAAACCCCAATCCAATCGGTAAATCGGATGAGAACAGATCTAAACCCTAGAAATCAAAGAAAGAGGATGAGAAAAAGAACATACCTAACGGGTTTTTTCTTCTTCTTCAAGGGAGACAACGAAACCCTCGAAGAGAGAAAAAGAGAGAAGAAAGAAACAGTGAGAGTGAATTGGTTTTGTAAGTAGCTAAATTGCTAATTGCACTCCCCGTTTAATTTTAACAACCAAGCAGAAATTTTGTGACAAGAAACTTGATAGAAGTAGGGCACACTCAGTCAGCTTTTACTTTGGCTCATATATTGTTTATTCTGAGAGTTTTGTCTTAGATTGATATAGATCATTTAGGATACTAATTCTCGTTTAGGATGTCATTCACTTATTAATTAGTATCGCAGCTGTGAAATTTTGAGATTAAGTTATTGATTAACTTAATTCACTAAAGCAAGAGTCGTCACCACTCTTTATTGTTTTCAAAGGAATGGGAAAAGAACGAATAAAACTCACAGAAGTTTTAAAACAAAGAGATAAGGTACGGGGGTTGGTTATGTGAAGGGAAGGTGTTAGCACCCCTCATATCTATAGTACTCTATAGGAACCTCTTGAAAATCTGTGTTTGACTTGAAACCGGGTTGTTTGGAAAAAGATTATGGAGGTGAGAAAAAGAAATGTTTTTTAAGATTTTTGTTTGACAAGACTTCCCGAACCTCGTGTCTACGTGTCAACAAAGTGCAATGGAGTATCAAAACCTCATAGTTTGTGGTAACAATAACAAAAGTGCTTGTTTTGATTGATTTTAAATGAATAAACATTTCGTCATATTCGAGTGGAAACACAACTTACTACCCACGATTAATGAGGAATGAGCATTTGCATCATCTTGAGATGGAGGATTTTTGCTTGGATGGAAATCAACAAGTCTATCACTCAACATCTAAGTGGAAAATGTCATCACATCTTGATCGTGACTTTATGAGTCTATCAGATTATCTAACTGCGAGTGTACAATCTATTGCACAGTTTTAAAAGATATTGAACTCACAGAGGCTAATAATCAATCTATTGTTATCTATTGATACTGTGTAAAGTTAAAGCTAATGAATTTTGGTTTGGATAAAAATAAAATCTAAAACTAAAATAAGATTAAGAAATATATCAGAACAGAGAGACCGGAATGTGGATTCCGTGTACCTCGGGGACTCTGTAATTCATTAGCGTTAGTTTACTGTTAAATTGCATTCAGTAGTAAATACCAGTTTAAAAACTTTATCTCACACTCTCGCGCCATTGATTAAAGCTACACTCTCTGACCATGAGATTTTGCTCTCACTCTCCCATTTTAATCAAAAAGTATTTTTTTGAAAACTAAATAAGTCCTAATTGATACCTAAATTGCTATCGTTGTATTTAGGATCAATGCTCAATTTTCACTATCCGGTTTAATTCTCATACTCTTGCGCTATCAGCTCGAACCTTTATTGTTTTCACTCTCATGCAAAACCATTTGAATTAAAATTGAAAACTAAATCCAAAAGAGAAATTTATGAAAAGTTAATGTCAATTTTATTACTGAGTCCCGTCACAACGACGGTCCTCACATACCGAACTCAAAGAGGTTTAGTCGGACATGCTTTGAAACTTAAACATAGAAATCTTGGTAATTGAAATTAAGGACAACATGATAAAAAATTAAAATGCGATAAATGGAAATATAAAGCAATAATATAAGAAACCTGTAAAAGTGGAATTAAACTACAGAATACTTCGAGTACAATGGAAAGAAACAAAATAAACTTTAACAATGTCGACAAGATTATGATCCAAGCGTACAATAATAGAAACCTAAAACTAATGATGTGACAATCTCTCAATGTGAGAGATTGTCATTTTGAATGGTAAATATTTGCTTAAAACTAAATCAACAGAGCTTCCGCGCATAAACTTGGACACTCAAAACCTATGAAAACTGATCTTATATAGAGATATACTGCTGCTAACTGCCTTCAATTCGTGTAGAAGTCATGGAGAAAATGTAGGGAAGTGGGAAAGAATATGCCAAATTTTGTTTTCCATGTTTGCTAAATATGCGTGTTCATGGCAAACACCACGAGCTTAAGTTGAATATGACGCGGTAGGGCACATGGCAAACGCCATGAGGTGGTGGCGAACGCCATGCACCAGAAAAGTGCAAATTCTGCCAAAAACTCCTTTCTCTTGCTTTTTTTTTTCTTTTTCTTATAATGACACTCTATATTATATAAGTACCTGAAATGCAAATATAACACGACATAATAGTATGAAAAAATGATGAAAAGACACTAAATAGTATGTGAATCGGGTTGGAATATACGATACGTTTTCAAGTTATCAAACTCCCACACACTTAGACCATTGCTTGTCCTCAAGCAATCAACCAACACGGTGAAAAGAAATAAGTGCGGTTCAAAACAAAAACATAACGAAACTCTAATTATACGCAGTTTCTAAGTAAATGCTAGATCGATAGGTTCTAAATATCAATACCAAGAATGTCGTAATGACACAAATCCGCTTTTCACGATCAAAAGCTCCCTTATTATGCTAACCAATCCAAATCATGCCATTATAACTCAACCTAGATCTCTCTTTCCTTTTTCACCTTATTCATTCAAGTGCAATTACATTATGCTCATTATCCTTGCACATTCATGGTAAATAAACCTGTTAGTGACTATTGTAACACCCATTTTTAATTATTAAGTCTTTTTGGTGTTTATTGTATTTTGGGGTGCCCTTATGTGGGAGTGTGCCTGAGAGCATCGAGTGAGTGTCCTTAAGTTATAGGAGCTATTTAATAAAAGGTGGAATTTAATAATAATATAATATAATATAATATTGGTGGTAATATAATGATTAATAATATTATTGGTCTTATTATAATTATTATTACTATTAATATTATTATTATTAGTATTATTATTATTATTATTATTATTATTAGTTATTATTATTATTTGGATTAAATAAAAAAATAAGAAATAAGGATTTAGGGGAGTTAGAGAGTTTTCACGATACATTTGGGATTAAAGAAAATAGAGAAGTTTTTGGGAGAAAGAAAGTTACGATAACCCAGTTCCTGAGAGAAGAGCAAAGAGGAAGATCGAGAAGGGAAGGGCTAAGGATTCTTGAAGGTTTTCATCCATTGGAACATCAATTAAGGTAAGGGGGAGAAACTGATTGGGATGGTATATACATGAACTGGGTAGAGGGGACTCCTTAACCCCGTAGGTATTCTGATGAATATGTTGAATTGTTGCTATGATGTTAAATATTGTTGATTTTTGATGAATTATGTATATATGATGATATGTGATTATTTGTTGTTGCCCTTGATGTGTGGGTGTTGATGTGGATGTAGATTGGGTAAGTTCTGAGTAACTCTGAGAGTGCCGGTAAAGTATCTGATGTTGGTATTAGAGTAAGAATTATAGGTCGATTGGCAAGTATGATGTTATGGTATGTAATACTGATAGAATAGGAGATAGAAGTAGTATATTAGGCTGGAATTGACTGAGATAGCATTGTAGAACAGTGGAGATTTTGGGGTATCGCAGCATTTGCAGGGTTTCGCCTGGCGAGTGTTGGCGAAGGTTCGCCTGGCGAAGGTTAGTGAGGGTTCGCCTGACGAGTGTTAGCGAGCAGTGGCGAGTAATTCCAAATAAACTCCCAGACCTAAAGGGTATAAAGTTCGCCTGGCGAATGTGGCCAGCGAGGCTTCGCCAGCAAGTTCGCCTGGCGAGCCATAGCTGCGGGGCTTCGCCTGGCGAATGGTTCAGCGAACGTAATGGCAGAATGTGGTTTTGTGTTGTTTTGTCTTGTGCATTAGCCTTGTAGGATCCCTTTGTTCATGATAAGTGTAGGGATGGTGATTGAATGATGGAGATTGTGTATTTGGTGATAGAAAGTGAATTCCTTAATACTTTATGTAAGTATTTGATTGATTGGTGTATGACATATCTATGTATATGTGATGTATGGTGGTGTGATCTGAGAATCGTATGCACAATGTATGCTTGTGTGAATTTGTATGCATTTGGTGTCATGTATATTATGAAGTGTTGGTGGAATGAGTCATTGCTCAATGGAGTGTATGTGATCCATTCGTATTCCTTTGAGTGGGGAATTGGTGGGGACGGATCATGGCCAAGGGTGGGTGTAGGTGATCTATCTGGGTTCACATGGAATGAACCAATGAGTCGGTACCGCATGCATGGTGTTGTGTTGCATATTTGTATTATGATGTATTATGTTGATTGGTGGACTATATGTCGTGTTTGGTGAATGTTGGGTGATGATTGATATGACTGTTGTAGTTACTACCTTTAATTCATGTATGTAATTACCGATATATTTTGATCATGTTTTCTCACCCCTTTGCTGTTGTTGTGGTTTGTGCTTCTTCGGAAGTACAGATAATCCAGGTACTTAGCTAGCTTGGATTTGTGGTGTGTCAGTCGAGTCTTAGGATGCTCTGATACGTAGCACGGGACTTGGGTGTTTTTAGTTGTTTTTGTTGAACTTATTTCTTTTCCTGTGACGTATCATGAATTTGATGTATTTTATTCTATGAACAATTTCCGCTGTATTTTGGTGAAAACATTTTTAATGAAGTATGTGTTGGATTTTTATGATGTGATATCCCACTTTGGGTGGAAGAACTCTGATGTTTTTTTATAATGTTTATAATTTAATTGATTTGGGAAGTGGGGTGTTACAATTGATATCAGAGCAGGTTGGTCCGTCCAGCCAGTGTTGTTGAGTCAAGTTGAGTCTGTCCTTAGGATAGAGATTGTGTATCGTTTAACCTGGTGTGATTGTTGTTGAGTAGAATGGCAGGAAGGAATGATGCTGCTTTGGCTGCTATTATACAAGCGATGGCGCAAGCGGTTGCTTATCAGAACCAAGCTGCAGATGCCCAATTTAGAGATTTGGCGCAGTTTCGGAGTAACAAGTCGCCGACGTTTGATGGAGGAGTTCTGGATCCTGAGGCTGCACAGAAGTGGCTGAAGGCGATTGAAAAGATTTTCAGGACTATGAACTGTAGTGATGAGCAAAAGGTGAGGTTTGGTACTCACATGCTGGAGGGTGAAGCTAAAGCTTGGTGGGATAATTGCCGCCAGAGGTGGGTGACTGCATGAACTATGATTACTTGGGACGTGGTTCGTAAAGGTTTTCTGGAGAAGTACTTTTCGGAAGACATTCGAAGCGCTAAGGAGATCGAATTCTTGGAACTGAAGCAAGGTGGTATGACTGTAGCGGAGTATGCCGCGAAGTTTGAAGAGTTAGTGCAGTATTGTCCTCATTACAATACTGATGATGCGATGACATCCAAGTGTTTGAAATTTGAGAATGGACTGCGTCCGGAAGTTAAGCTAGGGATTGCTTGTCAGAAGATCAGAAACTACGCTGAGCTAGTAAGCAGGAGTAGGATCTATGACAATGATAATCGGGCCAAGATTGCGCATTATAGGGCTGCAAATGACCGTAAGGGTAAGTAGAGGTTCAGTGGCACTCCTTACAGTGTTTCTGCTGATAAAGGAAAGCGTAACGCTGCTGCCGATAGGAGGTTCAGAGAAGGGGATGCGTCTGCTGATGGGAAATGTTTCCGATGCGGTGACACAGGTCATCGTGCTAAGAATTGTCCTAAGGAGGGGGTAAGGAAGTGTTTCAAATGTGGTAAGCCAGGCCATGTGATAGCTGAGTGTAAGGCCACAATGCCCATTTGTTACAACTGTGGTGAGAAAGGCCATATCAGTACGCATTGTGAGAGGCCGAAGAAGTCTCAGGCGTCTCCGACTGGTGGTAAAGTGTTTGCTTTGGCGGGAACTCAAGCTGTCAGTGAGGAGCGTGCTATCAAAGGTACTTGTATTATCAATAATATTCCTTTGACTGCTATTATTGATACGGGTGCAACCCACTCGTTCATTTCTGTTGATTGTGTGAAGAGAATAGGATTGGTACCGTCTACTCTTGAGCGACGGATGACTATTGAGACACCCTCTATTGGGTCAGTGACTACTTCTTTGGTATGTTTGAAGTGTTCGCTGACTATTTTCGGTAGAGATTTCGGAGTGGATCTGATTTGCCTACCGCTTGATAATTTGGATGTTATTCTGGGTATGAACTGGTTAGAGTTCATCCGAGTCTACATCGATTGTTTTCGGAAGGTGTTGTTGTTCCTTACTCCAGAGGAAGAAGAGTTGGCGAATTCTTTATCTAATAAGGAACTAAGGACTTTGTTGGAGGACGAAGCTAAAGTGTTTGCTTTATTTGCGTCGTTATCGGTGGATAGCAAAGCGCCAAAGGAAGCGTTGGCAGTGGTGAATGAATTTCCGGAAGTGTTTCCTGACGACATTACGGAATTGCCTCCGACGCGAGAAGTTGAATTTAGTATTGATCTTGTTCCTGGTACGAGGCCCATTTCTATGGCGCCGTACAGGATGTCGGCAGTAGAGTTGTCCGAATTGAAGTCTCAGATTGGAGAGTTATTGGATAGGAAGTTTATCAGGCCGAGTGTGTCGCCGTGGGGAGCTCCAGTGTTATTGGTGAAAAAGAAGGATGGTAGTATGTGTCTGTGCATCGATTACCATCAGTTGAATAAGGTGACTATTAAGAATAAGTATCCTCTTCCAAGGATTGACGATTTGATGGACCAGTTGGTAGGAGCTCGTGTGTTCAGTAAGATCGACTTGAGATCGGGTTACCATCAGATCAGAGTTAAAGAAGGTGATATTCAGAAGACGGCTTTTAGAACTCGATACGGACATTACGAATATGCTGTAATGCCTTTTGGAGTGACTAACGCGCCGGGAGTGTTTATGGAGTATATGAACCGAATTTTCCATTCTTATTTGGATCAGTTCATTGTTGTGTTTATTGACGATATCTTACTCTATTCTAAGTCTGATGAAGAACATGCAGGACATTTGAGAATTGCCTTGCAGGTGCTGAAGGATAATAAGTTGTTTGCTAAACTGTCGAAGTGTGATTTCTGGTTGAAGACAGTGAGTTTCTTAGGGCATGTGATTTCTGGTGATGGAATATCTGTTGACTCATCGAAAGTAAGTGCAGTGTTACAGTGGGAACCGCCAAAGACAGCGACGGAAATTAGAAGCTTTTTGGGTTTGGCAGGTTACTACCGAAGGTTTATTGAAGGGTTCTCTACTTTAGCGTTGCCATTGACTCAGTTGACGAGAAAGAACCAAGTTTTTGTGTGGGATGCTGCTTGTGAAGAAAGCTTTGAAGAATTGAAAAGGAAATTGACTACGGCATCGGTGTTAGTGTTGCCGACTCCGAGTGAACCTTTTGTGGTATACTGTGATGCGTCTAAGATGGGATTAGGCGGAGTTCTTATGCAGAATGGTAAAGTGGTAGCGTATGCTTCTCGACAATTGAGAGTGCATGAACGGAATTATCCTACTCATGATCTTGAGTTGGCTGCGGTTGTTTTTGTGTTGAAGATCTGGAGGCACTATTTATATGGTTCGAGATTTGAAATGTTCAATGATCATAAGAGTCTAAGGTATCTATTTGATCAAAAGGAGCTGAATATGAGGCAGAGGCGATGGTTGGAATTCTTAAAGGATTATGACTTCAGTTTAAGTTATCATCCAGGAAAGGCTAATGTAGTGGCAGATGCTTTGAGCAGAAAAGCGATTCATATGTCGGCTTTAATGGTGAAAGAAATGGAACTAATTGAACAGTTCAGAGATTTGAGTATGGTTTGCGAGACTACGACAGACAGTGTGATGTTGGGAACGTTGCAGGTGAATAATGACTTCTTGGATACAATTAGAGAGAACCAGAAGTGGGATGTGAAGTTAGTAGATTTGATGACTGGAGCAGGAAATGATTCTGATAGTGATTTTAAGTTGGATGGTACAGGTGTGTTGAGATTTAGAGGCAAAATTTGTGTGCCGGATAATGAGGAACTGCAAAAGTTAATTTTGAGTGAAGGACATCGTAGTAATCTGAGTATCCATCCGGGAGCTACGAAGATGTATCATAATTTAAAGAAGTTATTTTGGTGGTCTGGTATGAAAAGAGACATAGCTCAGTTTGTTTATGCCTGTTTGACGTGTCAGAAGTCGAAGGTAGAGCACCAGAGACCTTCTGTATTTATGCAACCGTTGGAAGTTCCAGTTTGGAAATGGGATTGTATAACTATGGATTTTGTTACTGTGTTGCCGAGTATGGCGAGAGGATTTGATGTTATACGGGTGATTGTGGATCGACTTACGAAGTCTGCATATTTTGTGCCGATTAATATTAGTTTCCCGTTGACAAAGCTAGCAGAGATTTATATTCGGGTAATTGTGATGTTACATGGTGTTCCGTCCAGTATTGTGTCGGATAGAGATCCGAGGTTTACTTCGGAATTTTGGAAGAGTTTACAGGAAGCGTTGGGTACTAAGTTGAAGTTGAGTTCAGCTTATCGTCCACAAACTGATGGTCAATCAGAGAGGACTATTCAATCGCTTGAGGATTTGTTGAGAGCTTGCGTGTTGGAGAAAGGTGGTGCGTGGGACACTCATTTGTCATTGATTGAGTTCACGTACAACAATAGTTACCATTCTAGTATCGGAATGGCACTGTTTGAGGCTTTGTATGGAAGGAGGTGTAGGACTCCTCTGTGTTGGTATGAGACTGGTGAGAATGTGGTGCTTGGACCAGAAATTGTACAGCAGACTACTGAGACGATTCAGATGATTCGTGAGAAAATGAAGGCGTCTCAGAGTAGACAGAAAAGTTACCATGATAACCGGAGGAAAGAATTGGAATTCAGTGAAGGTGATCACGTATTCCTAAGAGTTAACCCGATGACTGGTGTGGGTCGTGCGTTGAAGTCCAAGAAGCTGGATCCTAAGTTTATTGGACTGTATCAAATTTTGCAAAGAGTTGGTGTTGTCGCTTACAGGGTGGCGTTGCCGCCTGAATTGTCGAATTTGCATGATGTGTTTCATGTGTCGCAATTGCGAAAGTATGTTTCGGATCCATCTCATGTGATTCTGAGGGATGCGGTGCAAGTCTGGGAGAATCTTACTGTTGAGACGATGCCGTTGAGGATCGAAGACCGTAAGATTAAACAGCTCCGAGGGAAGGAGATATCGTTAGTGAAAGTAGCTTGGGGAGGTGCTGCAGGAGGCAGTGTGACCTAGGAATTGGAAAGTAGGATGCGGGAAGCATATCCGGAATTGTTTCCATCAGGTAATTTTCGAGGACGAAAATAATTAAAGTGGGGGGAGAGTTGTAACACCCATTTTTAATTATTAAGTCTTTTTGGTGTTTATTGTATTTTGGGGTGCCCTTATGTGGGAGTGTGCCTGAGAGCATCGGGTGAGTGTCCTTAAGTTATAGGAGCTATTTAATAAAAGGTGGAATTTAATAATAATATAATATAATATGATATTGGTGGTAATATAATGATTAATAATATTATTGGTCTTATTATAATTATTATTACTATTAATATTATTATTATTATTAGTTATTATTATTATTTGTATTAAATAAATAAAAAATAAGAAATAAGGATTTAGGGGAGTTAGAGAGTTTTCACGATACATTTGGGATTAAAGAAAATAGAGAAGTTTTAGGGAGAAAGAAAGTTACGATAACCCAGTTCCTGAGAGAAGAGCAAAGAGGAAGATCGAGAAGGGAAGGGCTAATGATTCTTGAAAGTTTTCATCCATTGGAACATCAATTAAGGTAAGGGGGGAGAAACTGATTGGGATGGTATATACATGAACTGGGTAGAGGGGACTCCTTAACCCCGTAGGTTTTCTGATGAATATGTTGAATTTAGGGATGGCAAACAAACCCGGGCCCGCCCACACCCGCCCGGGCCCGCCCCAAAATTAACGGGGGAAATCCGATTTAATCGGGTGTGGGTGCGGGTGCGGGTGAAACCCGATTCTTAACTACGGGTGCGGGTGCGGGTGCGGGTAGACACAAAGACCCGCCCACACCCGCCCGCGCCCCGCCCCAAATAATATATTTTATTTTGATTTCCTTATTTTATTTATTTTAATATTTATTTATTAATTATACTTTTAATTAAGTTATTAATATTCTTATTGCAATTAAAATAATAAAATTAATCAAGTTAATATTCATTTATTAATTAAAATTTTAATTAAATAATTAATTAATTTATTAAAATAATCAATTTTTTAATTAAATTACTAATTTTTATTATAATTAAAAAAATAATAATTTTTTGCGGGTGGGGGCGGGGCGGGTGCGGGTGCACCCGTTTTCTACTGGGGGCGGGTCTGGGTGGTAAATTTTCACCCCCGATTGGATTTGGGGGCAGGGGCGGGTCTGTTACATGGAGGCGGGTGCGGGTGCGGGTATAGTTAAACCCGCCCCCGACCCGCCCCGTTGCCATCCCTAGTTGAATTGTTGCTATGATGTTAAATATTGTTGATTTTTGATGAATTGTGTATATATGATGATATGTGATGATTTGTTGTTGCCCTTGATGTGTGGGTGTTGATGTGGATGTAGATTGGGTACGTTCTGAGTAACTCTGAGAGTGCCGGTAAAGTATCTGATGTTGGTATTAGAGTAAGAATTATAGGTCGACTGGCAAGTATGATGTTATGGTCTGCAATACTGATAGAATAGGAGATAGAAGTAGTATATTAGGCTGGAATTGGCTGAGATAGCATTGTAGAATAGTGGAGATTTTGGGGTATCGCAGCATTCGTAGGGTTTCGCCTGGCGAGTGTTGGCGAAGGTTAGTGAGGGTTCGCCTGGCGAGTGTTAGCGAGCAGTGGCGAGTAATTCCAAATAAACTCCCAGACCTAAAGGGTATAAAGTTCGCCTGGCGAATGTGGCCAGCGAGGCTTCGCCAGCAGGTTCGCCTGGCGAGCCATAGCGAGCATTCGCTGCGGGGCTTCACCTGGCGAATGGTTCAGCGAACGTAATGGCAGAATGTGGTTTTGTGCTGTTTTGTTTTGTGCATTAGCCTTGTAGGATCCCTTTGTTCACGATAAGTGTAGGGATGGTGATTGAATGATGGAGATTGTGTATTTGGTGATAGGAAGTGAATTCCTTAATACTTTATGTAAGTATTTGATTGATTGGTGTATGACATATCTATGTATGTGTGATGTATGGTGGTGTGATCTGAGAATCGTATGCACAATGTATGCTTGTGTGAATTTGTATGCATTTGGTGTCATGCATATTATGAAGTGTTGGTGGAATGAGTCATTGCTCGATGGAGTGTATGTGATCCATTCGTATTCCTTTGAGTGGGGAATTGGTGGGGACGGATCATGGCCAAGGGTGGGTGTAGGTGATCTATCCGGGTTCACATGGAATGAACCAATGAGTCGGTACCGCATGCATGGTGTTGCGTTGCATGTTTGCATTATGATGTATTATGTTGATTGATGGACTATATGTCGTGTTTGGTGATTGTTGGGTGATGATTGATATGACTGTTGTAGTTACTACCTTTAATTCATGTATGTAATTACCGATATATTTTGATCATGTTTTCTCACCCCTTTGCTGTTGTTGTGGTCTGTGCTTCTTCGGAAGTACAGATAATTCAGGTACTTAGCTAGCTTGGATTTGTGGTGTGCCAGTCGAGTCTTAGGATGCTCTGATACGTAGCATGGGACTTGGGTGTTTTTAGTTGTTTTTGTTGAACTTATTTCTTTTCCTGTGACGTATCATGAATTTGATGTATTTTATTCTATGAACAATTTCCGCTGTATTTTGGTGAAAACATTTTTAATGAAGTATGTGTTGGATTTTTATGATGTGATATCCCACTTTGGGTGGAAGAACTCTGATGTTTTTTTTATAATGTTTATAATTTAATTGATTTGGGAAGTGGGGTGTTACAACTATGATCTCATTATTACTTGATTTTTTCTTTTTATTTTCTCGGAAAATAAGCTTAAGTATCAACTGAACTTAAAGATGTTGCACTGTTAGACTAAGTGATCGGGTGAGAACCACCTAACTTATAGGAAACATATCTCATCATTCATCTTTCTCTTAATTTTCTTTTTTGCTTTAAGCATGAGATCATACACTTATTTACATTGGTTTCTCACTTAGTGCGTGCTTAGAATGATGTTGACTGCTATTATAAACTACTTAGAGGTTACATTAGAATTGAGCTTAAGGTCTCCGTATAGTGGGTACTCAAATTGATTTTTCATACTTAGGGGGTTTATGGTGTCAGAACGGTATTGATTTTATTGAAACTTTCCCAAGTCTTTCTAACATAGTCTAAAGTGTAAAATAACCTATGTAATCTCAGAGTGTCGTGCCATGAACAAAATTAAAAAAAAAAAGTGTTGGGGTCAAAATTTCAACGAAATTCAATAACAACTGAAAACCACGCATAAACACTCGACATTACATGCAATGACTCGACAAAATACTGAAAACAAATGAAATTCTGAAACATAAAATAAACTAAGAAATATTAAATCTAACTAGAAAATAAGTAAAAGTAAGACGATAAAACTCATCCCCTGCACTTGAATCAAACATTATCCTTAATGTTTTGATACAAGGTGGAAACTGAGTAAAGGAACCTGTACGGAGAGCTCAGTAGAGACCTCGCCCTTACCCTCATCCATATCCGCCTCCACCATGTTGAGGTTGTGGCACACCCACGTGTTGCATGTACTCTAGCAAATCCGCCATCCCCACACGTAATCCTGACATCTCCTCGATCAGGTCTGCCATGTTATGCTTTTATGCGTCCAGTGTAATCGTGTAGTTGCTCTTGTATCTGGTGGATAGTAGCCATCATGTCGGCCTGCTGCCTCTATCTCACTAAGCAGCTGGTCGCGCTCGACGTCTACATCATTCTAGTGTCGCAGCTCGCTAAAGACACCGTCAAGTGCGGTCCTAATCATGTCGTGGTTGTATTCCTCACGAGGTTGATGTCTGGAGGAGGTACTTGCAAATGTATCAGAAAAACCAAGTGTTGTATGAGTGTGTGTTTGTGTGTAGGTGTAAAAGGGTCAATCGCATGGGTGGGAGCGTCTCGCTCCATATGGTCAAACTCATCGTTAATAAGACCACCCTCATTATCCTGCATGCTCTTGGGCGGTCAAACCATAAAGCCAATTGTTTCGACGTTGCACATCAGTGCATGTGGAACAAGGTAAAATAACGCTCCAGATAGCATGGTTGTTAATCATTAAACAATACCTATTGTTTTGCCTAGCCTTAACTAGGCGCACGACAAGTCTCTAAGTCAATAGGGTGTATCAAGAGGCTCAAGAGTTGTAAGCTCATTGTCAAGGCCTAAAGCACAGGCTATAGATGTGATCATCCATCTGATGCAAATGGGGTCGGAGCCTCTAGTGCTAACAGATCGCATGTGTGAAAGTATAAATAGAGTCGGGTTAACTTGTGTCTGTGTGAGTGCACTATACATAAAGAAGAGCTCTTTTAAATTTACTTTTCCATTATTCACTCGGTCAAATAAAGTGTTTGCTAAAATACAATGTAAGTAACGAATGGTCGGATTGTGAATTGCAATAGATTTGAGGCCTTCCCAATCGGTGGTGGCCTCATCAGTTATTTGTTCCCAAACATTGAACGCTTTAATTTGCAAATCTCCCTTCAAGGGTCCCTCACATGCCCCATGCAGGAAGTTCAGCAAGTCGGCAATGTGATCTTGGCCAAATTCATACTCTTTATTAAACATTTTAAACTTCACGGTGCCTATGGTGTGTTGGCTCACTACCGGCGTGTAGTAACCGAACGAGCTTAAAAAATCAAGTGTAAGCCTAACGTAGGTAGGACTTCCTAAAGCACAAAAGTGTGCCATTCCTAAGTTTTCTATCATCCAACTGACACTACCAATTAGACCTAAACTACGTAAAGTAGGGTCATCGGCATACCTCGTCAAATTTACCGCACATCTGAAAAGCCTGTCATACCTCTCACTCTCTCTGTTTCTCGCCATTTTCACCTTCTCTAAATGTAATGCCCATGAAATCTACTGCTGACCATGTTGCTCTTACTACACTAGGAGGCATGGTGGAGAGTTTTGGAAGTGATAGTGGGTTTTGGAAAGAAATGTGAAAATGGGGAAAGTGTAAGTTAAATGTAGTAGTGAATGAGTGTTTATAAGTGGATAATGGTAATGTAGTGGAAATTTGAAGGTTATGGGATAATGGGAATGTGGGAAGTTAAGAGAGAAATTGTGTGTAGTGAATTTGAAAGTAAGAAGTTCAAAAATCGTGTGAGAAACAGTTTAAAACGTATGTCTGCCACTAATATGCTGATAGCAAACGCCATTAAGTCTCTTGCAAACGTCACGAACTTTAAAGTGCGTTATTTTAAATGTTATGCTTATGGTGAACGCCATTAGCCTTGTGTCAAACGCCATAGACTTTGGACACGTGATATTAGAATATGAAGGTATTATAACATTTAAAATAAAAATAAAAATGAAGGTAAAGAAGATGAACATTAAAGCAATAATAAAAATGAATAACTAAAGAAAACTTTCATTATGAAAGATGAAAAAATAGAGGGTTGCGTCCCACACAACGCTATGTTTTACGTCGATAGCTCGAAAAAAATTCAAAAATTAACTGCTAAAATCAAAGAAAGCAGGGAAATCCTAAATTAGTATGCGGAAAATCCTAAACTTAGAAAAACAGTAAAAGTACTTTCCTTCCCCTACACTTAAACGGAGCAGTGTCCTCACTGTTCAATTGTAGGGAAGGAATGCGATAAGCTTCAATAACAGATTAGCCACTTCATCGTACATTAGGCTCAAAGAGTCTTCTCATGGAATGCACCTCTTGATAAATATAGTCAAATTACTCGTTTGCCACGTCCATAAAGCCATAAAAATCTCGCTAAATTATGGTAATATCATCCCTAAGGGTAGCAACTTCAGTCTGAAGGGTGTCTAATGCAGCAATATGTTCTACAGAAGGTGTGGTGTGGGCAGCAGATGCAAGTAAATGAACATCATGGAGAGGATCAGAGTGGCACTCATAATCTTTAGGGGTCTAAGGTGGTGTAGGTGACTCGTTTTGACCTTCTAAGTCATACAACCAACTATATCTATTGTGCACACTGGTCCTCTCATAATTAGGTAAGGTGAAATGATGTATAACTTGGTTGTCTATCACTAATTCGAACACATTCGGCCCTAGGTTTCATAGGAAAAGGTGGTTGAAACAAAAGACTATATTCATTGGTTGGATACCTACCAAAGGGGTTAGGTGTGACGTTGATGTTCTAAAATAATGGCCATAACTATCATGGTAACAAGGCCGCCTATTAGGATAGGTCCTTGGGTAGCATGTGTAATCTTATTCAGGTTAGCGAGCATAAAGGTCACGACATTAATATGCCTAGATTGGAAGACACAAAATATAATAAATAGTTCATCCCTAGACACAGTGGTAACATTTTCCTCTTTCCCAAAGAGTGTATAAGCCGTGATCATATGAAAGTACCTAATGGTTGGGTTGTAGATATTGTTAGAGTCCTTGGAATTTGGTTCAGGATGGTAGTCTCCAGAAATGCTACCCCAAAAGTAGTCAAGCTCAATATCCATATAACCCCCTATTGTGCTTCTGTAAAAATGTCGAGGCCACTAGGAAATCCTAAGAGGTCAGCAATCTTACGGTGTGTGAAGCGGTAAGCATGCCCAAACAACCTAAAAGTAGCTAATCCTCTATTGAACCCTAGCCCTCGGTTAAGATCATAGAAAAAGTAACTTAAAAACTCAAGGGTCAGCTTACGGTAAGTACAATATCTTCTCCTCAGAATAAAAATATCCCAACCAATTTGGTTAAGCATAAAATGGACACTCTCCCTAATTCCTAGGGTGGTCATGGTCGGGCCATCTGGATACATAGTTAGTTCCATCTGTCTCTGAAATAAGACTTCATAACGTCGTCTTTAGGCTGTGTTTTTTAAAGCAATCTCCATATAATCTATGTTTTCCATCTCTAGAGTTAGTAATAAAGTTAACTTTCACGGTAGCCTAAAAATAAACATGAGCAAAGTTAGTACCAATCAAAGTATTGAATATACCACTTATTATGTCGGGGAAAATTAAGAATCTAAAAATTTGTGGGTTGCCTCTCACACAGCGCTTCATTTAATGTCGATAGCTCGATGCTTTCTGAATAAATCTATTCTTGCAAAAGAGCGGGCAACTCTTCTAGTTTGTAATTGGTCTAGTAGTCTCTATTTTCTACACTATGACAATGTTTGAGACGCTGCCCATTTAAAACAAATGGCTCTTTCGATTTACTTCTTATTTCAACGGCCCCGTTTTGAAACACTTTGATAACCTCAAAAGGCCCGGACCATCTAGAACGGAGTTTGCATGGAAATAATTTTAGTCAAAAGTTGAAGAAAAGGACTAGGTAACCTTTATTGAACTCTCTCCTTGCTATGCATTTATCGGGCCACTATTTAGTTCTTTCTTTATAAGTCTGGGCATTTTTGTAGGCGTCTAACCTCAATTCTTCTAGTTCATGGAGATCTAGAACTCTCTTTTCTCCTCTGGCTGTATAGTTCATATTAAGGATCTTAATGACCTAATAAGGTTTATGTTCAAGTTCAACCGACAGGTGGCATGATTTACCATAAACTAGCTTAAATGAAGTGGTTCCTATTGGGGTTTTGTAGGTCGTTCTATAGACCCATAAAGCCTCATTAAGTTTAGAAGATCAACCTTTCCTAGAAATTACAATAATTTGCTCTAATATTTTCTTAATTTCCCTATTTGAAATCTCAACTTGCTCACTCGTTTATGGGTGGTAGAGTGTCGCTAATCGGTGTGAACTTCATATTTGAGTAACAGTCTTTCAAAGATATTTGAGATGAAATGGGAGCCACTGTCATTAATGACGAGTCTCGGCACACCGAATCTAGGAAAAATAGTACTCTTTAAAAGTTTAATCACGACTTGTGCATCATTTGTCGGAGAGGCTATAACCTTGACCCATTTTTATATGTAATCAACAACAACGAGTATGCATTTGTTACTGAAAGAAGATGGGAAAGGGCCCATAAAGTCAATACCCCACACTTCAAAAACTTCTACTTCTAAGATACCTTTTTGAGGCATATTGTCGCATATAGAAATATTTCTAGTGCGTAGGCACCAGTGCAATTGATAACCGCGATGTGAACATCTTTCCATAAATTAGGCCAAAAAAGGTTGGATTGTAAGATCTTTGCGCGGGTCTTTGGCGTGCTTACTTGCCCTCCATAGGGTGCAACATGACAAGGAGATGTGATATTGTCTATCTCCTCTTTGGGGACATGTCGTGGTGAGAATTGGATGTCAAATTATTAATTAATTTTAATCTTAATTCATTGTTCACCACCTGTCTTTTATTTGTCCAAAGGAAGGGAAAAAGATCGAATTACCCACGATGCAATGCAAATGCAAAAGCTAGAGAGTTTAGGTTCGGGGGTTGGTTAAACTTAGGGAAGATACTAGCATCCTAAGTTTCTATAGTACTCTACAGGAACCTCATATTTTAATGTGTTTATTGCTATGGGTCATCTGTTTAAGGGTAAAAGACCTAGTGATTTATTTCTAAGTATACTCGCCAAGACATCGCATCTTGTGCCTACATATCTTGACGGGAATGAAATTAGAGTATCTGTAGTTCCCCTAAAGTGTTTGAGGAACCATTGACTGTTGGTCAAAGTTTCAAAGGGATAAGGTTTGTTGATTATTATCTCCCTCAAGCAGAAAGATCTACATCACACGATTGTATTGTTATGAGGCAGGAGAATTACATCTCGACGGTCAAGATGACTCACGTCTAATTCTCTTGTATGGAGAAATAGTTTGATTGAGTTGAATATGTTTATCTATGTTGTAAAAGCAAAAAAATGGTCCTCCTTATGGGGTAGGATCTAAGCTTAAGCTGATCAACTTGAAAATGATCAAGGATCGAGCGGGGAAAGATGATGCATATGAGGTGTAATACGCACGAATGTTAAGTTATGCGTAGGTTCTTCCTTTGGACATGCACAATGCGATGAAAATAAAGATAACGATAAAAGAGATACAATAATAGAACGACATATATAGAATGCTAAAATCAAGACAAGCGCGGGGTCGCAAATATCGAAATAAAGTCAGAGTTGAGATATGGAAAGAGATGAAGCGTCGCGTTGATTAAGTTTATGAGATGGATTTTAAGAAAAGTTATATTAAGATTACATGAATTGATTTGTAAGAAAATGATTATGAATTAGATTTTAGTGAAATTAAATGAAGTTTTTATAAATTATCCAAGTAACAAATTAATAAATAGACTTCTAAAAAAGGTTTTACTATTAAATAAAAATGGATTTTCTTTTAAGGGTTAAATAGTTTTATCATCCTAAAATAAGCATTATGAATTACTGAGTTATAAATTAATTAAATTAGTTATAAGTAAAAAAAAATTTCCCTTATTAAATAAACGTTTTTGTTATTATATAGATAAAAGTTATTTTAAATATGAAATGGATTTTTTAGAATATGAACAAATTATATTATTAAGAAAAGGGTTATTAAAATTGATGAATAAATTAAAGTGAATAAAGGATTATTGAATAAATTGATACATTGAAGAAAAAAAGTTAATTAATAAAATAAATAAGCTACTAAAGTTAAAAAGGTTATTTAAAATAAAAGGTTTATTAATTGTTATTATAAAAAAAGGGCTGATTATGACGGTGATTAATTATAGGTTAATTAATTAAAACAAAACTAAATAAAATATTAAGTTAGTTAATGGCAGATTAATGGTTTTAAAGGAGATAAGTGGGAATAACGAAGGGTTGAAGGGGGTGCCGGATCGCGTGCGCGTAGGTGCAGCGGATTATCGTGGGCGTGCACAGGCGTGGCCGTGGAAGATGATCAGATGATGAATCGAACGACGATGTGTGCGGGTGCATGGTGATGTGTGTGGGTGAGGGGGCACAGGATTACAATATACCAAATAAAAATTAAAACGACCCTAATTCCCCCTTCCCCACCATTCCTCTTCTGCCGCTCCCCTATTCTCTCTACCCTCAAATTTTCTTCTGTTCTCTCTCCTACCCACGATTTCCTCTCCTTCATTTCTCATGCATGTTACCATGATTCTTCCTCCTCTTCTCTTCATCTGAAAACAAAACAAATCAAGCAAAAATGTTAGTAATAGTGGCTTACGGTAGTTGATGTTGTTGCGTTGCGATCTATTTTGATGTTGTCTTGTGATGATGGACTGGTTCTACAAACTTGTCTTGTGATGGTTGCTGGGTTCGCAATGGTTGCGTGACGGTTTTTTTGTTAGATTTTCGTTTGGACGATGAGGAAGTTTACGATGACGGTTTGTAGGTGTGAAACAGTTTTTTGTGGATTTCGTTTTACGACGATGATGATTGTCAAAATCTGAGCCTTTCCGAGTTTTCCTTCTTCTTCTTATACTCAGATCCAAAATGTTGCAATAAAGTTTATAAAAAATTAATTTCCTTTTCTGTTTTGATGTTGTCTGATGCGGATTTGGAAAAAATTTCGAAACTTCCCATTCTCGATTTGCTCTGTCTGATATGTTTAGAAGATTTTCAAAAAATATTTAATCCTTTGATAAATTATAAAAAATTCTCTTAATTTGTTTTGATACCGGCTACGATGGTTTTGAAAGATTTCGGATTTGTTGACCTTGATGGAAAGTTCTGATATTGATGGTGATGTTCGTTTGCGGATATGTGCTCGATTTTGAATATCTTTCCATTTTCGTTTATTTGCTGCTGTTGGATGCTGTCCATTTGAAATGTTGCCATTAGATGTTTTCGGATTTTGGTGATGTTTTAAATATTCCATTCTTTTTTCGATTTTGCTGTTGATGTTAAACCGGATCTGGATCTGTTCATTGAACTTCTTTCCATTTTTGTTATCTTATGTTTGCTGTTGGACGCTGTCCGTTGACGCCTTAAGATTTGGATTCATTTGGAAACTTTCACTTTTATGATTTGCTGTCACTTTAATGATGAGACTTTCATTTTCGGATTTGCGTTTACTAGTTTAGGAAAATTTGGAATTGTCTGTTTGAGGGAGTTTCCAATTTATGACTTTTGACCCCTTGATGGCTGTGCTGAAAAAATGGACCGTGTCTCTTCCTTTTCTTCTTGCTTCGAAAATACTTTATTAAGAACAGACACTGCCTTTGTCTCTTGATGCCGTTGGGAAAAACTTGGTGATGATGACTTAGTCTGAACCGTTAAAAAAAGTCGCTACTGTCCATTCTCTTTCGGAAGCTGGTGACAATTCCGATTGTTACCCTTTCGTCTTTGACCCGATGATGATACCTTTCTGAGGGTCGTAAAAAAACAATAAAATCTTTTTCTCTTGAAATTCTTGTTATTACTAACTATTCTCTTTTGTCCATTGTTTTTCAGGTACGGTTAAGATGATAAAGATGGAAAACAACTTGAAGATCTTTGGACCTTACAATATCTTAGGGTTGTCCTTAAGATTTAGTCTTAGGAGTTTCTTGATGTAACCAAATAAGTCCAAAAATAGTAACCCTTGTAGCTTGTATCTTGTAAATGAAATGTGAATTAAAATGATTAATGAATAAATGTCTTATGTTCCAAAAGAACAATCTTGATTACAAACTCAAATTCGATGCGCATGGTTGACTTAAAAGAACTTGAACACTTGTAATCAAACGTTCACTTCCCGTCCTTGGATATTTTAATAAAACAGTCTGGCCAAATCTTAAGAAACCCAATAATACGTTTAAAACACCACAATTCCAACTGTGATCTTGATTTGCAAATTAAAACGGCTTGAAAATGACACTCGGAACACTTTGACCAAATAAAACTCGATCAATTGGCGTACAAACCCAAAATATCACTGCAATGTCCTGGAAAATTATAAAATCCAAAGTATAATCAATTCGGATCCTTTTTTAGAAATATGGCTCTATGACCTTGTGGACTTCTTGATAAAGACAATGCACCCAGAGATAGTCGACGACGCTTAAATTCGATAGAAACAATATCATCAACTTGACATTCCTGCACAAACTTGTTAGTTGCAATGAACATGGATATGAAATTATAAAGCTAAATAACGCGAGAAACGCAAAAAGAGGTGGTATCTTAAAGTAAAAAATTAGGGTGTGACAGGACACAACGACGAAAGATGCCATCGGTGCCTCTCTTGAAAAGAAGGGGCTCATGCTCATCTCAATAATAATGTTTTAAATCGTGGAAAAACTTTTTCTTCTGTTGGTAAGTTAATTCAAGTGGAAGCACTCTGGCTGCTAGGTAGCTGACAAAGTTAGCGTACCAAGGCACTGCAGGTTATTAAAGACTGCTTCCACGACTTCTTTATTTTCAATGTCAGGATTAATTTGAGAACATTCAGTTGTGTCAGTTAATTTATTTTCTAACTGGGCTACAAGTCAGTCATAGGGGAGTCATCATTGATGGGAACTTGTTCGGCTTTTATATTCTCAAGTCTGGAAAGGTGATCGGCTACAACATTTTCAGTGCCCTTTTTATCTTTGATCTCAAAATTGAATTCTTGTAGTAGCAAGATCCATCTTAAGAGTCCAGTTTGGCGTCCTTTTTACTTAATAGGTACCTAATAGCGGCGTGATCAGTATAAATAATTATTTTAGCTCATACCAAGTAAGAACGAAATTTATCTAATGCGAACACGATGACTATGAGTTCCTTTTCTGTCGTGGCGTAGTTCATTTGTGCTTCATCCAAGGTTCTTCTTGAATAATAAATCACACGAAGCTTCTTATCTTTTCATTGTCCTAAGACTACGCCTACGACATAGTCACTAGCGTCACACATCATCTCAAAGGGCCTGCTCCAATCAGGTAGCATAGTAGATGCAGAAATCAGAGCATGTTTTAATAGTTGGAACACCTCTAAGCATTTTTCATCAAAGATGAATTCAACGCTTTTCATTAACAGGTCAGTTAGTGGTTTGGTTATTTTAGATAAATCTTAAATGAATCGTCGGTAAAAACCGACATGTCCTAAGAAACCACGTATTTCCCTAATGGCTTTCAGATGTTGAAGATTTTCTATAACTTCTATTTTGACTTTATCGACTTCAATCCCTTTGTCGGACACTATATGTCCAAGTATGATTCCTTGTTGAATCATGAAATGTCATTTTTCCCAATTGAGTATGAGGTTAACTGTTACATATCTTTTAAGTACCATTTCTAGGTTCGCTAGACACCCTTCAAAACTCTGCCCGCAAACTGAAAAATCATCCATAAATACTTCCATGATGTCGTCCATAAAATCTGCGAAGATAGCCATCATGCATCTTTGAAATATTACAGGAGCGTTACATAGTCCAAACGACATTCATCGATAGGTGTATGTGCCATAAGGACATGTGAATATGGTCTTATCTTGGTTATAAATATGAATAGGAATTTGGAAGCAACCTGAGTAATTGTCTAAATAACATAAATGAGAATGTTTGGCCAATCGTTCGAGCATCTGGTCGATAAAAGGTAAGGGAAAATGATCTTTATGATGGTCTTATTTAATTTTCTATAGTCAATGCACATCCTCCATCCAGTTTCAACATGTTTTGCTACAGCTTCTCCTTTCTCATTTTTGACAACCGTAACACCTCGTTTCTTGGGTATGACATGTACTGGGTTGACCCAGTTACTATCAGATATCGGGTATACAATTCATGCTTATAATGGCTTTTGTACCTCTCTCTTGACCACATCTCTCATTATAGGGTTAATTCTCCTCTAGTGTTCTCTGGAGGTTTTAAAGTCCTCCTCTAGCATAATGTGATGCATGCACATAGAGGGACTAATTCCTTTTAGGTATGAGATGTTATAGCCTAGAGCTGAAGGGTATTTCCTTAAGACATGTAATAAATTCTCAGTTTCTATCTGTCCTAAGTCTGCGTTGACTATTAGTGGGCATTCAAGCTTTTCATCAAGGAATTCATACCTTATATTTTTTTGTAGTATTTTAATTTCTATACAAGGTTTCTTTGGGAAAGGCATAGGATCTGGAGTAAGTTCAAGACATTCATTTATACTGTCATCCACATATGTCTTTCGCAATTCATCATCTTCAAACATAGGAGGTGTTGTAATCTTTAGTACTTCAGTATACTCAGATGGTTCCATCTCCATTTCTCTTACGTATTCGTTGATGATGTCTAAGAAAAAACAAGAATCATTTATAGTTGGTGCCTTTAGGAATTGTTACAAAATAAATTCAACTTTCTCTTCACCAGCCTCAAAGGTTAACTTTCCTTTCTTCACATCTATGATGGCGTTAACAGTGGACAAAAAAGGGTCTTCCTAAAATGATTGGAATGTTGGAATCCTCATTTATGTCCATAATTATAAAGTCAGTGGGAATGTAGAATTAACCAATTCATACGAGAACATTCTCTAGCATACCTACGGGAAATTTAACTGAATGGTCAGCTAGTTGGAGAGACATTCTCGTTGGCCTTACTTCTCCTAATTTTAGGTTTTCACAGATGGAAAGGGGCATTAAAATAACATTGGATCCTAAGTCGCAAAGTTCTTCGTCTATGAAAAACTTCCCAATTACACATGGTATGGAAAAACTACCTAGGTCTTTTAACTTTGGAGGCATGCTATTTTGAATTATAGCACTACACTTTGCAGTTAGCGTCACTGTCTCATTATCCTCAAGATTTTTCTTATTAGATAGGATTTCCTTAAGGAACTTAGCATATGAAGGCATTTGTGTAATGACTTCTGTGAAAGGTATTGTAATGTTCAGCTGTTTCAGAAGCTCTATAAATTTCTTAAATTATTATTCGTTTTTAGACTTAACAAGTCTTTGAGGATAAGGAATGGGTGGTTCATACGGTGATGGAGGCACGCATGGTTTTTCTTTCTCTACTGCCTCTTTGTTTTTGTCTTCCTGCCCATTGTTAGTTGGTTTTTCTGGTTTGTCATCGTTTGTTTCCTTTTTACCTTTCAAATAAAAAAAAAGAATGAAGAAAAATCCCGTTAAGTTGAACACCTCAAAGAGACGACTTAGGAAAAAAGTCAGGGCAATCTTGGTGGACTAAAAGCTTAAAAAAACGGTCCAGGCAAAAATTAGGGAAAAAAGCAAAAAAGGTCAATAAGTTCTCAAGCAAATTGCAAAACAAGATCCAGTGACCACCATGTCAAAAATCAAAGGGTCGCTGACATCCACGACAAAAGCGAAAACAATGTGACTACCATTTCAACAAAATCT
The DNA here is from genome assembly GCA_963859935.3 of Lathyrus sativus. NCBI lineage: Eukaryota > Viridiplantae > Streptophyta > Magnoliopsida > Fabales > Fabaceae > Lathyrus > Lathyrus sativus. The sequence goes on along the minus strand of OZ012738.1, from coordinate 3,513,754 downwards.
TGAATCATTATTTTCACTCTCACATCGTCGAGCTCTCTTCGAAGATGAATGTGTGTGTCAATTTAACAGAACGTAGGACTGGAGATCATCACGAAAAAGGGGTGGGTTAAAATCAAATTTTGAGCCTTATATCATTTGTTTCAACTAACTGTGAACCAAACCATGTTACAACCCTTAAAAGACCTAAATCAAGCTTAGATATCAATTATGTTTTTGGATTCAATTTAGACAAGCCCAAATAAATATTTTCTCTTCATATATATACTCAACTTTTATTTCTTTCTTACTTTTTTGCTCAAGTAAATAATATGGTGATCATTCAATTAACACACAACAATTATTTTACCGTTGATTTACAAAATTTCTGGATAAATCAAAGTCAAAATTCAAATACCCACTTTTAAAATCCTTAAATGTGACAACTAAGCTTATGTCAATACGAGATATTTTAAAATAACTGATTTCATATTGATACATATATCAATTCAAAAATTCTAGAGAACACACACATATATATATATATATATATATATATATATATATATATATATATATATATATATATATATATATATATATATATATATATATATATATATATATTTATTTATTTATATTAGAGTAGTTCTAAAATTTGTGTAATCAACTTGCTTTTTATTAAAGTTGTAGACTTTTTACTCATACTATTAAAAAATATTAAAGAATACTTTATATATATATATATATATATATATATATATATATATATATATATATATATATATATATATATATATATATATATATATATATATATATATATATATATATATATATATATATATATATATATATATATATATATATATATATATATATATATATATATATATATATATATATATATATATATATATATATATATATATATATATATATATATATATATATATATATATATTACAATCTCAAATATGATATTATAACCATTATTATTACAATATTGTCAAAATTTTTTTAAAAAAATTATTATTGTAAAAAATGTGTACTTTTTGTTTGTGGTATATCGTTTATAACATCTTTAATGCAGGTTTTTAATAGTTAAATTTTTTATAGTTAACGATTATTATAAAGAATTTGCATTAGAATGACTATGACATGACATTTAATTCACTAACTTTTAGTTTCTGGCAATCATATAGCTAATGTATGCTATTTATTTTGAAACATATAATATTATTATTTATATTATTAAAGTTTTGTAATTTTTTTGAAAACAACGGTCATTAAAGTAAAAACAACTCAAATCCACTATAAAATATAGGGTCAAGTTTTAATTTTTTTATAAGCAACTATCATTAAAGTAAAAACAATTCAAATCAACTATAAATTTTTTAAATCCTACAAATCACTTTAGGCCCATAAAAAATATCTTAGTTTATCCATTTAAGATACTCCCACTAAATATATTGTATAGATCATTTATTAAATTGCGGAGGACTATCTAAGACAAGAAAACTCTCTTTAAAAATTACATTTTCAAGACTAATTTCTAGATATAATACTATTACATTAACTTAATTGGGTTTAAAGCGAAAATCTTCTAGTTAAATTGTAATATTATATGCTTACATTCATTGTTTCTTGTCTTAAAAACTTGATATGAATATAATAAAAAAATACATAATTTTCATCTATAAAAACAACCCCTCACTCTTTATTCCTCAAATACATAATGAGTTCTACAAACCCAAATGATGAAGGCAATAGTTCATCTCCCCCAACCCAAATCGAAAACACATTCCAGCTAAACCCAAATGCACAAGAGTGGACTCGAGGAAAGCAAGAGGATAGGTGTCTCTTCCTAACACTTTCAAAACACAACACATCAACCACCACAAGAGATATACATACCTACTTTAACAAGTTTGTTCCTTTTTTTCTTCTCCATTTGGATAAATTTACTATTATATATACTTTATGATCTACTAATTGTGTATATGTTTGAACTTAATTTCATGTAACCCTAGCAATTAATTCACAGGTTATTTTTCTGATTTCTTATGATTTTTTTTTCCAGCACATATGGTGACTGCGTGCAATCAATTGTGATGTTTGGAGGTGAAGATTCACCACTTTGTGCTAAAGTGCTTTTCAAGTCTTCAATGATACCAATGATGATTTTGAGCAATTCAAATGAAGTTTATATACTCATTAAAGGCCAAACACTGTTGTGCAAGAAGTATGCTACGAAGAAGAAAAAACTCCATAAAAAATCCATCCAGAAAATGGAATAAATATTTAAGAAATACATGAAGATGGAAAAATAATTAATAATAGTGACATCAATGAGAGTTTTAAAATTGTTCTCTATATAGACCAGGGTTCAGGGTTTGATCTACCTAGTTATATATCTTTTAATATTGTGATGTTCTTATAAATGTATTTCAGACTTTTCCTTCAAGGATATTTGAATTGGAATATCTCTTTTAATTATATCCCTATTTACCAATTAAATCATTTGATGCCTTTAATTTTATTCAAAGTTACATTATTTTTTATGTAAAAAGGAAAAAAAAAATACATATATTTTCTTTAAATTATGAATTTATTCTTCATCTTCTTTTTTTATGTCTAAACCAATTATTTAAAAAAATGGAATACAAAAAAAACTAGTGAAAGAAAAAGTGTTAACAGAATTTTCCAAATTAAATTTTTACCATTAAGTTAGTCTTTGTTTTAGAAATCATTTATGTAAAAAAACTCTACAAAAAGTTTTTTTTAATCGAAAATGTATATTAAATAAGAGAAAATAATAGATGCTTACAAGAAATGGAAAAAAATATTAAAAAAAAAATAGTAAAAAAATAAAAACAACCAACATAAAGGTATACACAACTACCTAGAGCCTCACCAGGTCAACAAAAATATTATAAAATATAAGAATCCTCTACAATAAATCTTGAGTAAATTACACTTTATTCAATTAAAAAATATGTATTATATTTTCTTGACCAAAAAAAAATCTTATACTATTTTAATATAAATAATACTTTGGGATAGCGTTTAATTTAAAGTCATCATTTTATAAATCAAATTTCTTTTATGACTTTCAGTGACTAATTTTGAACAATTTATTACTAGTTTATTAGTTTTATAATATAAAATTCAATTTTAAATAGTTTTTGGTATTGAATTTAGTCCATAATTTGTCAAAGAAAATTATTTATTAGTTTTATAATATAAAATTCAATTTTAAATAGTTTTTGGTATTGAATTTAGTCCATAATTTGTCAAAGAAAATATTTAATCTTGTATTGTATTTTTATTATTTTATAGATTTTAAATATATATGTTAAAGATATTTATTGTATTTTTTTATTGAATATATATATATATATATATATATATATATATATATATATATATATATATATATATATATATATATATATATATATATATATATATATATATATATATATATATATATATATATATATATATATATATATATATATATATATATATATATATATATATATATATATATATATATATATATATATATATATATATATATATATATATATATATATATATATATATATATATATATATATATATATATATATATATATATATATATATATATATATATATATATATATATATATATATATATATATATATATATATATATATATATATATATATATATACTCAGATAGAAAAATGTCAACAAACTTAGATAAACTTAAAATAAGAAGCACATGATAAATGTTAGACATAAATTATACCAAAAATAATTATACCAAAAATAAAAAGCACATGATAAATGTTAGACATAAATTATACCAAAAAGAAAAGTTTTAAAAACGGTATTATTACAAAATATATTTATGATAATACAATATTATTACGACAATTTTGTCAATCGTAATAATATTTTATTTTTAACGCGTATGTTTTTATTTTGTTTTAGTAAAACACTTTTCATTACGGTTTTAATAACAACTGTAGTTATAGAATATGGGTAACAAGATTTGAATTCTACCATCAATATTTTTTCATTTTTTCAATAAAAATAAGTGTATGTCCTTTTATGTTTATTGTTATATAAAAATTGAAAGTAGAATAACTACGGTTGTTTCAATTAACCGTGGTTTTATTTTCTATATTTCACTACGGTTCTTGTTTGCAATTGTTGTGAAATTATTTTCTACAAAATTAAAATATAACATGTTCTTTATTTCGTTTATAACACACAAGGGTGTCCTAGCGAACGAGATGACATCGATAACTAAATCTTCACCATCTTCATTCATTTCTTAAAACAAATATTATTTCTTGATCTCTTCTTCCTCTACGAAATACACTACATTACCGTTCTGTGTTCATTGTTCATTTTTTGACCTCTCTTGCATGTTGTGGTATAGTTTTCCTTTATATAGTGTGGATTTTCATTTTGTTACAACTTGATTACTTTGTGTTTTGGATTTATTCAAATTTTGTAATGTTTTCATTGTTTCAAAGCTATGTGTTGTTGTCATGTGTCCTGTTCTGGCATTGTGATATTTTTGTTGTGATGTTTTTGTTATTTTCGTTTTGGTATTATAGCTATATTGCACATAAAGAAATAAATATGGTTATGAATATGCTTTAGGTTTTGGTGTTATATTGTCGTGATGGGTATGCATATGCATATAACCATATTAGTATGTTGTGTCTGTAGCATTAACGTGCCATTCACATTAGTATTTTGATATAAATTTCAAAATTTGTTAAGGACCGTAGTTGGATGAAAACTGATAGATTAGGTCCGGTGTATGAGAAATGAGTTCTTGAGTTTCTGGAATAATTCACATATATTTCACATATTCAAACTTCTGACTCCACTCAACTTCAACCATTAATCCTGCTCTTTTTACCCTTTTAACAATCCATAACTAAGAGAAAAGTTTATAAAGAACTCTTTCATATGGTATGAGGAAAGTTATTTCCGGGTGAGAGGTCAATATCATTTTCATTGGGAAGTTAAAATAGTAAGAGTAAGATTAATTTTAATGTTGTGGATAAGGAAGTACAAAAGATGCTTGTCATTTGAAGTAAGTGTTTTTAGTTGTTTCTCTCTTGGACGAAGATTTGACACTAGAAGTTGATGTCAAACTTTTGCAATTGGGATGAGAGTAATAGGATTGATGAATTGTTGAATCTATAATGTTAAACACAACTACCTTTCTCTCCATACTTTATTGTTTGAGCAATAAATGATGGAGTAATGGTGATAAGAAAGCCATATACATTGGATCGTATTGACTTAGCATCCTCACCAAATTTTCTAATAAAGATATTTAACCAGAACTCTGTTACGAGATTAGTATAGATGAGTCCATGAAATATGTCAAAGTAACCTTTCAACTTATGTTTCGAAATAGTTTTCATTAGATCAAAATCTTGGTCTTTCAACTCATCGAAATCAACAAATTTTTCATTGATAATGAACAAAATATTTTCATCTCCGTTGAAGTTTTCGTAGATATTTTGAATAAAAAGAAAAGAATTTTAAGCTAGATTTATAGACAAAGAGATGGAAATGAAATGAGACCTGAATAGTGTATAAATTAATTGAAAAAAAGGAAGTGAAACAATTAGAGAAGCTCAAACGCCTCCTTAAAAATCCAAAAGTTACGTTACATTTTGAATATGGATTGTTAAGAGAAATTATAGGATTATAGGAATATTATTTGATATAGAGTAATTATAGGAGATTACAGTTTTATTATAGATTTATTATAGCATTAATCATAGGAGATTTACCTACCTAAATAAACTAATACTGATTTGTATAAATCCCAAAATTGTATTCTTGTAAAGACACAAAATATGGAATACATACTTTTCCAATTCCACTTTATGCTACTCTGTTAACATGGTACACAGAGCATAGGTCATCGATCCCTATTTTTTTTTAATATTCCTATAATCCTATAATTTCTCTTAACATGGATGATCATTACTATTCTAGTGATATGATTCCAAGGCGTGATATTTTAAAATTTTAAATATAAAAACAACATATTACCTCGGTTTTTTCATATAACCGAGAGGAAAAACCACGAACCAACAATCCATGAATCTTTCTCTTTTATAATATTTTATATTCATGAATATTCTTTGTAACCAGTGAAATGTAAAAAAAAATCAAAGGTTATTTACCTTGGTTTTCTGTTAAAATGAGAGTTAAAGTATTTTACCTAAATTAAACATAAAAAACCATTAGTGATTCTGTTAATCAAATATATGTCGTTCATTTCATGGCATATCAACGCTCAAGACACCCCCATTAGTGATCCGTGTGAAACATAAAAAAAACTTCAATTATAAAAACATATTTCTAAATATGAAGAAGCAAGTGAAGTATCATGAAGTTCTTGAAACTATCTACATCCACCTCTTTAAGGTTTGCAAGATCATTTGCCATGAAAGAATAGAACATTATTTGGATTTAACGTTTATGTTCTTAAATATTTATTTGAGCAAAAATCATTTATTTATCTAATTTTTTTATCAACCATTTTTTTTGTTTTATATCAGAAACAAATCCATGCGAGATAAATCCTTTGAGAATATAGTCGAACCCAACATTTGATCTTTCCCAAATATCAAGAATTCGAAGATCTAACATATGATCTTCACGGATTAATTAATTTTTATTTTAATATTCTGTGTAAACAATATAATATTATGGGTAAATATTTTAGTTTTTAAATAAATTATTTTATTAATATTCTGTGAAAATAATGTAACGAGTTTTAATTAAAAAACAATCTATCTTACCTCTCAGTTTTGTGGGTAAACCGAGAGGCATGAGGCATTGTTTTTGTAAATAATAAAAATACAAATGTTGGGGTTCGAACCCATGATCAAATAACTTTACCCCTCTGGTTTTTCATTAGCCGAGGTGTTAAGTGGTATCTTTTCATGTCACCCTTCGTTACGCTGCCTTGGTAGCCGATGTTACATCTCTTTCACGTGAGATGTTAAAAGTGTTATTTATAGTAGTGATGATCTCTGATATTAGAGAGTCTCTTATATTAAAGCCCATATATAACGATTGCATCTTATACAGGAAAAAGTATGAAATTTGGATCAATGTCTGAAATATGTTGAGTCGCGCTACAAGTTGAAGGACAACAATGAGGATGCCAATGACAATGTTAGTAAGAAACATCCTCCTAGTAAAGTGTTATGGTACTTGCCAATAATTTCAAGGTTCAAGAGACTTTTTGCTAATGCGAATGATGCAAATAATATTAGACGACATACATATGAAATAAAATGTGATGGAAACATTCGCCATGTAGTTGATTCCTTGCAATGAAAGAAAATTGATTCGTTGTTTTTGGATTTTGGCTTTAATCCAAGAAAACTTAGGCATGAACTTTCCATTGATGAAATGAACCCCTTTGGTAATCTAAGTACTAACCATTCTACGTGACCTGTTCTTCTCACAATTTATAACCTACCTTTATGATTGAGCACGAAGCGCAAGTATATGTTGTTAAGTATAATGATTTTTGGACCAAGACTACTTGAAAACGACATAGATGTATATATAAGTCCATTAATTGAAGATTTAAGACATTTGTTGGAGGAAGGCATTGACGTAGATGATGCATATTCTAGTGAAAAGTTTAAGATTCGTGCAATGTTATTTTGCACAATCAATAACTTTCTTGCATATGATAATTCGGCTGGATACAATGTTAAAGGACATAAAGCATGTCCTATATGTGAATATAATACCTGTTTTCATCAACTTGAGTTTGGAAAAATGATCGTTTACCTTGGATATCAGAAGTTTCTAAAATTCAATCATCCTTATCATAGATTGCGAAAAGCTTTTAACGGAGAGTATGAGTTTGAAATCACTCATAAAACTTTAATTGATGATGAAGTTTATCAACGACAAGAGCTCCTTACTATTTTCTTTGGAAAGCATAAAAAATGCCCATTTGAGAGAAATATTTAGAAAAAGAGATCAGTGTTCTTTGATATTCTATATTGGTCTAGCCTCAACATAAGACATTTTCTTGATGTGATGCATGCAGATAAAAATGTGTATGATTTTTTGATAGTGTTAGCAAAAAAAATTTACTTAGTAGAAAGTCAACTAAATGTTGCATAGGGAAAATGCTAAGTGTCATCATTGATTGACATAGGTCGACAACAATGGTACGTCGATTAGTGTTTTCCAATTGACATCTCGAGATGTGGTTAGAAAGAATCACTACAACAAATAACACTTTTCATGACAAAACTTTCACCTCAAACAATAGAAAATTGAGGTATAAAACCAAGGTGCGATCTTTTTTATTATTTAAAAAAATAATTTTATTTATTTATATATAAGTGTAAACAAAATATTCTAACCCTTCGGTTTTCTATTTAACCAAGGCATACAATAATAATATTTTACTATAAAAACACTCTTTAAACATATTTTACCCTAATCCTTACTAATATGAAGCTGCCATAAACTTGCAAGCATCATTCGTTGGGATGAATTGCAAGACATAAAAAATCTTCAATGTTCTTCTATTTTGAACAAAATATTTTTTCTGCCCTTACTATCCATCCCAATATAATGGTGCTCATATTTTTATTGTTATTATTTTTGGAATAATCCTCAGTTAAAGAAGGGAGCTCGACCTTTGAAGAGTACTCAGTTGATAGATTACAAGTGCAGAAAATTATTTTTGCTTCAAGTTAAACAAATAATGGAGCTTAACCAACAAGGAAGATAACTTAACCATTGAACAAATAAGGGAATACAACAAAATCTAGACATAAACGAAGATATTCAGTAATAAGAGAAAATAGTTGTTGCAAACAATTTATTTTTATATTATGTGTAAACAATGTAATTTAAAAAAAAGAATTATTCACATTGATTTTGTATTAAAATCGAGGTATTTAATAATCATATTTTACTATAAAAATACTCGTTAAGTAGATTTTACCCTAATACTAACTTATATGTAGCCGCCCCAAAGAGAGGAAATATTCACCACCGTCCATTTGGTCATGAGTTGCTACTACAGATCCCTGGGATGAATTGTGTAACACCTTAAATATTTCCCGTGTAAATTAAATAAAAATCAGAGTAAAATTCATCACCAATATTATTTAGGATGCTACCTACAACAAACACCGCTCATACAACATGATATGTAACACATACAACTTTTAAAAATTATTTATAACAATTATAACAACCAAACATGTCTGAAACATCAACTTTTATTGAAATAACGGAAGCATCAAAATCAAATAATTATTCAGAACATACTATGTTTTTAAAATAAACATAAGCAACTACAACTCTAGAGATATCCAAAAAAATCTCCATCAAAACATAACAGACATAACGTTCTATAACTCCGGTGTTGCACATAAGAGCATATACCGACACTAAAAGTAAAACAGAAGACTTCATCTTCCACTCACATCAACTCCTCTACTATGATTTATTTGTACGATATCCATATAAATGCAACATTCATACAAAAGGAGTGAGATATCATAATTATATAAATGAAAGCATGATAATAAGCAAGCATTAGATTATCACATGCACAATCACCCATTCCATAACATACCAACACAACCAATATCCAAACACAACAACAAATACAACCAAGATGCAATACAATGAGACTCACAACTTGATTCAATGCGTGTGGTACCATTCAATTCCTATTTCATAACCCGATTACTATTTCAGAATCACAATTCCCGTCAAAATTTCTATTATGTCGCTCACACCACACCCAGGAACACGACCTTCATGATCGCTCACACCCCACATGGGCACACGATCACCTCAACAAAAACAACACGGTTCTACAACTAAAATTCGGATAAGGCACTCACACCCCACATGGACACACGACTTATCTCACAACTCAGACAATCATGAAATGCATGACAATAACAACATACAATGACTTTCATTAATCAATGTATTACACCACTACAGGCCGCAATGCAACATGCCACAATAGTTTAACAACATCGACATACAACATATCAAGCAACCACAAAGACATTTACAATTATGTCACACCACAACGTAACGATAATAATGCTATTAAGACCTTCATACAACAAAATTATTCAACTTCTGGCACATAAACCATTTTTATAATAAAGTTCGTCGCGTCAGCTACCCGACGCTTCGAATGGTACTCGAATCGGACACTCGGAACAAAAGTTATAAATTTTCAAAGATTTTTAAAAAATGGCCCCAGTGTAACCGGTTACTCAAAATGAGGTAACCGGTTAAACCCCTTGTAACCAGCCACCTTTCGCTACTGTCTCATAGTGTAATCAATTACCACAATCATGGTAACCGGTTACACCCTCACAAAAATGTCCAGAAACTCATTTTAAAAGCAGTGTAATCGTTTACTCCAAATTTGGTAACCGATTACACTGTGCGCAGAAACACTTTTTTGCAGCTTTTTGAAATGAAAAACACTTTTGAGCCAACCCAAAATCCCCCTTTCTCATGAATTAATTGTGCTACATTTTAATATGAAAAAGCATTTTTCTACAATTCCAAACTCCAAATTCTTTTCACTAAAACTACTCATAACTTTGTTCCGACTCTGATTTAAAATCAACATTAACAACACCACAACTATCTCATACAATTCATTGGTCACATGATTCCAACATCAACAATTACAACGATTTATCCTACTAACAATAGTCATAACATCAACATACCATACACAATTCATCAAGAATCTAATCAATCCACAAATACCTATTCATCAAAAATTCATGAATAGAGAAAGAAACCACAAATCCTACATGGCATGATCTACCTACCATTATCGTGATAACGCTTAGATGATTAGAACCTCACTCTTAACTTAGAATTCTTGCAAAAAGTTTCACAACAATGAAGTTTCTTCTCTCTTCTCTGCCCTAGCCTCTTCTTTCTCTTTTTCTACAAAACACGTTCTGACAATTCTATCTCCCAACTTCCCCCTTTCTTATTATTATTATTATTATTATTATTATTATTATTATTATTATTATTATTATTATTATTATTATTATTATTATTATTATTATTATTATTATTATTATTACTATTATTGTTATTTAATCTAACAATTAAGATAATAACAATAATAATATTACTAATTATTTAATCAAAACAATATTTATCCTATATTATTCAAATAAATAATTATTAATTAATTTTACTAATTAGTTTACTCATCACACCACTCATCTCTACACAATTGATCACACACCCCTCAACTCTTAAAGTCTATTCTTAAGGCCACTATCCCACAACAAGGTAGCTCAACACATCAACAGCATAACAAAATCACAATTATCACATAAATAAAATACGAAAAAATAAATAAAATAAATTGGGGCGTTACAGATTGCAAGTGCAGAAAATAAAAATTCTCATTGAGAAACAAATCTTTAGCATCTTGAATTAGATCTGGACATGGAAAATAAAAATTCTCATAGGGAAACAGATTTTACAATGTATTTTTAATATTATGTGTAAACAATATAATTTTAAAAAAAAATTATTCACCTCGGTTTTCTTCGTGACCAAGGGTATAGTTAAGCGTTTTTTTTTACTATATTCAACGCCCTTAAACAAATCTTTGTCGTCCATTTAATGTTTATCAACGCTCAAGAATCTGCCATTAGTGATCCGCGTGAAACTTAATGGACATCCATTATAAAAGCATGCTGAATATTGAAAATCTAATCTATATGGAACATGAAGCGTTTGAAACATAAAGACGTTTGGAAAAGTTCTTAAAAGATGGAATGCAACAACAGAAAATTACTTGGATTTAACGTTTATTTTCTTAAATATTTATTTGAGCATAAAATCATATATTTGAATATTGATTTTATTTATCTAACCCTTATTTTGTTTTGCTTCAGAATCAAATGCTTGCAAGATCCATAGAGAATAATCTTGCACTCAACATTTGATCTTTTTCAAGATTAATTAATTCGAAGTTCTAAAATCTAGATCTTCAGAGAATTTGATTTTTATCTAGATCTTTAGAGAATTTGATTTTTATTTTAATATTCTCTATAAACAATGTAATATTCGGGATAAACAACATAATATTCTAAGTAAATAATGTAACAATTTTAAAAAAAGAAATAATCTTACTCCTCAATTTTCAAGATAAATCAAGGTATAAGATGCGCTAGTTTTGAAACCCATGTGCATATAACTTTACCTTTCGATTTTAATTCATCTGAGGTGATAAGTGACGAGTTTTCATGTCGCTCTTCGTTACCTCACTTATTTAGTCGAGGTATTATACATTTCGCATCCGAGGTAAAAAACGCTTTTTGTAGTAGTGAATTTCAAGAGCAAATTTTGAGATATGGTTTGAAGGAGTCTCAGGAACAGATCTGAGTAATCACTCGACACCATGCCGAGGACGCGGCTTTCGACAAGTTCCAATGACTTAAACAGATTTTTGACATAAGTGTATTAATGTTATTTTTGTTGATGTTGTTGTTCTTGTTGTTGAGACCCTAAATCCTAGAGGTTGTTTATCGATATTGTTGTTCTTGAAGTTGTTGATTGGTTTTTGTGTGTTGATGTTTAATGTAAGTTGTCGTTTTTGAGTTGAGTTTATTAAATGTATATGTTGTAGTTTAGTTGTTGTTATTGTGTTTAAGTTTGATATTGATATTGATATTGAGATTATGTATTTTGTGATTCTTTGTGAAGCTCTCATCTTGTTCAGTCGAGTTGGGTTTATTATATCTAATGTCGATTATTTGTTTCACTAACCCCTCTTTGAACATATAACCTATTAAATTGATTTTAAAAATAATCATATGAAAAACTATGTTGTATTAGAAACATATCTTACACTGATTAATGTTTTTCTAGCATTCTACAACTCACCATTTATCTCATGCTCTTTTATAATTCAAATCTCTCCAATACTTGTAGTTTTTGTTCAACTTACTTCCATAATTGTTCATTTTTTAAAGCATCAAATTTTATATTTTCTTGAATGAATTAGTAGAAAAGGAAGTGTTGAATAAAAAATTTGAAATATTTAAGAGATTTTAACCATGAAAGAACGTGAGAAGAGTGATGAGTTACAAGATGCCTCAAAATTATTAATTAATGTAAGATGCTCTTCAAATATAACACGATAATTCATATAATTATGTTTCTAACCAATTTTGAGAATTTATATGTTCAGTATAGGATTTAGCGAAATAAACAATCCACATTAGATTTAATAAACTCAAAATTGTTTTACCCATGGGTTTTATGAGAAGATCAAGGTGAAAAAAATGGTATACCCGTTAGTGAAATATCAAAACCGAAGGGACATGTATTTTCGCCATTTCAAAATTTCAAAATTGTCTCCATGAAAATCAAACACACAGCCTTTACACAATTCCCGTTAGTTCTTTTAAAACCGTGAAATAAAATGTACACTTTTTATAACGACCTTCATTACCTCGCGAACAAAACTGAAGTACAATCTCTTTTAAACAAGGTAAAAGACATTTTTTATTATAGTGACTATTGTATTTTCTTCAACAAAATGTTGGGAGAATCTAGTGGAAAGTTATAAATATAATTAGGTTAATCTTCAATATGGATATTTATTATGGCAAGGAGGCCACTTGAAGAATTTGTACATATTGGTATGACATAAGTATTCTCTTATGGAAACATTGTGTAGTAAACAATATGTCTTAAACTAGAGGACATGTCTTCGGCCCTGCAATGAGAATTCAAGGACTAGTTGTGGATTACTCAATTTAATACTTATGAGCAAGTTTCCCAATTAACTAATATTACAACATACCATTCCACGACCATTATGTATCACTATCCCCCCTGATGGGTTTGACGACACCTAAAGCAAACATTGGTTATGTTGGTGGACTGCCATGGATTGCAAATAAGCTACACCAATATAATTTAAAAGTGGTATTTAAAACTATTGTGGTAAATAAAGTCAAGGTAATGCCATAAGGGGACCCTCCACCTTAAGTTTAGTTTCATTAGGGTTTTCAAATAAACCTAGGTAGACATAGAAAGATATTTCCATGGTAGATTCTACTTGTCTTAGCCTAGAGTTGCGACAATCGATCTAATGAACTTGAAAGAACATGTAGATGAATCACATATTCATTTCTTTGAGTGTTTAAGAAAGAAGGATATCAAATGTTTAGTCCAAATTTTTGACGTTGAATATACCCTAATGTTATAGGAAGAAGAATGGAACATCTGTGTTTGATACCTTGACCACTACAATAGTATCTATGCTTGGAAACTCTAAAATGTTAAAACCACCCTCACTCACTAAGGCTCTGTTAACTAAGGGTCTGTTAAAACAATACATTGATATATTCAAAGTTTCTGTTTATCGAGATATTCATAGACTAACGTTAGGGGAAAGACAAAACAATCGTCCAAACCCATATGCAACTAACCTTATCCCAATTAAGGAGGAGTACATTTTAAAAAAATGGAATAAATAATATATTTTATGACAAAATTTTCATTTCAATCAATAAATAACAGAGGTATATAATTCCTGGACGCTCCACATTATTTTAAATACCATATTTTTTTAGGTTGCAGTAGGAAATCGAGGGAAAAAATGACTCATGGACACGCTTTGAATCCTAACAACTCTAATTTATGTTTTAATTTCTTTTTAATAATTTATTTCATTTTAGAGTGGCGCACGTTCCTTCGTATTTTATTTTTAAATAAAAAATAAGCCATTTTTCACGTTGGTTATGATTTCCTTTCGTTCAACTCTTTTTTCGATACTTGTTCATTTTACAAAGCATCAGATTTTAGCTTTGAACAATGAATTAGTAAAAAAAAGGAAGTGTTGAATGAAGAATTTGAAACATTGAACGAAATTATAACCGTCAAAGAAAGAGAGATGAATAATGAGTTACAAGATGTTCGAACACCAGTGATTACTTTAAATTGTTCTTAAAATATAACCTAGTTTTTCATATAATTATTTTATAAATCAATTTGAAAGGTTATATATTCAGTTAGGGTTTGGTGAAATAAGTCATCCACATTAGATATAATAAACCCAACTATATATTTTTCCTCAGTTAAAATTCACAACCAAGGAGAAAAGTGTTTTTACCATTTAAAAAGTTCAAAATTTTGTTGTTAGGAATCGAACCCATGACTAATACAATTTTCTCTTTGATGGAACTATAACCGAGAAAAAAAGTGGCAAGTATTTATGATGCCCTTCGTTACTTCACATATGAAATTTAGGTAAAATCCATTTTCCAACCAAGATAAAAGGATTTTTTCATAGTAGTAGTGTAAGCTAAAATTAATGTGGGAAAGGGAATGCCATCTCTTAAAATCATTGTCAAAGAAAACAAAGAACTTGTAACGCAAAGAAAGGTAAAACCTTAGACCACAGCGCCTTAAGGGAAGTAAGTAGTGAATGAACATGCCATGTCTAATGAACCTCGCATAGTCCCCATTACCATAACTTATAAAATGAGGCTGACGGTGAAAATATGATATCATTAACTAACTTCTTAAGTTTAGACAATATTAAATGGAACCATTATCGTAAGGACGATAAGTATTTATGTTCAGTAAGATCAACATCATGGACCCCAAGAAAAATGGAAAAGGATTTTGGAAGCTTGCAACCTCAATAAAGAAGACTTTTAATTTATGATCCATCCCAATCTATGGTCTTTCGACGAAGTTCTCGATATTTAGTTCCTCATTAATGCTGAAAAACTCATTAGATCAACAAAAGACACAAGGTTCCAAATCCATGGTGCTATACGCCATTTTCTATAGCAACAAAGGTGAAATTTAAAAAGAAGAATGATAAACATATGTGATTTTAGATGAAGACAGTGGGGATATATAAAGCAATAAAATCACCAATTCTAAGGAGGATGTAAATCTGTTGTGAATTTTGTTGTGAATTATGATAAAATTTAATATCAATTTGTGAGACAAAGAACAATAGCAACCAAAATAAATGGTCTTCAGCAATAATAATCCGTACACAAATAATATAACAGAATAAGGCAAGAAAAAACCGAAGGTTTGTTTACCCACTTTGATCAAACGATCTACTCTAGGGGAGAAAGCAGTTATCCAATTCACTATACTCAAAAAATTGTTACAAGAGATTACAGATGAGTTACAAGAAAATAGTCTCCGCCTTCAGGTTCTCAAGAACAACCTTGAGAACGCCCAAGAACAATCCTATTTTCTACCCAAGTGTTTCCCTACCTCTCCAACTCTCAATATATAAATCACTCAAACCCAAGGTGTAATATAAGGTGTATAGCTGAAACTCTATGCTATACCTTTAAGCCCTTGGTCTCCCTTGTTGATGAAAACTCTAAGATTGTCACACACCAAGCATATAAGAGATACATATTTATAATATCAAATACCCAACAAACAAATCCCAAAATCACATGGATCCATGGACTGAATAAAAAAACCCAAAACTCGAAAACACCATTCACCGCACGGATAACACTATTCACCGTACGTCACTACTCATCTGTACGGACGATACTATTCACCGTTCGGACGCACTATTCACCGATCAATTTATTTTTCCCGACTTTTCATCCGACTTTCTAAAACTTTTGATTTTTTGCGGTAAATGCAATCTCCAAAATATGCTTTCTTTCTCTTCATCAACAAAGGTTTTAAGGCACATTTACAACAATCTCCACCTTGACTTTAAACCGTGTTGATACCAATTTAACAATCAACAACATTGCTGCTCTCTACCAAGTTGAAACATTAATCAATAACTTTGATCAAATTCAAACAACCCTTGAATCTTGATCTCGCAACTTGAATCCACTTGTTCCCAATTACCCATTTCTGCCTAAGTAATTTAACAAGCCTACAAGTATAATTTTTCAATCACCCTTGACTCCACGTGTTTTCAAATACATTTAAATATATTCAATATGTTTCTTCTCCATCACTAAATTTCATGTTTCTTCGTCACTAACCCACATAGTTAAAAGACTGTAAATGAATGACAAATAAATTAAATCTACATGGGTGATCACTAAAACTAAATATTGAAGCTTAATGGTATTTGTATTCACTATAATCACATTGTATTATGGTATAATAGATGTAAACAATTTCTATATTTTTCTTCTTCTCCGTCACCAAAATTTTGGTTTCCTCACCACTAAGAAACTAAGTTAAGTGACTACAAATGAGTGACACATAATTTATACATATGCATAACAATTAAAATTAAATAATCAAGCTCAATATTATTTATATTCATCGTATTCACATTGACTTATGGTATATTACATCTAAAACTGTTCAATATTTTTTTTCACCATCCCAAAGTTTTAGATTTTTTTATCACTAAGCTAAAAACATAAAAGACTATAGTATATGTAAAAAATTAATTATATTTTATTTTTCTACTCCATCACAAAATTTTAGGTTTTTACCCACTAAAAAACAAAGCTAAAAGACTATAATCCATGACATATTTTTTTTATATAAAATAGGTAATAATTAAAATAAATAATCAAGCTAGAATTTATTGATATTTACCATTTTCACATTGAATTATGGTAAGTTAGATGTAAATATATTCAATATGTTTCTTCTACATCACCAAATTTCATGTTTCTTCGTCACTAAGCTGCAGAGTTAAAAAACTGTAAATGAATGACAAATAAGCTATATCTACATGGGTAATCACTAAAATTAAATATTTAAGCTCAATGCTATTTGTATTCACTATAATCACATTGTATTATGGTATAATAGATGTAAACAATTTCTATATTTTTCTTCTTCTCCATCACCAAAATTTTGGTTTCTTCACCACTAAGAAACTAAGTTAAGAAACTACAAATGAATGACACATAATTTATACATATGCATAATGATTAAAATTAAATAATCAATCTCAATATTATTTATATTCCTCGTATTCACATTGACTTATGGTATATCACATCTAAAATTGTTCAATATTTTTCTTCACCATCCCAAAGTTTTAGATTTTTTATCACTAAGCTAAAAACATAAAAGACTATAGTTGTTGAAGCGGTAAAGCAGCAAGCAAAAATATTATTTTTGGAAGAATTTCCTCTGGGATTTATCGTCTCCACAGGGATCAGTGTGAGGGAAAGAATGACGTTCGACAATCTCTACGTCTCTAAGCTTGGGTTTGAATGGTTTGGGATAAAAATTCAAAAGGAAAAACATAAAACAAGAAAATAAGTACATTCTTAAGAAATGAGAAAACTCGTCAGGAGTTGTATTTTGTTCTACCCATTATGTACTAAAATATATATGGATCAAATGCACGCAACCTAATTTGCTCGTCAGTATCATCACGTATCGCTCACAATAGAGCTTATCTCTATCGCAAAGTCGAGAGATCAACCGTACCGTCTCATTGTTGATCTCTCACACAACTCGAAAACACAGAGCATTAAGAATCGATACCCACGTGAATATTAGTCCTAAATCTATCTCTAACATTTAGAATCTAATAGATGTTCATCTTAGATCGAGTTCGAAATGTATATGTCTATAGCAATCCAAACCCATTAAGTAAAAAATCAAGATAAGTATCGATAAAGAGTTGTAAAAGAGATTTTATACAAAGATCCATAAATATACATACAATCAAGATAAACTCACATACAAAACCCCAACAAATGAAAAATAAATAGAGAAGAAGGAAGAAGAACACAAATCTCACGGTCTGTCAACTCTGATTGAAGTGGATTCGACTCCGGATCGTCAAGATGCACCCTCAAATGTTGTTTATAAGCTTAATCTACTCAAGAATGTGTTTGATGAAGTTGGGGTAAAAAGTTCCCAAACAACATACCCTAAAAAATGCTGAAAAATCACTTAAATAGAAAAAAATGGGTCCCAGTACTCGCTTAGCGAGTGGCCTAGCGAACTGCTATTCGCTTAGGGAACAGCCTAGCGAACATGACAGCAAACCATTTCTTGTTTCGACCATAACTCTTGAACCGCAACCCCGTTTTACGCGCGACAGGAAGCGTTGAAAAGCTTATTCAATGCTCTATAAGATAATGACAAAAATCATTGCTCATTTACCTAAAACAAATGAGAAAAAATCAATTAAACTCAATGAAATTTATGCGACACACAATATATACACTATAATTTAAACTATACAACATATGCATAAAAGTTGAGGTTTATTGGTTGAATCAAGCCAATAAGTGCCAATTATTTACACTCAAAATCAGTACATTTTAGCACTTATCAATAGTATATGTAAAAAATTAATTATATTTTATTTTTCTACTCCATCACAAAATTTTAGGTTTTTAGCCACTAAAAAACAAAGCTAAAAGACTATAATCCATGTGATATTTTTTATATAAAATAGGTAATAATTAAAATAAATAATCAAGCTAGAATTTATTGATATTTACCATTTTCACATTGAATTATGGTAAGTTACATGTAAATATATTCAATATGTTTCTTCTACATCACCAAATTTCATGTTTCTTCGTCACTAAACCGCAAAGTTATAAAACTGTAAATGAATGACAAATAAATTATATCTACATGGGTAATTACTAAAATTAAATATTTAAGCTGAATGCTATTTGTATTCACTATAATCACATTGTATTATGGTATAATAGATGTAAACAATTTCTATATTTTTCTTCTTCTCCATCACCAAAATTTTGGTTTATTCACCATTAAGAAACTAAGTTAAGAGACTACAAATGAATGACACATAATTTATACAAATGCATAACGATTAAAATTAAATAATCAAGCTCAATATTATTTATATTCATCGTATTCACATTGACTTATGGTATATTACATCTAAAACTGTTCAATATTTTTCTTCACCATCCCAAAGTTTTAGATATTTTATCACTAAGCTAAAAACATAAAAGACTATAGTATATGTAAAGAATTAATTATATTTTATTTTCTACTCAATCACAAAATTTTAGGTTTTTACCCACTAAAAAACAAAGCTAAAAGAACATAATCCATGAAATATTTTTTATATAAAATAGGTAATAGTTAAAATAAATAATCAAGCTAGAATTTATTGATATTTACCATATTCGCATTGAACTATGGTAAGATAGATGTAAATATATTCAATATGTTTCTTCTCCATCACTAAATTTTTTGTTTCTTCGTCACTATGCCACATAGTTAAAAGACTTTAAATGAATGGCAAATAAATTAAATCTACATGGGTGATCACTAAAATTAAATATTGAAGCTCAATGCTATTTGTATTCACTATAATCACATTGTATTATGGTATAATAGATGTAAACAATTTCTATATTTATCTTGTTCTCCATCACCAAAATTTTGGTTTCCTCACCACTAAGAAACTAAGTTAAGAGACTAAAAATTAGTGACACATAATTTATACATATGCATAACGATTAAAATTAAATAATCAAGCTCAAGATTATTTATATACCTCATATTCACATTGACTTATGGTATATTACATCTAAAACTGTTTAATATTTTTCTTCACCATCCCAAAGTTTTAGATTTTTTTATCATTAAACTAAAAACATAAAAGACTATAATATATGTAAAAAATTAATTATATTTTATTTTTCTACTCCATCACAAAATTTTAGGTTTTTACCTACTAAAAAACAAAGCTAAAAGACTATAATGCATGAGATATTTTTTATATAAAATAGGTAATAATTAAAATAAATAATTAAGCTAGAATTTATAGATATTTACCATTTTCACATTGAATTATGGTAAGTTAGATGTAAATATATTCAATATGTTTCTTCTACATCACCAAATTTCATGTTTCTTCGTCACCAAGCCGCAGAGTTAAAAGACTGTAAATGAATGACAAATAAATAATATCTACATGGGTGATCACTAAAACTAAATATTGAAGCTTAATGCTATTTGTATTCACTATAATCACATTGTATTATGGTATAATAGATGTAAACAATTTCTATATTTTTCTTCTTCTCCGTCACTAAAATTTTGGTTTCTTCACCACTAAGAAACTAAGTTAAGAGACTACAAATGAATAACACATAATTTATACAAATGCATAACGATTCAAATTAAATAATCAAGCTCAAGATTATTTATATTCATCGTATTCACATTAACTTATGGTATATTACATCTAAAACTGTTCAATATTTTTCTTCACCATCCCAAAGTTTTAGATTTTTTTATCACTAAGCTAAAAACATAAAAGACTATAGTATATGTAAAAAGTTAATTATATTTTATTTTTCTACTCCATCACCAAATTTTAGGGTTTTACCCACTAAAAAACAAAGCTAAAAGACTATAATCCATGACATATTTTTTATATATAAAATCGGTAATAATTAAAATAAATAATCAAGCTAGAATTTATTGATATTTACCATTTTCACATTGAATTATGGTAAGTTAGATGTAAATATATTCGGTATGTTTCTTCTACATCACCAAATTTCATGTTTCTTCGTCACTAACCCGCAGAGTTATAAGACTGTAAATGAATGACAAATAAATTATATCTACATGGGTAATTACTAAAATTAAATATTTAATCTCAATGCTATTTGTATTCACTATAATCACATTGTATTATGGTATAATAGATGTAAACAATTTCTATATTTTTCTTCTTCTCCATCACTAAAATTTTGGTTTCCACACTATTAAGAAACTAAGTTAAGAGACTACAAATGAATGACACATAATTTATACATATGCATAACGATTAAAATTGAATAATCAAGCTCAATATTATTTATATTCATCGTATTCACATTGACTTATGGTATATTACATCTAAAACTGTTCAATATGTTTTTTCACCATCCCAAAGTTTTAGATTTTTTTATGACTAAGCTAAAAACATAAAAGACTATAGTATATGTAAAAAATTAATTATATTTTATTTTTCTACTCCATCACAAAATTTTAGGTTTTTACCCACTAAAAATCAAAGCTAAAAGACTATAATCCATGAGATATTTTTCTATATAAAATAGGTAATAATTAAAATAAATAATCAAGCTATATTTTATTGATATTTACCATTTTCACATTGAACTATGGTAAGATACATGTAAATATATTCAATATGTTTCTTCTACATCACCAAATATCATGTTTTATTCGTCACTAAGCCGCAGAGTTATAAGACTGTAAATGAATGACAAATAAATTATACCTACATGGGTAATTACTAAAATTAAATATTGAAGCTCAATGCTATTTGTATTCACTATAATCACATTGTATTATGGTATAATAGAAGTAAACAATTTCTATATTTTTCTTCTTCTCCATCACCAAAATTTTGGTTTCTTCACCACTAAGAAACTAAGTTAAGAGACTACAAATGAATGAAACATAATTTATACCAACGCATAACGATTAAAATTAAATTATCAAGCTCAATATTAATTATATACCTCATATTCACATTGACTTATGGTATATTACATCTAAAACTGTTCAATATTTTTCTTTACCATCCTAAAGTTTTAAATTTTTTTATCACTAAGCTAAAAACATAAAAGACTATAGTATATGTAAAAAATTTATTATATTTTATTTTTCTACTCCATCACAAAATTTTAGGTTTTTACCCACTAAAAAACAAAGCTAAAAGACTCTAATGCATGAGATATTTTTTATATAAAATAGGTAATAATTAAAATAAATAATCAAGCTAGAATTTATTGAAATTTACCATTTTCACATTGAATTATGGTAAGTTAGATGTAAATATATTCAATATGTTTCTTCTACATCACCAAATTTCATGTTTCTTCGTCCCTAAACCGCAGAGTTATAAGACTGTAAATGAATGACAAATAAATTATATCTACATGGGTAATCACTAAAATTAAATATTAAAGCTCAATGCTATTTGTATTCACTATAATCACATTGTATTAAGGTATAATAGATGTAAACAATTTCTATATTTTTCTTCTTCTCCATCACCAAAATTTTGGTTTCTTCACCACTAAGAAACTAAGTTAAGAGACTA
Organism: Lathyrus sativus; assembly: GCA_963859935.3. Classification (NCBI taxonomy): domain Eukaryota; kingdom Viridiplantae; phylum Streptophyta; class Magnoliopsida; order Fabales; family Fabaceae; genus Lathyrus; species Lathyrus sativus. The sequence goes on along the minus strand of OZ012738.1, from coordinate 3,490,619 downwards.
CAAATGAATGACACATAATTTATACAAATGCATAACGATTAAAATTAAATAATCAAGCTCAAGATTATTTATATTCATCGTATTCACATTGACTTATGGTATATTACATCTAAAACTGTTCAATATTTTTCTTCACCATCCCAAAGTTTGAGATTTTTTTATCATTAAGCTAAAAACAGAAAAGACTATAGTATATGTAAAAAGTTAATTATATTTTATTTTTCTACTCCATCACAAAATTTTAGGTTTTTACCCACTAAAAAACAAAGCTAAAAGACTATAATCCATGAGATATTTTTTATATAAAATAGGTAATAATTAAAATAAATAATAAAGCTAGAATTTATTGAAATTTACCATTTTCACATTGAATTATGGTAAGTTAGATGTAAATATATTCAATATGTTTCTTCTACATCACCAAATTTCATGTTTCTTCGTCACTAAACCACAGAGTTATAAGACTGTAAATGAATGACAAATAAATTATATCTACATGGGTAATTACTAAAATTAAATATTTAAGCTCAATGCTATTTGTATTTACTATAATCACATTGTATTAAGGTATAATAGATGTAAACAATTTCTATATTTTTCTTCTTCTCCATCACCAAAATTTTGATTTCTTCACCACTAAGAAATTAAGTTAAGAGACTACAAATGAATGACACATAATTTATACAAATGCATAACGATTAAAATTAAATAATCAAGCTCAATATTATTTATATTCATCATATTCACATTGACTTATGGTATATTACATCTAAAACTGTTCAATATTTTTCTTCACCATCCCAAAGTTTTAGATTTTTTTATCATTAAGCTAAAAACATAAAAGACTATAGTATATTTAAAAAATTAATTATATTTTATTTTTCTACTCCATCACAAAATTTTAGGTTTTTACCCACTAAAAATCAAAGCTAAAAGATTATAATCCATGAGATATTTTTTATATAAAATAGGTAATAATTAAAATAAATAATCAAGCTAGATTTTATTGATATTTACCATTTTCACATTGGACTATGGTAAGATACATGTAAATATATTCAATATGTTTCTTCTACATCACCAAATTTCATGTTTCTTCGTCACTAAGCTGCAGAGTTAAAAGACTGTAAATGAATGACAAATAAATTAAATCTACATGGGTGATCACTAAAATTAAATATTAAAGCTTAATGCTATTTGTATTCACTATAATTACATTGTATTAAGGTATAATAGATGTAAACAATTTCTATATTTTTCTTCTTCTCCATCACCAAAATTTTGGTTTATTCACCAATAAGAAACTAAGTTAAGAGACTACAAATGAATGACACATAATTTTTACAAATGCATACCGATTAAAATTATATAATCAAGCTCAATATTATTTATATACCTCTTATTCACATTGACTTATGGTATATTACATCTAAAACTGTTTAATATTTTTCTTTACAATCCCAAAGTTTTAGATTTTTTTATCACTAAGCTAAAAACATAAAAGACTATAGTATATGTAAAAAATTAATTATATTTTATTTTTCTACTCCATCACAAAATTTTAGGTTTTTACCCACTAAAAAACAAAGCTAAAAGACCATAATCCATGAGATATTTTTTATATAAAATAGGTAATAATTAAAATAAATAATCAAGCTAGAATTTATTGATATTTACCATTTTCACATTGAATTATGGTAAGTTAGATGTAAATATATTCAATATGTTTCTTCTACATCACCAAATTTCATGTTTCTTCGTCACTAAGCTGCAGAGTTAAAAGACTGTAAATGAATGACAAATAAATTAAATCTACATGGGTAATTACTAAAATTAAATATTTAAGCTCAATGCTATTTGTATTCACTATAATCACATTGTATTAAGGTATAATAGATGTAAACAATTTCTATATTTTTCTTCTTCTCAATCACCAAAATTTTGGTTTCTTCACCACTAAGAAATTAAGTTAAGAGACTACAAATGAATGACACATAATTTATACAAATGCATAACGATTAAAATTAAATAATCAAGCTCAAGATTATTTATATTCATCGTATTCACATTGACTTATGGTATATTACATCTAAAACTGTTCAATATTTTTCTTCACCATCCCAAAGTTTTATATTTTTTTATCATTAAGCTAAAAACATAAAAGACTATAGTATATGTAAAAAGTTAATTATATTTTATTTTTCTACTCCATCACAAAATTTTAGGTTTTCACCCACTAAAAAACAAAGCTAAAAGACTATAATCCATGAGATATTTTTTATATAAAATAGGTAATAATTAAAATAAATAATCAAGCTTGAATTTATTCATATTTACCATTTTCACATTGAATTATCGTAAGTTAGATGTAAATATATTCAATATGTTTCTTCTACATCACCAAATTTCATGTTTATTCGTCACTAAGCTGCAGAGTTAAAAGACTGTAAATGAATGACAAATAAATTAAATTTACATGGGTGATCACTAAAATTAAATATTAAAGCTTAATGCTATTTGTATTCACTATAATCACATTGTATTAAGGTATAATAGAAGTAAACAATTTCTATATTTTTCTTCTTCTCCATCACAAAAATTTTGGTTTATTCACCAATAAGAAACTAAGTTAAGAGACTACAAATGAATGAAACATAATTTATACAAATGCATACCGATTAAAATTAAATAATCAAGCTCAATATTATTTATATACCTCATATTCACATTGACTTATGGTATATTACATCTAAAACTGTTCAATATTTTTCTTCACCATCCCAAAGTTTTAGATTTTTTTATCATTAAGCTAAAAACATAAAAGACTATAGTATATTTAAAAAATTAATTATATTTTTTTTTTCTACTCCATCACAAAATTTTAGGTTTTTACCCACTAAAAATCAAAGCTAAAAGACTATAATCCATGAGATATTTTTTATATAACATAGGTAATAATTAAAATAAATAATCAAGCTAGATTTTATTGATATTTACCATTTTCACATTGGACTATGGTAAGATACATGTAAATATATTCAATATGTTTCTTCTACATCACCAAATATCATGTTTTATTCGTCACTAAGCCGCAGAGTTATAAGACTCTTAATGAATGACAAATAAATTATATCTACATGGGTAATTACTAAAATTAAATATTTAAGCTCAATGCTATTTGTATTTACTATAATCACATTGTATTAAGGTATAATAGATGTAAACAATTTCTATATTTTTCTTCTTCTCCATCACCAAAATTTTGATTTCTTCACCACTAAGAAATTAAGTTAAGAGACTACAAATGAATGGCACATAATTTATACAAATGCATAACGATTAAAATTAAATAATCAAGCTCAAGATTATTTATATTTATCGTATTCACATTGACTTATGGTATATTACATCTAAAACTGTTCAATATTTTTCTTCACCATCCCAAAGTTTTAGATTTTTTTATCATTAAGCTAAAAACATAAAATACTATAGTATATTTAAAAAATTAATTATATTTTATTTTTCTACTCCATCACAAAATTTTAGGTTTTTACCCACTAAAAATCAAAGCTAAAATACTATAATCCATGAGATATTTTTTATATAAAATAGGTAATAATTAAAATAAATAATCAAGCTAGATTTTATTGATATTTACCATTTTCACATTGGACTATGGTAAGATACATGTAAATATATTCAATATGTTTCTTCTACATCACCAAATATCATGTTTTATTCGTCACTAAGCCGCAGAGTTATAAGACTGTAAATGAATGACAAATAAATTATATTTACATGGGTAATTACTAAAATTAAATATTGAAGCTCAATGCTATTTGTATTTATTATAATCACATTGTATTATGGTATAATAGAAGTAAACAATTTCTATATTTTTCTTCTTCTCCATCACCAAAATTTTGGTTTCTTCACCACTAAGAAACTAAGTTAAGAGACTACAAATGAATGAAACATGATTTATACCAATGCATAACGATTAAAATAAATAATCAAGCTCAATATTATTTATATACCTCATATTCACATTGGCTTATGGTATATTACATCTAAAACTGTTCAATATTTTTCTTTACCATCCCAAAGTTTTAGATTTTTTTATCACTAAGCTAAAAACATAAAAGACTATAGTATACGTAAAAAATTAATTATATTTTATTTTTCTACTCCATTACAAAATTTTAGGTTTTTACCCACTAAAAAACAAAGCTAAAAAACTATAATGCATTAGATATTTTTTATATAAAATAAGTAATAATTAAAATAAATAATCAAGCTAGAATTTATTGAAATTTACCATTTTCACATTGAATTATGGTAAGTTAGATGTAAATATATTCAATAAGTTTCTTCTACATCACCAAATTTCATGTTTCTTCGTCACTAAGCCGCAGAGTTATAAGACTATAAATGAATGACAAATAAATTAAATCTACACGGGTGATCACTAAAATTAAATATTAAAGCTCAATGCTATTTGTATTCACTATAATCACATTGTATTAAGGTATAATAGATGTAAACAATTTCTATATTTTTCTTCTTCTCCATCACCAAAATTTTGGTTTCTTCACCACTAAGAAACTAAGTTAAGAGACTACAAATGAATGACACATAATTTATACAAATGCATAACGATTAAAATTAAATAATCAAGCTCAAGATTATTTATATTCATCGTATTCACATTGACTTATGGTATATTACATCTAAAACTGTTCAATATTTTTCTTCACCATCCCAAAGTTTTAGATTTTTTTATCATTAAGCTAAAAACAGAAAAGACTATAGTATATGTAAAAAGTTAATTATATTTTATTTTTCTACTCCATCACAAAATTTTAGGTTTTTACCCACTAAAAAACAAAGCTAAAAGACTATAATGCATGAGATATTTTTTATATAAAATAGGTAATAATTAAAATAAATAATCAAGCTAGAATTTATTGAAATTTACCATTTTCACATTGAATTATGGTAAGTTAGATGTAAATATATTCAATATGTTTCTTCTACATCACCAAATTTCATGTTTCTTCGTCACTAAACCGCAGAGTTATAAGACTGTAAATGAATGACAAATAAATTATATCTACTTGGATAATTACTAAAATTAAATATTTAAGCTCAATGCTATTTGTATTTACTATAATCACATTGTATTAAGGTATAATAGTTGTAAACAATTTCTATATTTTTCTTCTTCTCCATCACCAAAATTTTGATTTCTTCACCACTAAGAAATTAAGTTAAGAGACTACAAATGAATGACACATAATTTATACAAATGCATAACGATTAAAATTAAATAATCAAGCTCAAGATTATTTATATTCATCGTATTCACATTGACTTATGGTATATTACATCTAAAACTGTTCAATATTTTTCTTCACCATCCCAAAGTTTTAGATTTTTTTATCATTAAGCTAAAAACAGAAAAGACTATAGTATATGTAAAAAGTTAATTATATTTTATTTTTCTACTCCATCACAAAATTTTAGGTTTTTACCCACTAAAAAACAAAGCTAAAAGACTATAATGCATGAGATATTTTTTATATAAAATAGGTAATAATTAAAATAAATAATCAAGCTAGAATTTATTGAAATTTACCATTTTCACATTGAATTATGGTAAGTTAGATGTAAATATATTCAATATGTTTCTTCTACATCACCAGATTTCATGTTTCTTCGTCACTAAACCGCAGAGTTATAAGACTGTAAATGAATGACAAATAAATTATATCTACATGGGTAATTACTAAAATTAAATATTTAAGCTCAATGCTATTTGTATTTACTATAATCACATTGTATTAAGGTATAATAGATGTAAACAATTTCTATATTTTTCTTCTTCTCCATCACCAAAATTTTGATTTCTTCACCACTAAGAAATTAAGTTAAGAGACTACAAATGAATGACACATAATTTATACAAATGCATAACGATTAAAATTAAATAATCAAGCTCAAGATTATTTATATTCATCGTATTCACATTGACTTATGGTATATTACATCTAAAACTGTTCAATATTTTTCTTCACCATCCCAAAGTTTTATATTTTTTTATCATTAAGCTAAAAACATAAAAGACTATAGTATATTTAAAAAATTAGTTATATTTTGTTTTTCTACTCCATCACATAATTTTAGGTTTTTACCCACTAAAAATCAAAGCTAAAAGACTATAATCCATGAGATATTTTTTATATAAAATAGGTAATAATTAAAATAAATAATCAAGCTAGATTTTATTGATATTTACCATTTTCACATTGGACTATGGTAAGATACATGTAAATATATTCAATATGTTTCTTCTACATCACCAAATTTCATGTTTCTTCGTCACTAAGCTGCAGAGTTAAAAGACTGTAAATGAATGACAAATAAATTAAATCTACATGGGTGATCACTAAAATTAAATATTAAAGCTTAATGCTATTTGTATTCACTATAATTACATTGTATTAAGGTATAATAGACGTAAACAATTTCTATATTTTTCTTCTTCTCCATCACCAAAATTTTAGTTTATTCACCAATAAGAAACTAAGTTAAGAGACTACAAATGAATGACACATAATTTATACAAATGCATACCGATTAAAATTAAATAATCAAGCTCAATATTATTTATATACCTCATATTCACATTGACTTATGGTATATTACATCTAAAACTGTTCAATATTTTTCTTCACCATCCCAAAGTTTTAGATTTTTTTATCATTAAGCTAAAAACATAAAAGACTATAGTATATTTAAAAAATTAATTATATTTTATTTTTCTACTCCATCACAAAATTTTAGGTTTTTACCCACTAAAAATCAAAGCTAAAAGACTATAATCCATGAGATATTTTTTTATATAAAATAGGTAATAATTAAAATAAATAATCAAGCTAGATTTTATTGATATTTACCATTTTCACATTGGACTATGGTAAGATACATGTAAATATATTCAATATGTTTCTTCTACATCACCAAATATCATGTTTTATTCGTCACTAAGCCGCAGAGTTATAAGACTCTAAATGAATGACAAATAAATTATATCTACATGGGTAATTACTAAAATTAAATATTTAAGCTCAATGCTATTTGTATTTACTATAATCACATTGTATTAAGGTATAATAGATGTAAACAATTTCTATATTTTTCTTCTTCTCCATCACCAAAATTTTGATTTCTTCACCACTAAGAAATTAAGTTAAGAGACTACAAATGAATGACACATAATTTATACAAATGCATAACGATTAAAATTAAATAATCAAGCTCAAGATTATTTATATTCATCGTATTCACATTGACTTATGGTATATTACATCTAAAACTGTTCAATATTTTTCTTCACCATCCCAAAGTTTTATATTTTTTTATCATTAAGCTAAAAACATAAAAGACTATATTATATTTAAAAAATTAGTTATATTTTATTTTTCTACTCCATCACAAAATTTTAGGTTTTTACCCACTAAAAATCAAAGCTAAAAGACTATAATCCATGAGATATTTTTTATATAAAATAGGTAATAATTAAAATAAATAATCAAGCTAGATTTTATTGATATTTACCATTTTCACATTGGACTATGGTAAGATACATGTAAATATATTCAATATGTTTCTTCTACATCACCAAATTTCATGTTTCTTCGTCACTAAGCTGCAGAGTTAAAAGACTGTAAATGAATGACAAATAAATTAAATCTACATGGGTGATCACTAAAATTAAATATTAAAGCTTAATGCTATTTGTATTCACTATAATTACATTGTATTAAGGTATAATAGACGTAAACAATTTCTATATTTTTCTTCTTCTCCATCACCAAAATTTTAGTTTATTCACCAATAAGAAACTAAGTTAAGAGACTACAAATGAATGACACATAATTTATACAAATGCATAACGATTAAAATTAAATAATCAAGCTCAATATTATTTATATTCATCGTATTCACATTGACTTATGGTATATTACATCTAAAACTGTTCAATATTTTTCTTCACCATCCCAAAGTTTTAGATATTTTATCACTAAGCTAAAAACATAAAAGACTATAGTATATGTAAACAATTAATTATATTTTATTTTCTACTCAATCACAAAATTTTAGGTTTTTACCCACTAAAAAACAAAGCTAAAAGAACATAATCCATGAAATATTTTTTATATAAAATAGGTAATAGTTAAAATAAATAATAAAGCTAGATTTTATTGATATTTACCATATTCGCATTGAACTATGGTAAGATAGATGTAAATATATTCAATATGTTTCTTCTCCATCACTACATTTTTTGTTTCTTCGTCACTATGCCACATAGTTAAAAGACTTTAAATGAATGGCAAATAAATTAAATCTACATGGGTGATCACTAAAATTAAATATTGAAGCTCAATGCTATTTGTATTCACTATAATCACATTGTATTATGGTATAATAGATGTAAACAATTTCTATATTTATCTTGTTCTCCATCACCAAAATTTTGGTTTCCTCACCACTAAGAAACTAAGTTAAGAGACTAAAAATTAGTGACACATAATTTATACATATGCATAACGATTAAAATTAAATAATCAAGCTCAAGATTATTTATATACCTCATATTCACATTGACTTATAGTATATTACATCTAAAACTGTTTAATATTTTTCTTCACCATCCCAAAGTTTTAGATTTTTTTATCATTAAACTAAAAACATAAAAGACTATAATATATGTAAAAAATTAATTATATTTTATTTTTCTACTCCATCACAAAATTTTAGGTTTTTACCTACTAAAAAACAAAGCTAAAAGACTATAATGCATGAGATATTTTTTATATAAAATAGGTAATAATTAAAATAAATAATTAAGCTAGAATTTATAGATATTTACCATTTTCACATTGAATTATGGTAAGTTAGATGTAAATATATTCAATATGTTTCTTCTACATCACCAAATTTCATGTTTCTTCGTCACCAAGCCGCAGAGTTAAAAGACTGTAAATGAATGACAAATAAATAATATCTACATGGGTGATCACTAAAACTAAATATTGAAGCTTAATGCTATTTGTATTCACTATAATCACATTGTATTATGGTATAATAGATGTAAACAATTTCTATATTTTTCTTCTTCTCCGTCACTAAAATTTTGGTTTCTTCACCACTAAGAAACTAAGTTAAGAGACTACAAATGAATAACACATAATTTATACAAATGCATAACGATTCAAATTAAATAATCAAGCTCAAGATTATTTATATTCATCGTATTCACATTAACTTATGGTATATTACATCTAAAACTGTTCAATATTTTTCTTCACCATCCCAAAGTTTTAGATTTTTTTATCACTAAGCTAAAAACATAAAAGACTATAGTATATGTAAAAAGTTAATTATATTTTATTTTTCTACTCCATCACCAAATTTTAGGGTTTTACCCACTAAAAAACAAAGCTAAAAGACTATAATCCATGACATATTTTTTATATATAAAATCGGTAATAATTAAAATAAATAATCAAGCTAGAATTTATTGATATTTACCATTTTCACATTGAATTATGGTAAGTTAGATGTAAATATATTCGGTATGTTTCTTCTACATCACCAAATTTCATGTTTCTTCGTCACTAACCCGCAGAGTTATAAGACTGTAAATGAATGACAAATAAATTATATCTACATGGGTAACTACTAAAATTAAATATTTAATCTCAATGCTATTTGTATTCACTATAATCACATTGTATTATGGTATAATAGATGTAAACAATTTCTATATTTTTCTTCTTCTCCATCACTAAAATTTTGGTTTCCACACCATTAAGAAACTAAGTTAAGAGACTACAAATGAATGACACATAATTTATACATATGCATAACGATTAAAATTGAATAATCAAGCTCAATATTATTTATATTCATCGTATTCACATTGACTTATGGTATATTACATCTAAAACTGTTCAATATGTTTTTTCACCATCCCAAAGTTTTAGATTTTTTTATGACTAAGCTAAAAACATAAAAGACTATAGTATATGTAAAAAATTAATTATATTTTATTTTTCTACTCCATCACAAAATTTTAGGTTTTTACCCACTAAAAATCAAAGCTAAAAGACTATAATCCATGAGATATTTTTCTATATAACATAGGTAATAATTAAAATAAATAATCAAGCTATATTTTATTGATATTTACCATTTTCACATTGAACTATGGTAAGATACATGTAAATATATTCAATATGTTTCTTCTACATCACCAAATATCATGTTTTATTCGTCACTAAGCCGCAGAGTTATAAGACTGTAAATGAATGACAAATAAATTATACCTACATGGGTAATTACTAAAATTAAATATTGAAGCTCAATGCTATTTGTATTCACTATAATCACATTGTATTATGGTATAATAGAAGTAAACAATTTCTATATTTTTCTTCTTCTCCATCACCAAAATTTTGGTTTCTTCACCACTAAGAAACTAAGTTAAGAGACTACAAATGAATGAAACATAATTTATACCAATGCATAACGATTAAAATTAAATTATCAAGCTCAATATTAATTATATACCTCATATTCACATTGACTTATGGTATATTACATCTAAAACTGTTCAATATTTTTCTTTACCATCCTAAAGTTTTAAATTTTTTTATCACTAAGCTAAAAACATAAAAGACTATAGTATATGTAAAAAATTTATTATATTTTATTTTTCTACTCCATCACAAAATTTTAGGTTTTTACCCACTAAAAAACAAAGCTAAAAGACTCTAATGCATGAGATATTTTTTATATAAAATAGGTAATAATTAAAATAAATAATCAAGCTAGAATTTATTGAAATTTACCATTTTCACATTGAATTATGGTAAGTTAGATGTAAATATATTCAATATGTTTCTTCTACATCACCAAATTTCATGTTTCTTCGTCCCTAAACCGCAGAGTTATAAGACTGTAAATGAATGACAAATAAATTATATCTACATGGGTAATCACTAAAATTAAATATTAAAGCTAAATGCTATTTGTATTCACTATAATCACATTGTATTAAGGTATAATAGATGTAAACAATTTCTATATTTTTCTTCTTCTCCATCACCAAAATTTTGGTTTCTTCACCACTAAGAAACTAAGTTAAGAGACTACAAATGAATGACACATAATTTATACAAATGCATAACGATTAAAATTAAATAATCAAGCTCAAGATTATTTATATTCATCGTATTCACATTGACTTATGGTATATTACATCTAAAACTGTTCAATATTTTTCTTCACCATCCCAAAGTTTGAGATTTTTTTATCATTAAGCTAAAAACAGAAAAGACTATAGTATATGTAAAAAGTTAATTATATTTTATTTTTCTACTCCATCACAAAATTTTAGGTTTTTACCCACTAAAAAACAAAGCTAAAAGACTATAATCCATGAGATATTTTTTATATAAAATAGGTAATAATTAAAATAAATAATCAAGCTAGAATTTATTGAAATTTACCATTTTCACATTGAATTATGGTAAGTTAGATGTAAATATATTCAATATGTTTCTTCTACATCACCAAATTTCATGTTTCTTCGTCACTAAACCACAGAGTTATAAGACTGTAAATGAATGACAAATAAATTATATCTACATGGGTAATTACTAAAATTAAATATTTAAGCTCAATGCTATTTGTATTTACTATAATCACATTGTATTAAGGTATAATAGATGTAAACAATTTCTATATTTTTCTTCTTCTCCATCACCAAAATTTTGATTTCTTCACCACTAAGAAATTAAGTTAAGAGACTACAAATGAATGACAAATAATTTATACAAATGCATAACGATTAAAATTAAATAATCAAGCTCAATATTATTTATATTCATCATATTCACATTGACTTATGGTATATTACATCTAAAACTGTTCAATATTTTTCTTCACCATCCCAAAGTTTTAGATTTTTTTATCATTAAGCTAAAAACATAAAAGACTATAGTATATTTAAAAAATTAATTATATTTTATTTTTCTACTCCATCACAAAATTTTAGGTTTTTACCCACTAAAAATCAAAGCTAAAAGATTATAATCCATGAGATATTTTTTATATAAAATAGGTAATAATTAAAATAAATAATCAAGCTAGATTTTATTGATATTTACCATTTTCACATTGGACTATGGTAAGATACATGTAAATATATTCAATATGTTTCTTCTACATCACCAAATTTCATGTTTCTTCGTCACTAAGCTGCAGAGTTAAAAGACTGTAAATGAATGACAAATAAATTAAATCTACATGGGTGATCACTAAAATTAAATATTAAAGCTTAATGCTATTTGTATTCACTATAATTACATTGTATTAAGGTATAATAGATGTAAACAATTTCTATATTTTTCTTCTTCTCCATCACCAAAATTTTGGTTTATTCACCAATAAGAAACTAAGTTAAGAGACTACAAATGAATGACACATAATTTTTACAAATGCATACCGATTAAAATTATATAATCAAGCTCAATATTATTTATATACCTCTTATTCACATTGACTTATGGTATATTACATCTAAAACTGTTTAATATTTTTCTTTACAATCCCAAAGTTTTAGATTTTTTTATCACTAAGCTAAAAACATAAAAGACTATAGTATATGTAAACAATTAATTATATTTTATTTTTCTACTCCATCACAAAATTTTAGGTTTTTACCCACTAAAAAACAAAGCTAAAAGACCATAATCCATGAGATATTTTTTATATAAAATAGGTAATAATTAAAATAAATAATCAAGCTAGAATTTATTGATATTTACCATTTTCACATTGAATTATGGTAAGTTAGATGTAAATATATTCAATATGTTTCTTCTACATCACCAAATTTCATGTTTCTTCGTCACTAAGCTGCAGAGTTAAAAGACTGTAAATGAATGACAAATAAATTAAATCTACATGGGTAATTACTAAAATTAAATATTTAAGCTCAATGCTATTTGTATTCACTATAATCACATTGTATTAAGGTATAATAGATGTAAACAATTTCTATATTTTTCTTCTTCTCAATCACCAAAATTTTGGTTTCTTCACCACTAAGAAATTAAGTTAAGAGACTACAAATGAATGACACATAATTTATACAAATGCATAACGATTAAAATTAAATAATCAAGCTCAAGATTATTTATATTCATCGTATTCACATTGACTTATGGTATATTACATCTAAAACTGTTCAATATTTTTCTTCACCATCCCAAAGTTTTATATTTTTTTATCATTAAGCTAAAAACATAAAAGACTATAGTATATGTAAAAAGTTAATTATATTTTATTTTTCTACTCCATCACAAAATTTTAGGTTTTCACCCACTAAAAAACAAAGCTAAAAGACTATAATCCATGAGATATTTTTTATATAAAATAGGTAATAATTAAAATAAATAATCAAGCTTGAATTTATTGATATTTACCATTTTCACATTGAATTATCGTAAGTTAGATGTAAATATATTCAATATGTTTCTTCTACATCACCAAATTTCATGTTTATTCGTCACTAAGCTGCAGAGTTAAAAGACTGTAAATGAATGACAAATAAATTAAATTTACATGGGTGATCACTAAAATTAAATATTAAAGCTTAATGCTATTTGTATTCACTATAATCACATTGTATTAAGGTATAATAGAAGTAAACAATTTCTATATTTTTCTTCTTCTCCATCACAAAAATTTTGGTTTATTCACCAATAAGAAACTAAGTTAAGAGACTACAAATGAATGAAACATAATTTATACAAATGCATACCGATTAAAATTAAATAATCAAGCTCAATATTATTTATATACCTCATATTCACATTGACTTATGGTATATTACATCTAAAACTGTTCAATATTTTTCTTCACCATCCCAAAGTTTTAGATTTTTTTATCATTAAGCTAAAAACATAAAAGACTATAGTATATTTAAAAAATTAATTATATTTTTTTTTCTACTCCATCACAAAATTTTAGGTTTTTACCCACTAAAAATCAAAGCTAAAAGACTATAATCCATGAGATATTTTTTATATAACATAGGTAATAATTAAAATAAATAATCAAGCTAGATTTTATTGATATTTACCATTTTCACATTGGACTATGGTAAGATACATGTAAATATATTCAATATGTTTCTTCTACATCACCAAATATCATGTTTTATTCGTCACTAAGCCGCAGAGTTATAAGACTCTTAATGAATGACAAATAAATTATATCTACATGGGTAATTACTAAAATTAAATATTTAAGCTCAATGCTATTTGTATTTACTATAATCACATTGTATTAAGGTATAATAGATGTAAACAATTTCTATATTTTTCTTCTTCTCCATCACCAAAATTTTGATTTCTTCACCACTAAGAAATTAAGTTAAGAGACTACAAATGAATGGCACATAATTTATACAAATGCATAACGATTAAAATTAAATAATCAAGCTCAAGATTATTTATATTTATCGTATTCACATTGACTTATGGTATATTACATCTAAAACTGTTCAATATTTTTCTTCACCATCCCAAAGTTTTAGATTTTTTTATCATTAAGCTAAAAACATAAAATACTATAGTATATTTAAAAAATTAATTATATTTTATTTTTCTACTCCATCACAAAATTTTAGGTTTTTACCCACTAAAAATCAAAGCTAAAATACTATAATCCATGAGATATTTTTTATATAAAATAGGTAATAATTAAAATAAATAATCAAGCTAGATTTTATTGATATTTACCATTTTCACATTGGACTATGGTAAGATACATGTAAATATATTCAATATGTTTCTTCTACATCACCAAATATCATGTTTTATTCGTCACTAAGCCGCAGAGTTATAAGACTGTAAATGAATGACAAATAAATTATATTTACATGGGTAATTACTAAAATTAAATATTGAAGCTCAATGCTATTTGTATTTATTATAATCACATTGTATTATGGTATAATAGAAGTAAACAATTTCTATATTTTTCTTCTTCTCCATCACCAAAATTTTGGTTTCTTCACCACTAAGAAACTAAGTTAAGAGACTACAAATGAATGAAACATGATTTATACCAATGCATAACGATTAAAATAAATAATCAAGCTCAATATTATTTATATACCTCATATTCACATTGGCTTATGGTATATTACATCTAAAACTGTTCAATATTTTTCTTTACCATCCCAAAGTTTTAGATTTTTTTATCACTAAGCTAAAAACATAAAAGACTATAGTATACGTAAAAAATTAATTATATTTTATTTTTCTACTCCATTACAAAATTTTAGGTTTTTACCCACTAAAAAACAAAGCTAAAAAACTATAATGCATTAGATATTTTTTATATAAAATAAGTAATAATTAAAATAAATAATCAAGCTAGAATTTATTGAAATTTACCATTTTCACATTGAATTATGGTAAGTTAGATGTAAATATATTCAACAAGTTTCTTCTACATCACCAAATTTCATGTTTCTTCGTCACTAAGCCGCAGAGTTATAAGACTATAAATGAATGACAAATAAATTAAATCTACACGGGTGATCACTAAAATTAAATATTAAAGCTCAATGCTATTTGTATTCACTATAATCACATTGTATTAAGGTATAATAGATGTAAACAATTTCTATATTTTTCTTCTTCTCCATCACCAAAATTTTGGTTTATTCACCAATAAGAAACTAAGTTAAGAGACTACAAATGAATGACACATAATTTATACAAATGCATAACGATTAAAATTAAATAATCAAGCTCAAGATTATTTATATTCATCGTATTCACATTGACTTATGGTATATTACATCTAAAACTGTTCAATATTTTTCTTCACCATCCCAAAGTTTTAGATTTTTTTATCATTAAGCTAAAAACAGAAAAGACTATAGTATATGTAAAAAGTTAATTATATTTTATTTTTCTACTCCATCACAAAATTTTAGGTTTTTACACACTAAAAAACAAAGCTAAAAGACTATAATGCATGAGATATTTTTTATATAAAATAGGTAATAATTAAAATAAATAATCAAGCTAGAATTTATTGAAATTTACCATTTTCACATTGAATTATGGTAAGTTAGATGTAAATATATTCAATATGTTTCTTCTACATCACCAAATTTCATGTTTCTTCGTCACTAAACCGCAGAGTTATAAGACTGTAAATGAATGACAAATAAATTATATCTACTTGGATAATTACTAAAATTAAATATTTAAGCTCAATGCTATTTGTATTTACTATAATCACATTGTATTAAGGTATAATAGTTGTAAACAATTTCTATATTTTTCTTCTTCTCCATCACCAAAATTTTGATTTCTTCACCACTAAGAAATTAAGTTAAGAGACTACAAATGAATGACACATAATTTATACAAATGCATAACGATTAAAATTAAATAATCAAGCTCAAGATTATTTATATTCATCGTATTCACATTGACTTATGGTATATTACATCTAAAACTGTTCAATATTTTTCTTCACCATCCCAAAGTTTTAGATTTTTTTATCATTAAGCTAAAAACAGAAAAGACTATAGTATATGTAAAAAGTTAATTATATTTTATTTTTCTACTCCATCACAAAATTTTAGGTTTTTACCCACTAAAAAACAAAGCTAAAAGACTATAATGCATGAGATATTTTTTATATAAAATAGGTAATAATTAAAATAAATAATCAAGCTAGAATTTATTGAAATTTACCATTTTCACATTGAATTATGGTAAGTTAGATGTAAATATATTCAATATGTTTCTTCTACATCACCAAATTTCATGTTTCTTCGTCACTAAACCGCAGAGTTATAAGACTGTAAATGAATGACAAATAAATTATATCTACATGGGTAATTACTAAAATTAAATATTTAAGCTCAATGCTATTTGTATTTACTATAATCACATTGTATTAAGGTATAATAGATGTAAACAATTTCTATATTTTTCTTCTTCTCCATCACCAAAATTTTGATTTCTTCACCACTAAGAAATTAAGTTAAGAGACTACAAATGAATGACACATAATTTATACAAATGCATAACGATTAAAATTAAATAATCAAGCTAAGAATTATTTATATTCATCGTATTCACATTGACTTATGGTATATTACATCTAAAACTGTTCAATATTTTTCTTCACCATCCCAAAGTTTTATATTTTTTTATCATTAAGCTAAAAACATAAAAGACTATAGTATATTTAAAAAATTAGTTATATTTTATTTTTCTACTCCATCACAAAATTTTAGGTTTTTACCCACTAAAAATCAAAGCTAAAAGACTATAATCCATGAGATATTTTTTATATAAAATAGGTAATAATTAAAATAAATAATCAAGCTAGATTTTATTGATATTTACCATTTTCACATTGGACTATGGTAAGATACATGTAAATATATTCAATATGTTTCTTCTACATCACCAAATATCATGTTTTATTCGTCACTAAGCCGCAGAGTTATAAGACTCTTAATGAATGACAAATAAATTATATCTACATGGGTAATTACTAAAATTAAATATTTAAGCTCAATGCTATTTGTATTTACTATAATCACATTGTATTAAGGTATAATAGATGTAAACAATTTCTATATTTTTCTTCTTCTCCATCACCAAAATTTTGATTTCTTCACCACTAAGAAATTAAGTTAAGAGACTACAAATGAATGGCACATAATTTATACAAATGCATAACGATTAAAATTAAATAATCAAGCTCAAGATTATTTATATTTATCGTATTCACATTGACTTATGGTATATTACATCTAAAACTGTTCAATATTTTTCTTCACCATCCCAAAGTTTTAGATTTTTTTATCATTAAGCTAAAAACATAAAATACTATAGTATATTTAAAAAATTAATTATATTTTATTTTTCTACTCCATCACAAAATTTTAGGTTTTTACCCACTAAAAATCAAAGCTAAAATACTATAATCCATGAGATATTTTTTATATAAAATAGGTAATAATTAAAATAAATAATCAAGCTAGATTTTATTGATATTTACCATTTTCACATTGGACTATGGTAAGATACATGTAAATATATTCAATATGTTTCTTCTACATCACCAAATATCATGTTTTATTCGTCACTAAGCCGCAGAGTTATAAGACTGTAAATGAATGACAAATAAATTATATTTACATGGGTAATTACTAAAATTAAATATTGAAGCTCAATGCTATTTGTATTTATTATAATCACATTGTATTATGGTATAATAGAAGTAAACAATTTCTATATTTTTCTTCTTCTCCATCACCAAAATTTTGGTTTCTTCACCACTAAGAAACTAAGTTAAGAGACTACAAATGAATGAAACATGATTTATACCAATGCATAACGATTAAAATAAATAATCAAGCTCAATATTATTTATATACCTCATATTCACATTGGCTTATGGTATATTACATCTAAAACTGTTCAATATTTTTCTTTACCATCCCAAAGTTTTAGATTTTTTTATCACTAAGCTAAAAACATAAAAGACTATAGTATACGTAAAAAATTAATTATATTTTATTTTTCTACTCCATTACAAAATTTTAGGTTTTTACCCACTAAAAAACAAAGCTAAAAAACTATAATGCATTAGATATTTTTTATATAAAATAAGTAATAATTAAAATAAATAATCAAGCTAGAATTTATTGAAATTTACCATTTTCACATTGAATTATGGTAAGTTAGATGTAAATATATTCAACAAGTTTCTTCTACATCACCAAATTTCATGTTTCTTCGTCACTAAGCCGCAGAGTTATAAGACTATAAATGAATGACAAATAAATTAAATCTACACGGGTGATCACTAAAATTAAATATTAAAGCTCAATGCTATTTGTATTCACTATAATCACATTGTATTAAGGTATAATAGATGTAAACAATTTCTATATTTTTCTTCTTCTCCATCACCAAAATTTTGGTTTATTCACCAATAAGAAACTAAGTTAAGAGACTACAAATGAATGACACATAATTTATACAAATGCATAACGATTAAAATTAAATAATCAAGCTCAAGATTATTTATATTCATCGTATTCACATTGACTTATGGTATATTACATCTAAAACTGTTCAATATTTTTCTTCACCATCCCAAAGTTTTAGATTTTTTTATCATTAAGCTAAAAACAGAAAAGACTATAGTATATGTAAAAAGTTAATTATATTTTATTTTTCTACTCCATCACAAAATTTTAGGTTTTTACACACTAAAAAACAAAGCTAAAAGACTATAATGCATGAGATATTTTTTATATAAAATAGGTAATAATTAAAATAAATAATCAAGCTAGAATTTATTGAAATTTACCATTTTCACATTGAATTATGGTAAGTTAGATGTAAATATATTCAATATGTTTCTTCTACATCACCAAATTTCATGTTTCTTCGTCACTAAACCGCAGAGTTATAAGACTGTAAATGAATGACAAATAAATTATATCTACTTGGATAATTACTAAAATTAAATATTTAAGCTCAATGCTATTTGTATTTACTATAATCACATTGTATTAAGGTATAATAGTTGTAAACAATTTCTATATTTTTCTTCTTCTCCATCACCAAAATTTTGATTTCTTCACCACTAAGAAATTAAGTTAAGAGACTACAAATGAATGACACATAATTTATACAAATGCATAACGATTAAAATTAAATAATCAAGCTCAAGATTATTTATATTCATCGTATTCACATTGACTTATGGTATATTACATCTAAAACTGTTCAATATTTTTCTTCACCATCCCAAAGTTTTAGATTTTTTTATCATTAAGCTAAAAACAGAAAAGACTATAGTATATGTAAAAAGTTAATTATATTTTATTTTTCTACTCCATCACAAAATTTTAGGTTTTTACACACTAAAAAACAAAGCTAAAAGACTATAATGCATGAGATATTTTTTATATAAAATAGGTAATAATTAAAATAAATAATCAAGCTAGAATTTATTGAAATTTACCATTTTCACATTGAATTATGGTAAGTTAGATGTAAATATATTCAATATGTTTCTTCTACATCACCAAATTTCATGTTTCTTCGTCACTAAACCGCAGAGTTATAAGACTGTAAATGAATGACAAATAAATTATATCTACTTGGATAATTACTAAAA
This sequence comes from Lathyrus sativus, assembly GCA_963859935.3. Classification (NCBI taxonomy): domain Eukaryota; kingdom Viridiplantae; phylum Streptophyta; class Magnoliopsida; order Fabales; family Fabaceae; genus Lathyrus; species Lathyrus sativus. Next base: position 3,470,300 of record OZ012738.1, on the reverse strand, counting down.
TTAAATATTTAAGCTCAATGCTATTTGTATTTACTATAATCACATTGTATTAAGGTATAATAGTTGTAAACAATTTCTATATTTTTCTTCTTCTCCATCACCAAAATTTTGATTTCTTCACCACTAAGAAATTAAGTTAAGAGACTACAAATGAATGACACATAATTTATACAAATGCATAACGATTAAAATTAAATAATCAAGCTCAAGATTATTTATATTCATCGTATTCACATTGACTTATGGTATATTACATCTAAAACTGTTCAATATTTTTCTTCACCATCCCAAAGTTTTAGATTTTTTTATCATTAAGCTAAAAACAGAAAAGACTATAGTATATGTAAAAAGTTAATTATATTTTATTTTTCTACTCCATCACAAAATTTTAGGTTTTTACCCACTAAAAAACAAAGCTAAAAGACTATAATGCATGAGATATTTTTTATATAAAATAGGTAATAATTAAAATAAATAATCAAGCTAGAATTTATTGAAATTTACCATTTTCACATTGAATTATGGTAAGTTAGATGTAAATATATTCAATATGTTTCTTCTACATCACCAAATTTCATGTTTCTTCGTCACTAAACCGCAGAGTTATAAGACTGTAAATGAATGACAAATAAATTATATCTACATGGGTAATTACTAAAATTAAATATTTAAGCTCAATGCTATTTGTATTTACTATAATCACATTGTATTAAGGTATAATAGATGTAAACAATTTCTATATTTTTCTTCTTCTCCATCACCAAAATTTTGATTTCTTCACCACTAAGAAATTAAGTTAAGAGACTACAAATGAATGACACATAATTTATACAAATGCATAACGATTAAAATTAAATAATCAAGCTAAGAATTATTTATATTCATCGTATTCACATTGACTTATGGTATATTACATCTAAAACTGTTCAATATTTTTCTTCACCATCCCAAAGTTTTATATTTTTTTATCATTAAGCTAAAAACATAAAAGACTATAGTATATTTAAAAAATTAGTTATATTTTATTTTTCTACTCCATCACAAAATTTTAGGTTTTTACCCACTAAAAATCAAAGCTAAAAGACTATAATCCATGAGATATTTTTTATATAAAATAGGTAATAATTAAAATAAATAATCAAGCTAGATTTTATTGATATTTACCATTTTCACATTGGACTATGGTAAGATACATGTAAATATATTCAATATGTTTCTTCTACATCACCAAATTTCATGTTTCTTCGTCACTAAGCTGCAGAGTTAAAAGACTGTAAATGAATGACAAATAAATTAAATCTACATGGGTGATCACTAAAATTAAATATTAAAGCTTAATGCTATTTGTATTCACTATAATTACATTGTATTAAGGTATAATAGACGTAAACAATTTCTATATTTTTCTTCTTCTCCATCACCAAAATTTTAGTTTATTCACCAATAAGAAACTAAGTTAAGAGACTACAAATGAATGACACATAATTTATACAAATGCATACCGATTAAAATTAAATAATCAAGCTCAATATTATTTATATACCTCATATTCACATTGACTTATGGTATATTACATCTAAAACTGTTCAATATTTTTCTTCACCATCCCAAAGTTTTAGATTTTTTTATCATTAAGCTAAAAACATAAAAGACTATAGTATATTTAAAAAATTAATTATATTTTATTTTTCTACTCCATCACAAAATTTTAGGTTTTTACCCACTAAAAAACAAAGCTAAAAGACTATAATCCATGAGATATTTTTTATATAAAATAGGTAATAATTAAAATAAATAATCAAGCTAGAATTTATTGAAATTTACCATTTTCACATTGAATTATGGTAAGTTAGATGTAAATATATTCAATATGTTTCTTCTACATCACCAAATTTCATGTTTCTTCGTCACTAAACCACAGAGTTATAAGACTGTAAATGAATGACAAATAAATTATATTTACATGGGTAATTACTAAAATTAAATATTGAAGCTCAATGCTATTTGTATTTATTATAATCACATTGTATTATGGTATAATAGAAGTAAACAATTTCTATATTTTTCTTCTTCTCCATCACCAAAATTTTGGTTTCTTCACCACTAAGAAACTAAGTTAAGAGACTACAAATGAATGAAACATGATTTATACCAATGCATAACGATTAAAATAAATAATCAAGCTCAATATTATTTATATACCTCATATTCACATTGGCTTATGGTATATTACATCTAAAACTGTTCAATATTTTTCTTTACCATCCCAAAGTTTTAGATTTTTTTATCACTAAGCTAAAAACATAAAAGACTATAGTATACGTAAAAAATTAATTATATTTTATTTTTCTACTCCATTACAAAATTTTAGGTTTTTACCCACTAAAAAACAAAGCTAAAAAACTATAATGCATTAGATATTTTTTATATAAAATAAGTAATAATTAAAATAAATAATCAAGCTAGAATTTATTGAAATTTACCATTTTCACATTGAATTATGGTAAGTTAGATGTAAATATATTCAATAAGTTTCTTCTACATCACCAAATTTCATGTTTCTTCGTCACTAAGCCGCAGAGTTATAAGACTATAAATGAATGACAAATAAATTAAATCTACACGGGTGATCACTAAAATTAAATATTAAAGCTCAATGCTATTTGTATTCACTATAATCACATTGTATTAAGGTATAATAGATGTAAACAATTTCTATATTTTTCTTCTTCTCCATCACCAAAATTTTGGTTTCTTCACCACTAAGAAACTAAGTTAAGAGACTACAAATGAATGACACATAATTTATACAAATGCATAACGATTAAAATTAAATAATCAAGCTCAAGATTATTTATATTCATCGTATTCACATTGACTTATGGTATATTACATCTAAAACTGTTCAATATTTTTCTTCACCATCCCAAAGTTTTAGATTTTTTTATCATTAAGCTAAAAACAGAAAAGACTATAGTATATGTAAAAAGTTAATTATATTTTATTTTTCTACTCCATCACAAAATTTTAGGTTTTTACACACTAAAAAACAAAGCTAAAAGACTATAATGCATGAGATATTTTTTATATAAAATAGGTAATAATTAAAATAAATAATCAAGCTAGAATTTATTGAAATTTACCATTTTCACATTGAATTATGGTAAGTTAGATGTAAATATATTCAATATGTTTCTTCTACATCACCAAATTTCATGTTTCTTCGTCACTAAACCGCAGAGTTATAAGACTGTAAATGAATGACAAATAAATTATATCTACTTGGATAATTACTAAAATTAAATATTTAAGCTCAATGCTATTTGTATTTACTATAATCACATTGTATTAAGGTATAATAGTTGTAAACAATTTCTATATTTTTCTTCTTCTCCATCACCAAAATTTTGATTTCTTCACCACTAAGAAATTAAGTTAAGAGACTACAAATGAATGACACATAATTTATACAAATGCATAACGATTAAAATTAAATAATCAAGCTCAAGATTATTTATATTCATCGTATTCACATTGACTTATGGTATATTACATCTAAAACTGTTCAATATTTTTCTTCACCATCCCAAAGTTTTAGATTTTTTTATCATTAAGCTAAAAACAGAAAAGACTATAGTATATGTAAAAAGTTAATTATATTTTATTTTTCTACTCCATCACAAAATTTTAGGTTTTTACCCACTAAAAAACAAAGCTAAAAGACTATAATGCATGAGATATTTTTTATATAAAATAGGTAATAATTAAAATAAATAATCAAGCTAGAATTTATTGAAATTTACCATTTTCACATTGAATTATGGTAAGTTAGATGTAAATATATTCAATATGTTTCTTCTACATCACCAAATTTCATGTTTCTTCGTCACTAAACCGCAGAGTTATAAGACTGTAAATGAATGACAAATAAATTATATCTACATGGGTAATTACTAAAATTAAATATTTAAGCTCAATGCTATTTGTATTTACTATAATCACATTGTATTAAGGTATAATAGATGTAAACAATTTCTATATTTTTCTTCTTCTCCATCACCAAAATTTTGATTTCTTCACCACTAAGAAATTAAGTTAAGAGACTACAAATGAATGACACATAATTTATACAAATGCATAACGATTAAAATTAAATAATCAAGCTAAGAATTATTTATATTCATCGTATTCACATTGACTTATGGTATATTACATCTAAAACTGTTCAATATTTTTCTTCACCATCCCAAAGTTTTATATTTTTTTATCATTAAGCTAAAAACATAAAAGACTATAGTATATTTAAAAAATTAGTTATATTTTATTTTTCTACTCCATCACAAAATTTTAGGTTTTTACCCACTAAAAATCAAAGCTAAAAGACTATAATCCATGAGATATTTTTTATATAAAATAGGTAATAATTAAAATAAATAATCAAGCTAGATTTTATTGATATTTACCATTTTCACATTGGACTATGGTAAGATACATGTAAATATATTCAATATGTTTCTTCTACATCACCAAATTTCATGTTTCTTCGTCACTAAGCTGCAGAGTTAAAAGACTGTAAATGAATGACAAATAAATTAAATCTACATGGGTGATCACTAAAATTAAATATTAAAGCTTAATGCTATTTGTATTCACTATAATTACATTGTATTAAGGTATAATAGACGTAAACAATTTCTATATTTTTCTTCTTCTCCATCACCAAAATTTTAGTTTATTCACCAATAAGAAACTAAGTTAAGAGACTACAAATGAATGACACATAATTTATACAAATGCATACCGATTAAAATTAAATAATCAAGCTCAATATTATTTATATACCTCATATTCACATTGACTTATGGTATATTACATCTAAAACTGTTCAATATTTTTCTTCACCATCCCAAAGTTTTAGATTTTTTTATCATTAAGCTAAAAACATAAAAGACTATAGTATATTTAAAAAATTAATTATATTTTATTTTTCTACTCCATCACAAAATTTTAGGTTTTTACCCACTAAAAATCAAAGCTAAAAGACTATAATCCATGAGATATTTTTTATATAAAATAGGTAATAATTAAAATAAATAATCAAGCTAGATTTTATTGATATTTACCATTTTCACATTGGACTATGGTAAGATACATGTAAATATATTCAATATGTTTCTTCTACATCACCAAATATCATGTTTTATTCGTCACTAAGCCGCAGAGTTATAAGACTCTAAATGAATGACAAATAAATTATATCTACATGGGTAATTACTAAAATTAAATATTTAAGCTCAATGCTATTTGTATTTACTATAATCACATTGTATTAAGGTATAATAGATGTAAACAATTTTTATATTTTTCTTCTTCTCCATCACCAAAATTTTGATTTCTTCACCACTAAGAAATTAAGTTAAGAGACTACAAATGAATGACACATAATTTATACAAATGCATAACGATTAAAATTAAATAATCAAGCTCAAGATTATTTATATTCATCGTATTCACATTGACTTATGGTATATTACATCTAAAACTGTTCAATATTTTTCTTCACCATCCCAAAGTTTTATATTTTTTTATCATTAAGCTAAAAACATAAAAGACTATATTATATTTAAAAAATTAGTTATATTTTATTTTTCTACTCCATCACAAAATTTTAGGTTTTTACCCACTAAAAATCAAAGCTAAAAGACTATAATCCATGAGATATTTTTTATATAAAATAGGTAATAATTAAAATAAATAATCAAGCTAGATTTTATTGATATTTACCATTTTCACATTGGACTATGGTAAGATACATGTAAATATATTCAATATGTTTCTTCTACATCACCAAATTTCATGTTTCTTCGTCACTAAGCTGCAGAGTTAAAAGACTGTAAATGAATGACAAATAAATTAAATCTACATGGGTGATCACTAAAATTAAATATTAAAGCTTAATGCTATTTGTATTCACTATAATTACATTGTATTAAGGTATAATAGACGTAAACAATTTCTATATTTTTCTTCTTCTCCATCACCAAAATTTTAGTTTATTCACCAATAAGAAACTAAGTTAAGAGACTACAAATGAATGACACATAATTTATACAAATGCATACCGATTAAAATTAAATAATCAAGCTCAATATTATTTATATACCTCATATTCACATTGACTTATGGTATATTACATCTAAAACTGTTCAATATTTTTCTTCACCATCCCAAAGTTTTAGATTTTTTTATCATTAAGCTAAAAACATAAAAGACTATAGTATATTTAAAAAATTAATTATATTTTATTTTTCTACTCCATCACAAAATTTTAGGTTTTTACCCACTAAAAATCAAAGCTAAAAGACTATAATCCATGAGATATTTTTTATATAAAATAGGTAATAATTAAAATAAATAATCAAGCTAGATTTTATTGATATTTACCATTTTCACATTGGACTATGGTAAGATACATGTAAATATATTCAATATGTTTCTTCTACATCACCAAATATCATGTTTTATTCGTCACTAAGCCGCAGAGTTATAAGACTCTAAATGAATGACAAATAAATTATATCTACATGGGTAATTACTAAAATTAAATATTTAAGCTCAATGCTATTTGTATTTACTATAATCACATTGTATTAAGGTATAATAGATGTAAACAATTTCTATATTTTTCTTCTTCTCCATCACCAAAATTTTGATTTCTTCACCACTAAGAAATTAAGTTAAGAGACTACAAATGAATGACACATAATTTATACAAATGCATAACGATTAAAATTAAATAATCAATCTCAAGATTATTTATATTCATCGTATTCACATTGACTTATGGTATATTACATCTAAAACTGTTCAATATTTTTCTTCACCATCCCAAAGTTTTAGATTTTTTTATCATTAAGCTAAAAACATAAAATACTATAGTATATTTAAAAAATTAATTATATTTTATTTTTCTACTCCATCACAAAATTTTAGGTTTTTACCCACTAAAAATCAAAGCTAAAATACTATAATCCATGAGATATTTTTTATATAATATAGGTAATAATTAAAATAAATAATCAAGCTAGATTTTATTGATATTTACCATTTTCACATTGGACTATGGTAAGATACATGTAAATATATTCAATATGTTTCTTCTACATCACCAAATATCATGTTTTATTCGTCACTAAGCCGCAGAGTTATAAGACTGTAAATGAATGACAAATAAATTATATCTACATGGGTAATTACTAAAATTAAATATTGAAGCTCAATGCTATTTGTATTCACTATAATCACATTGTATTATGGTATAATAGAAGTAAACAATTTCTATATTTTTCTTCTTCTCCATCACCAAAATTTTGGTTTCTTCACCACTAAGAAACTAAGTTAAGAGACTACAAATGAATGAAACATGATTTATACCAATGCATAACGATTAAAATTAAATAATCAAGCTCAATATTATTTATATACCTCATATTCACATTGGCTTATGGTATATTACATCTAAAACTGTTCAATATTTTTCTTTACCATTCCAAAGTTTTAGATTTTTTTATCACTAAGCTAAAAACATAAAAGACTATAGTATATGTAAAAAATTAATTATATTTTATTTTTCTACTCCATCACAAAATTTTAGGTTTTTACCCACTAAAAAACAAAGCTAAAAGACTATAATGCATTAGATATTTTTTATATAAAATAAGTAATAATTAAAATAAATAATCAAGCTAGAATTTATTGAAATTTACCATTTTCACATTGAATTATGGTAAGTTAGATGTAAATATATTCAATAAGTTTCTTCGACATCACCAAATTTCATGTTTCTTCGTCACTAAGCCGCAGAGTTATAAGACTATAAATGAATGACAAATAAATTAAATCTACATGGGTGATCACTAAAATTAAATATTAAAGCTCAATGCTATTTGTATTCACTATAATCACATTGTATTAAGGTATAATAGATGTAAACAATTTCTATATTTTTCTTCTTCTCCATCACCAAAATTTTGGTTTATTCACCACTAAGAAACTAAGTTAAGAGACTACAAATGAATGACACATAATTTATACAAATGCATAACGATTAAAATTAAATAATCAAGCTCAAGATTATTTATATTCATCGTATTCACATTGACTTATGGTATATTACATCTAAAACTGTTCAATATTTTTCTTCACCATCCCAAAGTTTTAGATTTTTTTATCATTAAGCTAAAAACATAAAAGACTATAGTATATGTAAAAAGTTAATTATATTTTATTTTTCTACTCCATCACAAAATTTTAGGTTTTTACCCACTAAAAAACAAAGCTAAAAGACTATAATGCATGAGATATTTTTTTATATAAAATAGGTAATAATTAAAATAAATAATCAAGCTAGAATTTATTGAAATTTACCATTTTCACATTGAATTATGGTAAGTTAGATGTAAATATATTCAATATGTTTCTTCTACATCACCAAATTTCATGTTTCTTCGTCACTAAACCGCAGATTTATAAGACTGTAAATGAATGACAAATAAATTATATCTACATGGGTAATTACTAAAATTAAATATTTAAGCTCAATGCTATTTGTATTTACTATAATCACATTGTATTAAGGTATAATAGATGTAAACAATTTCTATATTTTTCTTCTTCTCCATCACCAAAATTTTGATTTCTTCACCACTAAGAAATTAAGTTAAGAGACTACAAATGAATGACACATAATTTATACAAATGCATAACGATTAAAATTAAATAATCAAGCTCAAGATTATTTATATTCATCGTATTCACATTGACTTATGGTATATTACATCTAAAACTGTTCAATATTTTTCTTCACCATCCCAAAGTTTTATATTTTTTTATCATTAAGCTAAAAACATAAAAGACTATAGTATATTTAAAAAATTAATTATATATTTTATTTTTCTACTCCATCACAAAAATTTAGGTTTTTACCCACTAAAAATCAAAGCTAAAAGACTATAATCCATGAGATATTTTTTATATAAAATAGGTAATAATTAAAATAAATAATCAAGCTAGATTTTATTGATATTTACCATTTTCACATTGGACTATGGTAAGATACATGTAAATATATTCAATATGTTTCTTCTACATCACCAAATTTCATGTTTTATTCGTCACTAAGCTGCAGAGTTAAAAGACTGTAAATGAATGACAAATAAATTAAATCTACATGGGTGATCACTAAAATTAAATATTAAAGCTCAATGCTATTTGTATTCACAATAATTACATTGTATTAAGGTATAATAGACGTAAACAATTTCTATATTTTTCTTCTTCTCCATCACCAAAATTTTGGTTTATTCACCAATAAGAAACTAAGTTAAGAGACTACAAATGAATGACACATAATTTATACAAATGCATACCGATTAAAATTAAATAATCAAGCTCAATATTATTTATATACCTCATATTCACATTGACTTATGGTATATTACATCTAAAACTGTTTAATATTTTTCTTTACAATCCCAAAGTTTTAGATTTTTTTATCACTAAGCTAAAAACATAAAAGACTATAGTATATTTAAAAAATTAATTATATTTTATTTTTCTACTCCATCACAAAATTTTAGGTTTTTACCCACTAAAAATCAAAGCTAAAAGACTATAATCCATGAGATATTTTTTATATAAAATAAGTAATAATTAAAATAAATAATCAAGCTAGATTTTATTGATATTTACCATTTTCACATTGGACTATGGTAAGATACATGTAAATATATTCAATATGTTTCTTCTACATCTTCAAATATCATGTTTTATTCGTCACTAAGCCGCAGAGTTATAAGAGTGTAAATGAATGACAAATAAATTATATCTACATGGGTAATTACTAAAATTAAATATTGAAGCTCAATGCTATTTGTATTCACTATAATCACATTGTATTATGGTATAATAGAAGTAAACAATTTCTATATTTTTCTTCTTCTCCTTCACCAAAATTTTGGTTTCTTCACCACTAAGAAACTAAGTTAAGAGACTACAAATGAATGAAACATGATTTATACCAATGCATAACGATTAAAATTAAATAATCAAGCTCAATATTATTTATATACCTCATATTCACATTGGCTTATGGTATATTACATCTAAAACTGTTCAATATTTTTCTTTACCATCCCAAAGTTTTAGGTTTTTTTATCACTAAGCTAAAAACATAAAAGACTATATTAAATGTAAAAAATTAATTATATTTTATTTTTCTACTCCATCACAAAATTTTAGGTTTTTACCCACTAAAAAACAAAGCTAAAAGACTATAATGCATTAGATATTTTTTATATAAAATAAGTAATAATTAAAATAAATAATCAAGCTAGAATTTATTGAAATTTACCATTTTCACATTGAATTATGGTAAGTTAGATGTAAATATATTCAATAAGTTTCTTCTACATCACCAAATTTCATGTTTCTTCGTCACTAAGCCGCAGAGTTATAAGACTATAAATGAATGACAAATAAATTAAATCTAGTTGGGTGATCACTAAAATTAAATATTAAAGCTCAATGCTATTTGTATTCACTATAATCACATTGTATTAAGGTATAATAGATGTAAACAATTTCTATATTTTTCTTCTTCTCCATCACCAAAATTTTGGTTTCTTCACCACTAAGAAACTAAGTTAAGAGACTACAAATGAATGACACATAATTTATACAAATCCATAACGATTAAAATTAAATAATCATGCTCAAGATTATTTATATTCATCGTATTCACATTGACTTATGGTATATTACATCTAAAACTGTTCAATATTTTTCTTCACCATCCCAAAGTTTTAGATTTTTTTTATCTCTAAGCTAAAAACATAAAAGACTATAGTATATGTAAAAAATTAATTATATTTTATTTTTCTACTCCATCACAAAATTTTAGGTTTTTACCCACTAAAAAACAAAGCTAAAAGACTATAATGCATGAGATATTTTTTATATAAAATAGGTAATAATTAAAATAAATAATCAAGCTAGAATTTATTGATATTTACCATTTTCACATTGAATTATGGTAAGATAGATGTAAATATATTCAATATGTTTCTTCTACATCACCAAATTTCATGTTTCTTCGTCACTAAACCGCATAGTTATAATTCTGTAAATCAATGACAAATAAATTATATCTACATGGGTAATTACTAAAATTAAATATTTAAGCTCAATGCTATTTGTATTCACTATAATCACATTGTATTAAGGTATAATAGATGTAAACAATTTCTATATTTTTCTTCTTCTCTATCACCAAAATTTTGGTTTCTTCACCACTAAGAAACTAAGTTAAGAGACTACAAATGAATGACACATAATTTATACAAATGCATAACAATTAAAATTAAATAATCAAGCTCAAGATTATTTATATTCATCGTATTCACATTGACTTATGGTATATTACATCTAAAACTGTTCAATATTTTTCTTCACCATCCCAAAGTTTTAGATTTTTTTATCATTAAGCTAAAAACATAAAAGACTATAGTATATATAAAAATTTAATTATATTTTATTTTTATACTCCATCATAAAATTTTAGGTTTTCACCCACTAAAAAACAAAGCTAAAAGACTATAATCCATGAGATATTTTTTATATAAAATAGGTAATAATTAAAATAAATAATCAAGCTAGAATTTATTGATATTTACCATTTTCACATTGAATTATGGTAAGTTAGATGTAAATATATTCAATATGTTTCTTCTACATCACCAAATTTCATGTTTCTTCGTCACTAAGCTGCAGAGTTAAAAAACTGTAAATGAATGACAAATAAATTAAATCTACATGGGTAATCACTAAAATTAAATATTAAAGCTTAATGCTATTTGTATTCACTATAATCACATTGTATTAAGGTATAATAGATAAAAACAATTTTTATATTTTTCTTCTTCTCCATCACCAAAATTTTAATTTATTCACCAATAAGAAACTAAGTTAAGAGACTACAAATGAATGACACATAATTTATACAAATGCATACCGATTGAAATTAAATAATCAAGCTCAATATTATTTATATACCTCATATTCACATTGACTTATGGTATATTACATCTAAAACGGTTTAATATTTTTCTTTACCATCCCAAAGTTTTAGATTTTATTTATCTCTAAGCTAAAAACATAAAAGACTATAGTATATGTAAAAAATTAATTATATTTTATTTTTCTACTCCATCACAAAATTTTAGGTTTTTACCCACTAAAAAACAAAGCTAAAAGACTATAATGCATGAGATATTTTTTATATAAAATAGGTAATAATTAAAATAAATAATCAAGCTAGAATTTATTGAAATTTACCATTTTCACATTGAATTATGGTAAGTTAGATGTAAATATATTCAATATGTTTCTTCTACATCACCAAATTTCATGTTTCTTCGTCACTAAACCGCATAGTTATAATTCTGTAAATGAATGACAAATAAATTATATCTACATGGGTAATTACTAAAATTAAATATTTAAGCTCAATGCTATTTGTATTCACTATAATCACATTGTATTAAGGTATAATAGATGTAAACAATTTCTATATTTTTCTTCTTCTCTATCACCAAAATTTTGGTTTCTTCACCACTAAGAAACTAAGTTAAGAGACTATAAATGAATGACACATAATTTATACAAATGCATAACGATTAAAATTAAATAATCAAGCTCAAGATTATTTATATTCATTGTATTCACATTCACTTATGGTATATTACATCTAAAACTGTTCAATATTTTTCTTCACCATCCCAAAGTTTTAGATTTTTTTATCATTAAGCTAAAAACATAAAAGACTATAGTATATGTAAAAAGTTAATTATATTTTATTTTTCTACTCCATCACAAAATTTTAGGTTTTTACCCACTAAAAAACAAAGCTAAAAGACTATAATCCATGAGATATTTTTTTATATAAAATAGGTAATAATTAAAATAAATAATCAAGCTAGAATTTATTGATATTTACCATTTTCACATTGAATTATGGTAAGTTAGATGTAAATATATTCAATATGTTTCTTCTACATCACCAAATTTCATGTTTCTTCGTCACTAAGCTGCAGAGTTAAAAGACTATAAATGAATGACAAATAAATTAAATCTACATGGGTGCTCACTAAAATTAAATATTAAAGCTTAATGCTATTTGTATTCACTATAATCACATTGTATTAAGGTATAATAGATGTAAACAATTTCTATATTTTTCTTCTTCTCCATCACCAAAATTTTGGTTTCTTCACCACTAAGAAACTAAGTTAAGAGACTACAAATGAATGAGACATAATTTATACAAATGCATAACGATTAAAATTAAATAATCAAGCTCAAGATTATTTATATTCATCGTATTCACATTGACTTATGGTATATTACATCTAAAACTGTTCAATATTTTTCTTCACCATCCCAAAGTTTTAGATTTTTTTATCATTAAGCTAAAAACATAAAAGACTATAGTATATGTAAAAAGTTAATTATATTTTATTTTTCTACTCCATCACAAAATTTTAGGTTTTTACCCACTAAAAAACAAAGCCTAAAGACTATAATCCATGAGATATTTTTTATATAAAATAGGTAATAATTAAAATAAATAATCAAGCTAGAATTTATTGATATTTACCATTTTCACATTTAATTATGGTAAGTTAGATGTAAATATATTCAATATGTTTCTTCTACATCACCAAATTTCATGTTTCTTCGTCACTAAGCTGCAGAGTTAAAAGACTGTAAATGAATGACAAATAAATTAAATCTACATGGGTGATCACTAAAATTAAATATTAAAGCTTAATGCTATTTGTATTCACTATAATCACATTGTATTAAGGTATAATAGATAAACACAATTTCTATATTTTTCTTCTTCTCCATCACAAAAATTTTGGTTTATTCACCAATAAGAAACTAAGTTAAGAGACTACAAATGAATGACACATAATTTATACAAATGCATACCGATTAAAATTAAATAATCAAGCTCAATATTATTTATATACCTCATATTCACATTGACTTATGGTATATTACATCTAAAATGGTTTAATATTTTTATTTACCATCCCAAAGTTTTAGATTTTTTTATCTCTAAGCTAAAAACATAAAAGACTATAGTATATGTAAAAAATTAATTATATTTTATTTTTCTACTCCATCACAAAATTTTAGGTTTTTACCCACTAAAAAACAAAGCTAAAAGACTATAATGCATGAGATATTTTTTATATAAAATAGGTAATAATTAAAATAAATAATCAAGCTAGAATTTGTTGAAATTTACCATTTTCACATTGAATTATGGTAAGATAGATGTAAATATATTCAATATGTTTCTTCTACATCACCAAATTTCATGTTTCTTCGTCACTAAACCGCATAGTTATAATTCTGTAAATGAATGACAAATAAATTATATCTACATGGGTAATTACTAAAATTAAATATTTAAGCTCAATGCTATTTGTATTCACTATAATCACATTGTATTAAGGTATAATAGATGTAAACAATTTCTATATTTTTCTTCTTCTCTATCACCAAAATTTTGGTTTCTTCACCACTAAGAAACTAAGTTAAGAGACTACAAATGAATGACACATAATTTATACAAATGCATACCGATTAAATTTAAATAATCAAGCTCAATATTATTTATATACCTCATATTCACATTGACTTATGGTATATTACATCTAAAACTGTTTAATATTTTTCTTTACCATCCCAAAGTTTTAGATTTTTTTATCACTAAGCTAAAAACATAAAAGACTATAGTATATGTAAAAAATTAATTATATTTTAAATTTCTACTCCATCACAAAATTTTAGGTTTTTACCCACTAAAAAACAAAGCTAAAAGACTATAATGCATGAGATATTTTTTATATAAAATAGGTAATAATTAAAATAAATAATCAAGCTAGAATTTATTGATATTTACCATTTTCACATTGAACTATGGTAAGATACATGTAAATATATTCAATATGTTTCTTCTACATCACCAAATATCATGTTTTATTCGTCACTAAGCCGCAGAGTTATAAGACTGTAAATGAATGACAAAGAAATTATATCTACATGGATAATTACTAAAATTAAATATTTAAGCTCAATGCTATTTGTATTCACTATAATCACATTGTATTATGGTATAATAGAAGTAAACAATTTCTATATTTTTCTTCTTCTCCATCACCAAAATTTTGGTTTCTTCACCACTAAGAAACTAAGTTAAGAGACTACAAATGAATGAGACATAATTTATACAAATGCATAACGATTAAAATTAAATAATCAAGCTCAAGATTATTTATATTCATCGTATTCACATTGACTTATGGTATATTACATCTAAAACTGTTCAATATTTTTCTTCACCATCCCAAAGTTTTAGATTTTTTTATCATTAAGCTAAAAACATAAAAGACTATAGTATATGTAAAAAGTTAATTATATTTTATTTTTCTACTCCATCACAAAAGTTTAGGTTTTTACCCACTAAAAAACAAAGCTAAAAGACTATAATCCATGAGATATTTTTTATATAAAATAGGTAATAATTAAAATAAATAATCAAGCTAGAATTTATTGATATTTACCATTTTCACATTTAATTATGGTAAGTTAGATGTAAATACATTCAATATGTTTCTTCTACATCACCAAATTTCATGTTTCTTCGTCACTAAGCTGCAGAGTTAAAAGACTGTAAATGAATGACAAATAAATTAAATCTACATGGGTAATCACTAAAATTAAATATTAAAGCTTAATGCTATTTGTATTCACTATAATCACATTGTATTAAGGTATAATAGATAAACACAATTTCTATATTTTTCTTCTTCTCCATCACAAAAATTTTGGATTATTCACCAATAAGAAACTAAGTTAAGAGACTACAAATGAATGACACATAATTTATACAAATGCATACCGATTAAATTTAAATAATCAAGCTCAATATTATTTATATACCTCATATTCACATTGACTTATGGTATATTACATCTAAAATGGTTTAATATTTTTCTTTACCATCCCAAAGTTTTAGATTTTTTTATCACTAAGCTAAAAACATAAAAGACTATAGTATATTTAAAAAATTAATTATATTTTAAATTTCTACTCCATCACAAAATTTTAGGTTTTTACCCACTAAAAAACAAAGCTAAAAGACTATAATGCATGAGATATTTTTTATATAAAATAGGTAATAATTAAAATAAATAATCAAGCTAGAATTTGTTGAAATTTACCATTTTCACATTGAACTATGGTAAGATACATGTAAATATATTCAATATGTTTCTTCTACATCACCAAATTTCATGTTTCTTCGTCACTAAACCGCATAGTTATAATTCTGTAAATGAATGACAAAGAAATTATATCTACATGGATAATTACTAAAATTAAATATTTAAGCTCAATGCTATTTGTATTCACTATAATCACATTGTATTATGGTATAATAGAAGTAAACAATTTCTATATTTTTCTTCTTCTCTATCACCAAATTTTTGGTTTCTTCACCACTAAGAAACTAAGTTAAGAGACTATAAATGAATGACACTTAATTTATACAAATGCATAACAATTAAAATTAAATAATCAAGCTCAAGATTATTTATATTCATCGTATTCACATTGACTTATGGTATATTACATCTAAAACTGTTCAATATTTTTCTTCACCATCCCAAAGTTTTAGATTTTTTTATCATTAAGCTAAAAACATAAAAGACTATAGTATATGTAAAAAATTAATTATATTTTATTTTTCTACTCCATCACAAAATTTTAGGTTTTTACCCAGTAAAATTCAAAGCTAAAAGACTATAATCCATGAGATATTTTTTTATATAAAATAGGTAATAATTAAAATAAATAATCAAGCTAGATTTTATTGATATTTACCATTTTCACATTGAACTATGGTAAGATACATGTAAATATATTCAATGTGTTTCTTCTACATAACCAAATATCATGTTTTATTCGTCACTAAGCCGCAGAGTTATAAGACTGTAAATGAATGACAAATAAATTATATCTACATTGGTAATTACTAAAATTAAATATTGAAGCTCAATGCTATTTGTATTCACTATAATCACATTGTATTATGGTATAATAGAAGTAAACAATTTCTATATTTTTCTTCTTCTCCATCACCAAAATTTTGGTTTCTTCACCACTAAGAAACTAAGTTAAGAGACTACAAATGAATGAAACATAATTTATACCAATGCATAAAGATTTAAATTAAATTATCAAGCTCAATATTATTTATATACCTCATATTCACATTGACTTATGGTATATTACATCTAAAACTGTTCAATATTTTTCTTTACCATCCCAAAGCTTTAGATTTTTTTATCACTAAGCTAAAAACATAAAAGACTATAGTATATGTAAAAAATTAATTATATTTTATTTTTCTACTCCATCACAAAATTTTAGGTTTTTACCCACTAAAAAACAAAGCTAAAAGACTATAATGCATGAGATATTTTTTATATAAAATAGGTAATAATTAAAATAAATAATCAAGCTAGAATTTATTGAAATTTACCATTTTCACATTGAATTATGGTAAGTTAGATGTAAATATATTCAATATGTTTCTTCTACATCACCAAATTTCATGTTTCTTCGTCACTAAACCGCATAGTTATAGTTCTGTAAATGAATGACAAGTAAATTATATCTACATGGGTAATTACTAAAATTAAATATTTAAGCTCAATGCTATTTGTATTCACTATAATCACATTGTATTAAGGTATAATAGATGTAAACAATTTCTATATTTTTCTTCTTCTCTATCACCAAAATTTTGGTTTCTTCACCACTAAGAAACTAAGTTAAGAGACTACAAATGAATGACACATAATTTATACAAATGCATAACGATTAAAATTAAATAATCAAGCTCAAGATTATTTATATTCATTGTATTCACATTGACTTATGGTATATTACATCTAAAACTGTTCAATATTTTTCTTCACCATCCCAAAGTTTTAGATTTTTTTATCATTAAGCTAAAAACATAAAAGACTATAGTATATATAAAAAGTTAATTATATTTTATTTTTCTACTCCATCACAAAATTTTAGGTTTTTACCCACTAAAAAACAAAGCTAAAAGACTATAATCCATGAGATATTTTTTATATAAAATAGGTAATAATTAAAATAAATAATCAAGCTAGAATTTATTGATATTTACCATTTTCACATTGAATTATGGTAAGTTAGATGTAAATATATTCAATATGTTTCTTCTACATCACCAAATTTCATGTTTCTTCGTCACTAAGCTGCAGAGTTAAAAGACTATAAATGAATGACAAATAAATTAAATCTACATGGGTGCTCACTAAAATTAAATATTAAAGCTTAATGCTATTTGTATTCACTATAATCACATTGTATTAAGGTATAATAGATGTAAACAATTTCTATATTTTTCTTCTTCTCCATCACCAAAATTTTGGTTTCTTCACCACTAAGAAACTAAGTTAAGATACTACAAATGAATGAGACATAATTTATACAAATGCATAACGATTAAAATTAAATAATCAAGCTCAAGATTATTTATATTCATCGTATTCACATTGACTTATGGTATATTACATCTAAAACTGTTCAATATTTTTCTTCACCATCCCAAAGTTTTTGATTTTTTTATCATTAAGCTAAAAACATAAAAGACTATAGTATATGTAAAAAGTTAATTATATTTTATTTTTCTACTCCATCACAAAATTTTAGGTTTTTACCCACTAAAAAACAAAGCTAAAAGACTATAATGCATGAGATATTTTTTATATAAAATAGGTAATAATTAAAATAAATAATCAAGCTAGAATTTATTGAAATTTACCATTTTCACATTGAATTATGGTAAGTTAGATGTAAATATATTCAATATGTTTCTTCTACATCACCAAATTTCATGTTTCTTCGTCACTAAACCGCATAGTTATAGTTCTGTAAATGAATGACAAGTAAATTATATCTACATGGGTAATTACTAAAATTAAATATTTAAGCTCAATGCTATTTGTATTCACTATAATCACATTGTATTAAGGTATAATAGATTTAAACAATTTCTATATTTTTCTTCTTCTCTATCACCAAAATTTTGGTTTCTTCACCACTAAGAAACTAAGTTAAGAGACTACAAATGAATGACACATAATTTATACAAATGCATAACGATTAAAATTAAATAATCAAGCTCAAGATTATTTATATTCATTGTATTCACATTGACTTATGGTATATTACATCTAAAACTGTTCAATATTTTTCTTCACCATCCCAAAGTTTTAGATTTTTTTATCATTAAGCTAAAAACATAAAAGACTATAGTATATATAAAAAGTTAATTATATTTTATTTTTCTACTCCATCACAAAATTTTAGGTTTTTACCCACTAAAAAACAAAGCTAAAAGACTATAATCCATGAGATATTTTTTATATAAAATAGGTAATAATTAAAATAAATAATCAAGCTAGAATTTATTGATATTTACCATTTTCACATTGAATTATGGTAAGTTAGATGTAAATATATTCAATATGTTTCTTCTACATCACCAAATTTCATGTTTCTTCGTCACTAAGCTGCAGAGTTAAAAGACTATAAATGAATGACAAATAAATTAAATCTACATGGGTGCTCACTAAAATTAAATATTAAAGCTTAATGCTATTTGTATTCACTATAATCACATTGTATTAAGGTATAATAGATGTAAACAATTTCTATATTTTTCTTCTTCTCCATCACCAAAATTTTGGTTTCTTCACCACTAAGAAACTAAGTTAAGATACTACAAATGAATGAGACATAATTTATACAAATGCATAACGATTAAAATTAAATAATCAAGCTCAAGATTATTTATATTCATCGTATTCACATTGACTTATGGTATATTACATCTAAAACTGTTCAATATTTTTCTTCACCATCCCAAAGTTTTTGATTTTTTTATCATTAAGCTAAAAACATAAAAGACTATAGTATATGTAAAAAGTTAATTATATTTTATTTTTCTACTCCATCACAAAATTTTAGGTTTTTACCCACTAAAAAACAAAGCTAAAAGACTACAATCCATGAGATATTTTTTATATAAAATAGGTAATAATTAAAATAAATAATCAAGCTAGAATTTATTGATATTTACCATTTTCACATTTAATTATGGTTAGTTAGATGTAAATATATTCAATATGTTTCTTCTACATCACCAAATTTCATGTTTCTTCGTCACTAAGCTGCAGAGTTAAAAGACTATAAATGAATGACAAATAAATTAAATCTACATGGGTGATCACTAAAATTAAATATTAAAGCTTAATGCTATTTGTATTCACTATAATTAAATTGTATTAAGGTATAATAGATGTAAACAATTTATATATTTTTCTTCTTCTCCATCACCAAAATTTTGGTTTATTCACCAATAAGAAACTATGTTAAGAGACTACAAATGAATGACACATAATTTATACAAATGCATACCGATTAAATTTAAATAATCAAGCTCAATATTATTTATATACCTCATATTCACATTGACTTATGGTATATTACATCTAAAACTATTTAATATTTTTCTTTACCATCCCAAAGTTTTAGATTTTTTTATCACTAAGCTAAAAACATAAAAGACTATAGTATATGTAAAAAATTAATTATATTTTAAATTTCTACTCCATCACAAAATTTTAGGTTTTTACCCACTAAAAAACAAAGCTAAAAGACTATAATGCATGAGATATTTTTTATATAAAATAGGTAATAATTAAAATAAATAATCAAGCTAGAATTTATTGATATTTACCATTTTCACATTGAACTATGGTAAGATACATGTAAATATATTCAATATGTTTCTTCTATATCACCAAATATCATGTTTTATTCGTCACTAAGCCGCAGAGTTATAAGACTGTAAATGAATGACAAAGAAATTATATCTACATGGATAATTACTAAAATTAAATATTTAAGCTCAATGCTATTTGTATTCACTATAATCACATTGTATTATGGTATAATAGAAGTAAACAATTTCTATATTTTTCTTCTTCTCCAACACCAAATTTTTGGTTTCTTCACCACTAAGAAACTAAGTTAAGAGACTACAAATGAATGACACTTAATTTATACAAATGCATAACGATTAAAATTAAATAATCAAGCTCAAGATTATTTATATTCATCGTATTCACATTGACTTATGGTATATTACATCTAAAACTGTTCAATATTTTTCTTCACCATCCCAAAGTTTTAGATTTTTTTATCATTAAGCTAAAAACATAAAAGACTATAGTATATGTAAAAAATTAATTATATTTTATTTTTCTACTCCATCACAAAATTTTAGGTTTTTACCCAGTAAAATTCAAAGCTAAAAGACTATAATCCATGAGATATTTTTTTATATAAAATAGGTAATAATTAAAATAAATAATCAAGCTAGATTTTATTGATATTTACCATTTTCACATTGAACTATGGTAAGATACATGTAAATATATTCAATGTGTTTCTTCTACATAACCAAATATCATGTTTTATTCGTCACTAAGCCGCAGAGTTATAAGACTGTAAATGAATGACAAATAAATTATATCTACATTGGTAATTACTAAAATTAAATATTGAAGCTCAATGCTATTTGTATTCACTATAATCACATTGTATTATGGTATAATAGAAGTAAACAATTTCTATATTTTTCTTCTTCTCCGTCACCAAAATTTTGGTTTCTTCACCACTAAGAAACTAAGTTAAGAGACTATAAATGAATGAAACATAATTTATACCAATGCATAAAGATTTAAATTAAATTATCAAGCTCAATATTATTTATATACCTCATATTCACATTGACTTATGGTATATTACATCTAAAACTGTTCAATATTTTTCTTTACCATCCCAAAGCTTTAGATTTTTTTATCACTAAGCTAAAAACATAAAAGACTATAGTATATGTAAAAAATTAATTATATTTTATTTTTCTACTCCATCACAAAATTTTAGGTTTTTACCCACTAAAAAACAAAGCTAAAAGACAATAATGCATGAGATATTTTTTATATAAAATAGGAAATAATTAAAATAAATAATCAAGCTAGAATTTATTGAAATTTACCATTTTCACATTGAATTATGGTAAGTTAGATGTAAATATATTCGATATGTTTCTTCTACATCACCAAATTTCATGTTTCTTTGTCACTAAGCTGCAGAGTTAAAAGATTGTAAATGAATGACAAATAAATTAAATCCACATGGGTGCTCACTAAAATTAAATATTAAAGCTTAATGCTATTTTTATTCACTATAATTACATTGTATTAAGGTATAATAGATGTAAACAATGTCTATATTTTTCTTCTTCTCCATCACCAAAATTTTGGTTTCTTCACCACTAAGAAACTAAGTTAAGAGACTACAAATGAATGACACATAATTTATACAAATGCATAACGATTAAAATTAAATAATCAAGCTCAAGATTATTTATATTCATCGTATTCACATTGACTTATGGTATATTACATCTAAAACTGTTCAATATTTTTCTTTACCATCCCAATGTTTTAGATTTTTTTATCACTAAGCTAAAAACATAAAAGACTATAATATATGTAAAAAATTAATTATATTTTATTTTTCTACTCCATCAATAAATTTTAGGTTTTTACCCACTAAAAAACAAAGCTAAAAGACAATAATGCATGAGATATTTTTTATATAAAATAGGTAATAATTAAAATAAATAATCAAGCTAGAATTTATTGAAATTTACCATTTTCACATTGAATTATGGTAAGTTAGATGTAAATATATTCAATATGTTTCTTCTACATCACCAAATTTCATGTTTCTTCGTCACTAAACCGCAGAGTTATAAGACTGTAAATGAATGACAAATAAATTATATCTACATGGGTAATTACTAAAATTAAATATTTAAGCCCAATGCTATTTGTATTCACTATAATCACATTGTATTAAGATATAATAGATGTAAACAATTTCTATATTTTTCTTCTTCTCCATCACCAAAATTTTGGTTTCTTCACCACTAAGAAACTAAGTTAAGAGACTACAAATGAATGACACATAATTTATACAAATGCATAACGATTAAAATTAAATAATCAAGCTCAAGATTATTTATATTCATCGTATTCACATTGACTTATGGTATATTACATCTAAAACTGTTTAATATTTTTCTTTACCATCCCAAAGCTTTAGATTTTTTTATCACTAAGCTAAAAACATAAAAGACTATAGTATATGTAAAAAATTAATTATATTTTATTTTTCTACTCCATCACAAAATTTTAGGTTTTTACCCACTAAAAAACAAAGCTAAAAGACTATAATGCATGAGATATTTTTTATATAAAATAGGTAATAATTAAAATAAATAATCAAGCTAGAATTTATTGAAATTTACCATTTTCACATTGAATTATGGTAAGTTAGATGTAAATATATTCAATATGTTTCTTCTACATCACCAAATTTCATGTTTCTTCGTCACTAAACCGCATAGTTATAGTTCTGTAAATGAATGACAAGTAAATTATATCTACATGGGTAATTACTAAAATTAAATATTTAAGCTCAATGCTATTTGTATTCACTATAATCACATTGTATTAAGATATAATAGATGTAAACAATTTCTATATTTTTCTTCTTCTCCATCACCAAAATTTTGGTTTCTTCACCACTAAGAAACTAAGTTAAGAGACTACAAATGAATGGCACATAATTGATACAAATGCATACCGATTAAAATTAAATAATCAAGCTCAATATTATTTATATTCATCGTATTCACATTGACTTATGGTATATTACATCTAAAACTGTTCAATATTTTTCTTTACCATCCCAATGTTTTAGATTTTTTTATCACTAAGCTAAAAACATAAAAGACTATAATATATGTAAAAAATTAATTATATTTTATTTTTCTACTCCATCAATAAATTTTAGGTTTTTACCCACTAAAAAACAAAGCTAAAAGACAATAATGCATGAGATATTTTTTATATAAAATAGGTAATAATTAAAATAAATAATCAAGCTAGAATTTATTGAAATTAACCATTTTCACATTGAATTATGGTAAGTTAGATGTAAATATATTCAATATGTTTCTTCTACATCACCAAATTTCATGTTTCTTCGTCACTAAACCGCAGAGTTATAAGACTGTAAATGAATGACAAAGAAATTATATCTACATGGGTAATTACTAAAATTAAATATTTAAGCCCAATGCTATTTGTATTCACTATAATCACATTGTATTAAGATATAATAGATGTAAACAATTTCTATATTTTTCTTCTTCTCCATCACCAAAATTTTGGTTTCTTCACCACTAAGAAACTAAGTTAAGAGACTACAAATGAATGACACATAATTTATACAAATGCATAACGATTAAAATTAAATAATCAAGCTCAAGATTATTTATATTCATCGTATTCACATTGACTTATGGTATATTACATCTAAAACTGTTTAATATTTTTCTTTACCATCCCAAAGCTTTAGATTTTTTTTATCACTAAGCTAAAAACATAAAAGACTATAGTATATGTAAAAAATTAATTATATTTTATTTTTCTACTCCATCACAAAATTTTAGGTTTTTACCCACTAAAAAACAAAGCTAAAAGACTATAATGCATGAGATATTTTTTATATAAAATAGGTAATAATTAAAATAAATAATCAAGCTAGAATTTATTGAAATTTACCATTTTCACATTGAATTATGGTAAGTTAGATGTAAATATATTCAATATGTTTCTTCTACATCACCAAATTTCATGTTTCTTCGTCACTAAACCGCATAGTTATAAGACTGGAAATGAATGACAAGTAAATTATATCTACATGGGTAATTACTAAAATTAAATATTGAAGCTCAATGCTATTTGTATTCACTATAATCACATTGTATTAAGGTATAATAGAAGTAAACAATTTCTATATTTTTCTTCTTCTCTATCACCAAAATTTTGGTTTCTTCACCACTAAGAAACTAAGTTAAGAGACTATAAATGAATGAAACATAATTTATACCAATGCATAACGATTAAAATTAAATTATCAAGCTCAATATTATTTATATACCTCATATTCACATTGACTTATGGTATATTACATCTAAAACTGTTCAATATTTTTCTTCACCATCCCAAAGTTTTAAATTTTTTTATCACTAAGCTAAAAACATAAAAGACTATAGTATATGTAAAAAGTTAATTATATTTTATTTTTCTACTCCATCACAAAATTTTAGGTTTTTACCCACTAAAAAACAAAGCTAAAAGACTATAATCCATGAGATATTTTTTATATAAAATAGGTAATAATTAAAATAAATAATCAAGCTAGAATTTATTGAAATTTACCATTTTCACATTGAATTATGGTAAGTTAGATGTAAATATATTCAATATGTTTCTTCTACATCACCAAATTTCATGTTTCTTCGTCACTAAGCTGCAGAGTTAAAAGACTATAAATGAATGACAAATAAATTAAATCTACATGGGTGCTCACTAAAATTAAATATTAAAGCTTAATGCTATTTGTATTCACTATAATCACATTGTATTAAGGTATAATAGATGTAAACAATTTCTATATTTTTCTTCTTCTCCATCACCAAAATTTTGGTTTCTTCACCACTAAGAAACTAAGTTAAGAGACTACAAATGAATGAGACATAATTTATAGAAATGCATAACGATTAAAATTAAATAATCAAGCTCAAGATTATTTATATTCATCGTATTCACATTGACTTATGGTATATTACATCTAAAACTGTTCAATATTTTTCTTCACCATCCCAAAGTTTTTGATTTTTTTATCATTAAGCTAAAAACATAAAAGACTATAGTATATGTAAAAAGTTAATTATATTTTATTTTTCTACTCCATCACAAAATTTTAGGTTTTTACCCACTAAAAAACAAAGCTAAAAGACTACAATCCATGAGATATTTTTTATATAAAATAGGTAATAATTAAAATAAATAATCAAGCTAGAATTTATTGATATTTACCATTTTCACATTTAATTAACGTTAGTTAGATGTAAATATATTCAATATGTTTCTTCTACATCACCAAATTTCATGTTTCTTCGTCACTAAGCTGCAGAGTTAAAAGACTATAAATGAATGACAAATAAATTAAATCTACATGGGTGATCACTAAAATTAAATATTAAAGCTTAATGCTATTTGTATTCACTATAATTAAATTGTATTAAGGTATAATAGATGTAAACAATTTATATATTTTTCTTCTTCTCCATCACCAAAATTTTGGTTTATTCACCAATAAGAAACTATGTTAAGAGACTACAAATGAATGACACATAATTTATACAAATGCATACCGATTAAATTTAAATAATCAAGCTCAATATTATTTATATACCTCATATTCACATTGACTTATGGTATATTACATCTAAAACTGTTTAATATTTTTCTTTACCATCCCAAAGTTTTTGATTTTTTTATCACTAAGCTAAAAACATAAAAGACTATAGTATATGTAAAAAATTAATTATATTTTAAATTTCTACTCCATCACAAAATTTTAGGTTTTTACCCACTAAAAAACAAAGCTAAAAGACTATAATGCATGAGATATTTTTTATATAAAATAGGTAATAATTAAAATAAATAATCAAGCTAGAATTTATTGATATTTACCATTTTCACATTGAACTATGGTAAGATACATGTAAATATATTCAATATGTTTCTTCTATATCACCAAATATCATGTTTTATTCGTCACTAAGCCGCAGAGTTATAAGACTGTAAATGAATGACAAAGAAATTATATCTACATGGATAATTACTAAAATTAAATATTTAAGCTCAATGCTATTTGTATTCACTATAATCACATTGTATTATGGTATAATAGAAGTAAACAATTTCTATATTTTTCTTCTTCTCCAACACCAAAATTTTGGTTTCTTCACCATTAAGAAACTAAGTTAAGAGACTACAAATGAATGACACTTAATTTATACAAATGCATAACGATTAAAATTAAATAATCAAGCTCAAGATTATTTATATTCATCGTATTCACATTGACTTATGGTATATTACATCTAAAACTGTTCAATATTTTTCTTCACCATCCCAAAGTTTTAGATTTTTTTATCATTAAGCTAAAAACATAAAAGACTATAGTATATGTAAAAAATTAATTATATTTTATTTTTCTACTCCATCACAAAATTTTAGGTTTTTACCCAGTAAAATTCAAAGCTAAAAGACTATAATCCATGAGATATTTTTTTATATAAAATAGGTAATAATTAAAATAAATAATCAAGCTAGATTTTATTGATATTTACCATTTTCACATTGAACTATGGTAAGATACATGTAAATATATTCAATGTGTTTCTTCTACATAACCAAATATCATGTTTTATTCGTCACTAAGCCGCAGAGTTATAAGACTGGAAATGAATGACAAATAAATTATATCTACATTGGTAATTACTAAAATTAAATATTGAAGCTCAATGCTATTTGTATTCACTATAATCACATTGTATTATGGTATAATAGAAGTAAACAATTTCTATATTTTTCTTCTTCTCCATCACCAAAATTTTGGTTTCTTCACCACTAAGAAACTAAGTTAAGAGACTATAAATGAATGAAACATAATTTATACCAATGCATAACGATTAAAATTAAATTATCAAGCTCAATATTATTTATATACCTCATATTCACATTGACTTATGGTATATTACATCTAAAACTGTTCAATAT
Source organism: Lathyrus sativus (assembly GCA_963859935.3). Classification (NCBI taxonomy): domain Eukaryota; kingdom Viridiplantae; phylum Streptophyta; class Magnoliopsida; order Fabales; family Fabaceae; genus Lathyrus; species Lathyrus sativus. The sequence goes on along the minus strand of OZ012738.1, from coordinate 3,442,287 downwards.
TTTTCTTTACCATCCCAAAGCTTTAGATTTTTTTATCACTAAGCTAAAAACATAAAAGACTATAGTATATGTAAAAAATTAATTATATTTTATTTTTCTACTCCATCACAAAATTTTAGGTTTTTACCCACTAAAAAACAAAGCTAAAAGACTATAATGCATGAGATATTTTTTATATAAAATAGGTATTAATTAAAATAAATAATCAAGCTAGAATTTATTGAAATTTACCATTTTCACATTGAATTATGGTAAGTTAGATGTAAATATATTCAATATGTTTCTTCTACATCACCAAATTTCATGTTTCTTCGTCACTAAACCGCAGAGTTATAAGACTCTAAATGAATGACAAATAAATTATATCTACATGGGTAATTACTAAAATTAAATATTTAAGCTCAATGCTATTTGTATTCACTATAATCACATTGTATTAAAGTATAATAGATGTAAACAATTTCTATATTTTTCTTCTTCTCCATCACCAAAATTTTGGTTTCTTCACCACTAAGAAACTAAGTTAAGAGACTACAAATGAATGACACATAATTTATACAAATGCATAACGATTAAAATTAAATAATCAAGCTCAAGATTATTTATATTCATCGTATTCACATTGACTTATGGTATATTACATCTAAAAATGTTCATTATTTTTCATCACCATCCCAAAGTTTTAGATTTTTTTTATCATTAAGCTAAAAACATAAAAGACTATAGTTTATGTAAAAAATTAATTATATTTTATTTTACTACTCCATCACAAAATTTTAGGTTTTTACCCACTAAAAATCAAAGCTAAAAGACTATAATCCATGAGATATTTTTTATATAAAATAGGTAATAATTAAAATAAATAATCAAGCTAGATTTTATTGATATTTACCATTTTCATAATGAACTATGGTAAGATAGATGTAAATATATTCAATATGTTTCTTCTACATCACCAAATATCATGTTTTATTCGTCACTAAGCCGAAGAGTTATAAGATTGTAAATGAATGAGAAATAAATTATATCTACATGGGTAATTACTAAAATCAAATATTTAAGCTCAATGCTATTTGTATTCACTATAATCACATTGTATTGTGGTATAATAGAAGTAAACAATTTCTATATTTTTCTTCGGAGATCACAAAAATTTTGGTTTCTTCACCACTAAGAAACTAAGTTAAGAGACTACAAATGAATGACACATAATTTATACAAATGCATACCCATTAAAATTAAATAATCAAGCTCAATATTATTTATATACCTCATATTCACATTGACTTATGGTATATTACATCTAAAACTGTTTAATATTTTTCTTTACCATCCCAAAGTTTTAGATTTTTTTATCACTAAGCTAAAAACATAAAAGACTATAGTATATGTAAAAAATTAATTATATTTTATTTTTCTACTACATCACAAAATTTTAGGTTTTTACCCACTAAAAAACAAAGCTAAAAGACTATAATGCATGAGATATTTTTTATATAAAATAGGTAATAATTAAAATAAATAATCAAGCTAGAATTTATTGAAATTTACCATTTTCACATTGAATTATGGTAAGTTAGATGTAAATATATTCAATATGTTTCTTCTACATCACCAAATTTCATGTTTCTTCGTCACTAAACCGCATAGTTATAAGACTATAAATGAATGACAAATAAATTATATCTACATGTGTAATTAATAAAATTAAATATTTAAGCTCAATGCTATTTGTATTCACTATAATCACATTGTATTAAGGTATAATAGATGTAAACAATTTCTATATTTTTATTCTTCTCCATCACCAAAATTTTGGTTTCTTCACCACTAAGAAACTAAGTTAAGAGACTACAAATGAATGGCACATAATTGATACAAATGCATACCGATTAAAATTAAATAATCAAGCTCAATATTATTTATATTCATCGTATTCACATTGACTTATGGTATATTACATCTAAAACTGTTCAATATTTTTCTTTACCATCCCAATGTTTTAGATTTTTTTATCACTAAGCTAAAAACATAAAAGACTATAATATATGTAAAAAATTAATTATATTTTATTTTTCTACTCCATCAATAAATTTTAGGTTTTTACCCACTAAAAAACAAAGCTAAAAGACAATAATGCATGAGATATTTTATATATAAAATAGGTAATAATTAAAATAAATAATCAAGCTAGAATTTATTGAAATTTACCATTTTCACATTGAATTATGGTAAGTTAGATGTAAATATATTCAATATGTTTCTTCTACATCACCAAATTTCATGTTTCTTCGTCACTAAACCGCAGAGTTATAAGACTGTAAATGAATGACAAATAAATTATATCTACATGGGTAATTACTAAAATTAAATATTTAAGCCCAATGCTATTTGTATTCACTATAATCACATTGTATTAAGATATAATAGATGTAAACAATTTCTATATTTTTCTTCTTCTCCATCACCAAAATTTTGGTTTCTTCACCACTAAGAAACTAAGTTAAGAGACTACAAATGAATGACACATAATTTATACAAATGCATAACGATTAAAATTAAATAATCAAGCTCAAGATTATTTATATTCATCGTATTCACATTGACTTATGGTATATTACATCTAAAACTGTTTAATATTTTTCTTTACCATCCCAAAGTTTTAGATTTTTTTATCACTAAGCTAAAAACATAAAAGACTATAATATATGTAAAAAATTAATTATATTTTATTTTTCTACTCCATCACAAAATTTTAGGTTTTTACCCACTAAAAAACAAAGCTAAAAGACAATAATGCATGAGATATTTTTTATATAAAATAGGAAATAATTAAAATAAATAATCAAGCTAGAATTTATTGAAATTTACCATTTTCACATTGAATTATGGTAAGTTAGATGTAAATATATTCGATATGTTTCTTCTACATCACCAAATTTCATGTTTCTTTGTCACTAAGCTGCAGAGTTAAAAGATTGTAAATGAATGACAAATAAATTAAATCCACATGGGTGCTCACTAAAATTAAATATTAAAGCTTAATGCTATTTTTATTCACTATAATTACATTGTATTAAGGTATAATAGATGTAAACAATGTCTATATTTTTCTTCTTCTCCATCACCAAAATTTTGGTTTCTTCACCACTAAGAAACTAAGTTAAGAGACTACAAATGAATGACACATAATTTATACAAATGCATAACGATTAAAATTAAATAATCAAGCTCAAGATTATTTATATTCATCGTATTCACATTGACTTATGGTATATTACATCTAAAAATGTTCATTATTTTTCATTACCATCCCAAAGTTTTAGATTTTTTTTATCATTAAGCTAAAAACATAAAAGACTATAGTATATGTAAAAAATTAATTATATTTTATTTTTCTACTCCATCACAAAATTTTAGGTTTTTACCCACTAAAAAACAAAGCTAAAAGACAATAATGCATGAGATATTTTTTATATAAAATAGGAAATAATTAAAATAAATAATCAAGCTAGAATTTATTGAAATTTACCATTTTCACATTGAATTATGGTAAGTTAGATGTAAATATATTCGATATGTTTCTTCTACATCACCAAATTTCATGTTTCTTTGTCACTAGGCTGCAGAGTTAAAAGATTGTAAATGAATGACAAATAAATTAAATCCACATGGGTGCTCACTAAAATTAAATATTAAAGCTTAATGCTATTTTTATTCACTATAATTACATTGTATTAAGGTATAATAGATGTAAACAATGTCTATATTTTTCTTCTTCTCCATCACCAAAATTTTGGTTTCTTCACCACTAAGAAACTAAGTTAAGAGACTACAAATGAATGACACATAATTTATACAAATGCATAACGATTAAAATTAAATAATCAAGCTCAAGATTATTTATATTCATCGTATTCACATTGACTTATGGTATATTACATCTAAAAATGTTCATTATTTTTCATTACCATCCCAAAGTTTTAGATTTTTTTTATCATTAAGCTAAAAACATAAAAGACTATAGTATATGTAAAAAATTAATTATATTTTATTTTTCTACTCCATCACAAAATTTTAGGTTTTTACCCACTAAAAAACAAAGCTAAAAGACAATAATGCATGAGATATTTTTTATATAAAATAGGTAATAATTAAAATAAATAATCAAGCTAGAATTTATTGAAATTTACCATTTTCACATTGAATTATGGTAAGTTAGATGTAAATATATTCGATATGTTTCTTCTACATCACCAAATTTCATGTTTCTTTGTCACTAGGCTGCAGAGTTAAAAGATTGTAAATGAATGACAAATAAATTAAATCCACATGGGTGCTCACTAAAATTAAATATTAAAGCTTAATGCTATTTTTATTCACTATAATTACATTGTATTAAGGTATAATAGATGTAAACAATGTCTATATTTTTCTTCTTCTCCATCACCAAAATTTTGGTTTCTTCACCACTAAGAAACAAAGTTAAGAGACTACAAATGAATGACACATAATTTATACAAATGCATAACGATTAAAATTAAATAATCAAGCTCAAGATTATTTATATTCATCGTATTCACATTGACTTATGGTATATTACATCTAAAAATGTTCATTATTTTTCATTACCATCCCAAAGTTTTAGATTTTTTTTATCATTAAGCTAAAAACATAAAAGACTATAGTATATGTAAAAAATTAATTATATTTTATTTTTCTACTCCATCACAAAATTTTAGGTTTTTACCCACTAAAAAACAAAGCTAAAAGACTATAATGCATGAGATATTTTTTATATTAAATAGGTAATAATTAAAATAAATAATCAAGCTAGAATTTATTGAAATTTACCATTTTCACATTGAATTATGGTAAGTTAGATATAAATATATTCAATATGTTTCTTCTACATCACCAAATTTCATGTTTCTTCGTCACTAAACCGCATAGTTATAAGACTGTAAATGAATGACAAATAAATTATATCTACATGGGTAATTACTAAAATTAAATATTTAAGCTCAATGCTATTTGTATTCACTATAATCACATTGTATTAAGGTATAATAGATGTAAACAATTTCTATATTTTTCTTCTTCTCCATCACCAAAATTTTGGTTTCTTCACCAATAAGAAACTATGTTAAGAGACTACAAATGAATGACACATAATTTATACAAATGCATACCGATTAAAATTAAATAATCAAGCTCAATATTATTTATATTCATCGTATTCACATTGACTTACGGTATATTACATCTAAAACTGTTTAATATTTTTCTTTACCATCCCAAAGTTTTAGATTTTTTTATCACTAAGCTAAAAACATAAAAGACTATAATATATGTAAAAAATTAATTATATTTTATTTTTCTACTCCATCACAAAATTTTAGGTTTTTACCCACTAAAAAACAAAGCTAAAAGACAATAATGCATGAGATATTTTTTATATAAAATAGGTAATAATTAAAATAAATAATCAAGCTAGAATTTATTGAAATTTACCATTTTCACATTGAATTATGGTAAGTTAGATGTAAATATATTCAATATGTTTCTTCTACATCACCAAATTTCATGTTTCTTCGTCACTAAACCGCAGAGTTATAAGACTGTAAATGAATGACAAATAAATTATATCTACATGGGTAATTACTAAAATTAAATATTTAAGCCCAATGCTATTTGTATTCACTATAATCACATTGTATTAAGGTATAATAGATGTAAACAATTTCTATATTTTTCTTCTTCTCCATCACCAAAATTTTGGTTTCTTCACCACTAAGAAACTAAGTTAAGAGACTACAAATGAATGACACATAATTTATACAAATGCATAACGATTAAAATTAAATAATCAAGCTCAAGATTATTTATATTCATCGTATTCACATTGACTTATGGTATATTACATCTAAAACTGTTCAATATTTTTCTTCACCATCCCAAAGTTTTAGATTTTTTTATCATTAAGCTAAAAACATAAAAGACTATAGTATATGTAAAAAATTATTTATATTTTATTTTTCTACTCCATCACAAAATTTTAGGTTTTTACCCACTAAAAAACAAAGCTAAAAGACTATAATCCTTGAGATATTTTTTATATAAAATAGGTAATAATTAAAATAAATAATCAAGCTAGAATTTATTGAAATTTACCATTTTCACATTGAACTATGGTAAGATACATGTAAATATATTCAATATGTTTCTTCTACATCACCAAATTTCATGTTTCTTCGTCACTAAACCGCATAGTTATAAGACTGTAAATGAATGACAAATAAATTATATCTACATGGGTATTTACTAAAATTAAATATTTAAGCTCAATGCTATTTGTATTCACTATAATCACATTGTATTAAGGTATAATAGATGTAAACAATTTCTATATTTTTCTTCTTCTCTATCACCAAAATTTTGGTTTCTTCACCACTAAGAAACTAAGTTAAGAGACTACAAATGAATGACACATAATTTATACAAATGCATAACGATTAAAATTAAATAATCAAGCTCAAGATTATTTATATTCATCGTATTCACATTGACTTATGGTATATTACATCTAAAACTGTTCAATATTTTTCTTCACCATCCCAAAGTTTTAGATTTTTTTATCATTAAGCTAAAAACATAAAAGACTATATTATATGTAAAAAGTTAATTATATTTTATTTTTCTACTCCATCACAAAATTTTAGGTTTTTACCCACTAAAAAACAAAGCTAAAAGACTATAATCCATGAGATATTTTTTATATAAAATAGTTAATAATTAAAATAAATAATCAAGCTAGAATTTATTGATATTTACAATTTTCACATTGAATTATGGTAAGTTAGATGTAAATATATTCGATATGTTTCTTCTACATCACCAAATTTCATGTTTCTTTGTCACTAAGCTGCAGAGTTAAAAGATTGTAAATGAATGACAAATAAATTAAATCCACATGGGTGCTCACTAAAATTAAATATTAAAGCTTAATGCTATTTGTATTCACTATAATCACATTGTATTAAGGTATAATAGATGTAAACAATTTCTATATTTTTCTTCTTCTCCATCACCAAAATTTTGGTTTCTTCACCAATAAGAAACTATGTTAAGAGACTACAAATGAATGACACATAATTTATACAAATGCATAACGATTAAAATTAAATAATCAAGCTCAAGATTATTTATATTCATCGTATTCACATTGACTTATGGTATATTACATCTAAAACTGTTCAATATTTTTCTTCACCATCCCAAAGTTTTAGATTTTTTTATCATTAAGCTAAAAACATAAAAGACTATATTATATGTAAAAAATTATTTATATTTTATTTTTCTACTCCATCACAAAATTTTAGGTTTTTACCCACTAAAAAACAAAGCTAAAAGACTATAATCCATGAGATATTTTTTATATAAAATAGTTAATAATTAAAATAAATAATCAAGCTAGAATTTATTGATATTTACAATTTTCACATTGAATTATGGTAAGTTAGATGTAAATATATTCGATATGTTTCTTCTACATCACCAAATTTCATGTTTCTTTGTCACTAAGCTGCAGAGTTAAAAGATTGTAAATGAATGACAAATAAATTAAATCCACATGGGTGCTCACTAAAATTAAATATTAAAGCTTAATGCTATTTGTATTCACTATAATCACATTGTATTAAGGTATAATAGATGTAAACAATTTCTATATTTTTCTTCTTCTCCATCACCAAAATTTTGGTTTCTTCACCAATAAGAAACTATGTTAAGAGACTACAAATGAATGACACATAATTTATACAAATGCATAACGATTAAAATTAAATAATCAAGCTCAAGATTATTTATATTCATCGTATTCACATTGACTTATGGTATATTACATCTAAAACTGTTCAATATTTTTCTTCACCATCCCAAAGTTTTAGATTTTTTTATCATTAAGCTAAAAACATAAAAGACTATAGTATATGTAAAAAATTATTTATATTTTATTTTTCTACTCCATCACAAAATTTTAGGTTTTTACCCACTAAAAACCAAAGCTAAAAGACTATAATCCTTGAGATATTTTTTATATAAAATAGGTAATAATTAAAATAAATAATCAAGCTAGAATTTATTGAAATTTACCATTTTCACATTGAATTATGGTAAGTTAGATGTAAATATATTCAATATGTTTCTTCTACATCACCAAATTTCATGTTTCTTCGTCACTAAACCGCATAGTTAAAAGATTGTAAATGAATGACAAATAAATTAAATCCACATGGGTGCTCACTAAAATTAAATATTAAAGCTTAATGCTATTTGTATTCACTATAATCACATTGTATTAAGGTATAATAGATGTAAACAATTTCTATATTTTTCTTCTTCTCCATCACCAAAATTTTGGTTTCTTCACCAATAAGAAACTATGTTAAGAGACTACAAATGAATGACACATAATTTATACAAATGCATAACGATTAAAATTAAATAATCAAGCTCAAGATTATTTATATTCATCGTATTCACATTGACTTATGGTATATTACATCTAAAACTGTTCAATATTTTTCTTCACCATCCCAAAGTTTTAGATTTTTTTATCATTAAGCTAAAAACATAAAAGACTATAGTATATGTAAAAAATTATTTATATTTTATTTTTCTACTCCATCACAAAATTTTAGGTTTTTACCCACTAAAAACCAAAGCTAAAAGACTATAATCCTTGAGATATTTTTTATATAAAATAGGTAATAATTAAAATAAATAATCAAGCTAGAATTTATTGAAATTTACCATTTTCACATTGAATTATGGTAAGTTAGATGTAAATATATTCAATATGTTTCTTCTACATCACCAAATTTCATCTTTCTTCGTCACTAAACCGCGGAGTTATAAGACTGTAAATGAATGACAAATAAATTATATCTACATGGGTAATTACTAAAATTAAATATTTAAGCCCAATGCTATTTGTATTCACTATAATCACATTGTATTAAGGTATAATAGATGTAAACAATTTCTATATTTTTCTTCTTCTCCATCACCAAAATTTTGGTTTCTTCACCACTAAGAAACTAAGTTAAGAGACTACAAATGAATGACACATAATTTATACAAATGCATAACGATTAAAATTAAATAATCAAGCTCAAGATTATTTATATTCATCGTATTCACATTGACTTATGGTATATTACATCTAAAACTGTTCAATATTTTTCTTCACCATCCCAAAGTTTTAGATTTTTTTATCATTAAGCTAAAAACATAAAAGACTATAGTATATGTAAAAAATTAATTATATTTTATTTTTCTACTCCATCACAAAATTTTAGGTTTTTACCCACTAAAAATCAAAGCTAAAAGACTATAATCCATGAGATATTTTTTATATAAAATAGGTAATAATTAAAATAAATAATCAAGCTAGATTTTATTGATATTTACCATTTTCACATTGAACTATGGTAAGATACATGTAATTATATTCAATATGTTTCTTCTACATCACCAAATTTCATGTTTTATTCGTCACTAAACCGCAGAGTTATAAGACTGTAAATGAATGACAAATAAATTATATCTACATGGGTAATTACTAAAATTAAATATTTAAGCTCAATGCTATTTGTATTCACTATAATTACATTGTATTAAGGTATAATAGATGTAAACTATTTCTATATTTTTCTTCTTCTCCATCACCAAAATTTTGTTTATTCACCAATAAGAAACTAAGTTAAGAGACTACAAATGAATGACACATAATTTATACAAATGCATACCGATTAAAATTAAATAATCAAGCTCAATATTATTTATATACCTCATATTCACATTGACTTATGGTATATTACATCTAAAACTGTTTAATATTTTTCTTCACCATCCCAAAGTTTTAGATTTTTTTATCACTAAGCTAAAAACATAAAAGACTATAGTATATGTAAAAAATTAATTATATTTTATTTTTCTACTCCATCACAAAATTTTAGGTTTTTACCCACTAAAAAACAAAGCTAAAAGACTATAATGCATGAGATATTTTTTATATAAAATAGGTAATAATTAAAATAAATAATCAAGCTAGAATTTATTGAAATTTACCATTTTCACATTGAATTATGGTAAGTTAGATGTAAATATATTCAATATGTTTCTTCTACATCACCAAATTTCATGTTTCTTCGTCACTAAAGCGCATAGTTATAAGACTGTAAATGAATGACATAAATTTATCTACATGGGTAATTACTAAAATTAAATATTTAAGTTCAATGCTATTTGTATTCACTATAATCACATTGTATTAAGGTATAATAGATGTAAACAATTTCTATATTTTTATTCTTTTCCATCACCAAAGTTTTGGTTTCTTCACCACTAAGAAACTAAGTTAAGAGACTACAAATGAATGACACATAATTTATACAAATGCATAACGATTAAAATTAAATAATCAAGCTCAAGATTATTTATATTCATCGTATTCACATTGACTTATGGTATATTACATCTAAAACTGTTCAATATTTTTCTTCACCATCCCAAAGTTTTAGATTTTTTTATCATTAAGCTAAAAACAGAAAAGACTATAGTATATGTAAAAAATTATTTATATTTTATTTTTCTACTCCATCACAAAATTTTAGGTTTTTACCCACTAAAAAACAAAGCTAAAAGACTATAATCCTTGAGATATTTTTTATATAAAATAGGTAATAATTAAAATAAATAATCAAGCTAGAATTTATTGAAATTTACCATTTTCACATTGAACTATGGTAAGATACATGTAAATATATTCAATATGTTTCTTCTACATCACCAAATTTCATGTTTCTTCGTCACTAAACCGCAGAGTTATAAGACTGTAAATGAATGACAAATAAATTATATCTACATGGGTAATTACTAAAATTAAATATTTAAGCTCAATGCTATTTGTATTCACTATAATCACATTGTATTAAGGTATAATAGATGTAAACAATTTCTATATTTTTCTTCTTCTCTATCACCAAAATTTTGGTTTCTTCACCACTAAGAAACTAAGTTAAGAGATTACAAATGAATGACACATAATTTATACAAATGCATAACGATTAAAATTAAATAATCAAGCTCAAGATTATTTATATTCATCGTATTCACATTGACTTATGGTATATTACATCTAAAACCGTTCAATATTTTTCTTCACCATCCCAAAGTTTTAGATTTTTTTATCATTAAGCTAAAACCATAAAAGACTATATTATATGTAAAAAGTTAATTATATTTTATTTTTCTACTCCATCACAAAATTTTAGGTTTTTTACCCACTAAAAAACAAAGCTAAAAGACTATAATCCATGAGATATTTTTTATATAAAATAGTTAATAATTAAAATAAATAATCAAGCTAGAATTTATTGATATTTAAAATTTTCACATTGAATTATGGTAAGTTAGATGTAAATATATTCGATATGTTTCTTCTAGATCACCAAATTTCATGTTTCTTTGTCACTAAGCTGCAGAGTTAAAAGATTGTAAATGAATGACAAATAAATTAAATCCACATGGGTGCTCACTAAAATTAAATATTAAAGCTTAATGCTATTTGTATTCACTATAATCACATTGTATTAAGGTATAATAGATGTAAACAATTTCTATATTTTTCTTCTTCTCCATCACCAAAATTTTGGTTTCTTCACCAATAAGAAACTATGTTAAGAGACTACAAATGAATGACACATAATTTATACAAATGCATAACGATTAAAATTAAATAATCAAGCTCATGATTATTTATATTCATCGTATTCACATTGACTTATGGTATATTACATCTAAAACTGTTCAATATTTTTCTTCACCATCCCAAAGTTTTAGATTTTTTTATCATTAAGCTAAAAACATAAAAGACTATAGTATATGTAAAAAATTATTTATATTTTATTTTTCTATTCCATCACAAAATTTTAGGTTTTTACCCACTAAAAAACAAAGCTAAAAGACTATAATCCTTGAGATATTTTTTATATAAAATAGGTAATAATTAAAATAAATAATCAAGCTAGAATTTATTGAAATTTACCATTTTCACATTGAATTATGGTAAGTTAGATGTAAATATATTCAATATGTTTCTTCTACATCACCAAATTTCATGTTTCTTCGTCACTAAACCGCGGAGTTATAAGACTGTAAATTAATGACAAATAAATTATATCTACATGGGTAATTACTAAAATTAAATATTTAAGCCCAATGCTATTTGTATTCACTATAATCACATTGTATTAAGGTATAATAGATGTAAACAATTTCTATATTTTTCTTCTTCTCCATCACCAAAATTTTGGTTTCTTCACCACTAAGAAACTAAGTTAAGAGACTACAAATGAATTACACATAATTTATACAAATGCATAACGATTAAAATTAAATAATCAAGCTCAAGATTATTTATATTCATCGTATTCACATTGACTTATGGTATATTACATCTAAAACTGTTCAATATTTTTCTTCACCATCCCAAAGTTTTAGATTTTTTTATCATTAAGCTAAAAACATAAAAGACTATAGTATATGTAAAAAATTATTTATATTTTATTTTTCTACTCCATCACAAAATTTTAGGTTTTTACCCACTAAAAAACAAAGCTAAAAGACAATAATGCATGAGATATTTTTTATATAAAATAGGTAATAATTAAAATAAATAATCAAGCTAGAATTTATTGAAATTTACCATTTTCACATTGAATTATGGTAAGTTAGATGTAAATATATTCAATATGTTTCTTCTACATCACCAAATTTCATGTTTCTTCGTCACTAAACCGCAGAGTTATAAGACTGTAAATGAATGACAAATAAATTATATCTACATGGGTAATTACTAAAATTAAATATTTAAGCCCAATGCTATTTGTATTCACTATAATCACATTGTATTAAGGTATAATAGATGTAAACAATTTCTATATTTTTCTTCTTCTCCATCACCAAAATTTTGGTTTCTTCACCACTAAGAAACTAAGTTAAGAGACTACAAATGAATGACACATAATTTATACAAATGCATAACGATTAAAATTAAATAATCAAGCTCAAGATTATTTATATTCATCGTATTCACATTGACTTATGGTATATTACATCTAAAACTGTTCAATATTTTTCTTCACCATCCCAAAGTTTTAGATTTTTTTATCATTAAGCTAAAAACATAAAAGACTATAGTATATGTAAAAAATTATTTATATTTTATTTTTCTACTCCATCACAAAATTTTAGGTTTTTACCCACTAAAAAACAAAGCTAAAAGACTATAATCCTTGAGATATTTTTTATATAAAATAGGTAATAATTAAAATAAATAATCAAGCTAGAATTTATTGAAATTTACCATTTTCACATTGAACTATGGTAAGATACATGTAAATATATTCAATATGTTTCTTCTACATCACCAAATTTCATGTTTCTTCGTCACTAAACCGCATAGTTATAAGACTGTAAATGAATGACAAATAAATTATATCTACATGGGTAATTACTAAAATTAAATATTTAAGCTCAATGCTATTTGTATTCACTATAATCACATTGTATTAAGGTATAATAGATGTAAACAATTTCTATATTTTTCTTCTTCTCTATCACCAAAATTTTGGTTTCTTCACCACTAAGAAACTAAGTTAAGAGACTACAAATGAATGACACATAATTTATACAAATGCATAACGATTAAAATTAAATAATCAAGCTCAAGATTATTTATATTCATCGTATTCACATTGACTTATGGTATATTACATCTAAAACTGTTCAATATTTTTCTTCACCATCCCAAAGTTTTAGATTTTTTTATCATTAAGCTAAAAACATAAAAGACTATATTATATGTAAAAAGTTAATTATATTTTATTTTTCTACTCCATCACAAAATTTTAGGTTTTTACCCACTAAAAAACAAAGCTAAAAGACTATAATCCATGAGATATTTTTTATATAAAATAGTTAATAATTAAAATAAATAATCAAGCTAGAATTTATTGATATTTACAATTTTCACATTGAATTATGGTAAGTTAGATGTAAATATATTCGATATGTTTCTTCTACATCACCAAATTTCATGTTTCTTTGTCACTAAGCTGCAGAGTTAAAAGATTGTAAATGAATGACAAATAAATTAAATCCACATGGGTGCTCACTAAAATTAAATATTAAAGCTTAATGCTATTTGTATTCACTATAATCACATTGTATTAAGGTATAATAGATGTAAACAATTTCTATATTTTTCTTCTTCTCCATCACCAAAATTTTGGTTTCTTCACCAATAAGAAACTATGTTAAGAGACTACAAATGAATGACACATAATTTATACAAATGCATAACGATTAAAATTAAATAATCAAGCTCAAGATTATTTATATTCATCGTATTCACATTGACTTATGGTATATTACATCTAAAACTGTTCAATATTTTTCTTCACCATCCCAAAGTTTTAGATTTTTTTATCATTAAGCTAAAAACATAAAAGACTATAGTATATGTAAAAAATTATTTATATTTTATTTTTCTACTCCATCACAAAATTTTAGGTTTTTACCCACTAAAAAACAAAGCTAAAAGACTATAATCCTTGAGATATTTTTTATATAAAATAGGTAATAATTAAAATAAATAATCAAGCTAGAATTTATTGAAATTTACCATTTTCACATTGAATTATGGTAAGTTAGATGTAAATATATTCAATATGTTTCTTCTACATCACCAAATTTCATGTTTCTTCGTCACTAAACCGCGGAGTTATAAGACTGTAAATTAATGACAAATAAATTATATCTACATGGGTAATTACTAAAATTAAATATTTAAGCCCAATGCTATTTGTATTCACTATAATCACATTGTATTAAGGTATAATAGATGTAAACAATTTCTATATTTTTCTTCTTCTCCATCACCAAAATTTTGGTTTCTTCACCACTAAGAAACTAAGTTAAGAGACTACAAATGAATTACACATAATTTATACAAATGCATAACGATTAAAATTAAATAATCAAGCTCAAGATTATTTATATTCATCGTATTCACATTGACTTATGGTATATTACATCTAAAACTGTTCAATATTTTTCTTCACCATCCCAAAGTTTTAGATTTTTTTATCATTAAGCTAAAAACATAAAAGACTATAGTATATGTAAAAAATTATTTATATTTTATTTTTCTACTCCATCACAAAATTTTAGGTTTTTACCCACTAAAAAACAAAGCTAAAAGACAATAATGCATGAGATATTTTTTATATAAAATAGGTAATAATTAAAATAAATAATCAAGCTAGAATTTATTGAAATTTACCATTTTCACATTGAATTATGGTAAGTTAGATGTAAATATATTCAATATGTTTCTTCTACATCACCAAATTTCATGTTTCTTCGTCACTAAACCGCAGAGTTATAAGACTGTAAATGAATGACAAATAAATTATATCTACATGGGTAATTACTAAAATTAAATATTTAAGCCCAATGCTATTTGTATTCACTATAATCACATTGTATTAAGGTATAATAGATGTAAACAATTTCTATATTTTTCTTCTTCTCCATCACCAAAATTTTGGTTTCTTCACCACTAAGAAACTAAGTTAAGAGACTACAAATGAATGACACATAATTTATACAAATGCATAACGATTAAAATTAAATAATCAAGCTCAAGATTATTTATATTCATCGTATTCACATTGACTTATGGTATATTACATCTAAAACTGTTCAATATTTTTCTTCACCATCCCAAAGTTTTAGATTTTTTTATCATTAAGCTAAAAACATAAAAGACTATAGTATATGTAAAAAATTATTTATATTTTATTTTTCTACTCCATCACAAAATTTTAGGTTTTTACCCACTAAAAAACAAAGCTAAAAGACTATAATCCTTGAGATATTTTTTATATAAAATAGGTAATAATTAAAATAAATAATCAAGCTAGAATTTATTGAAATTTACCATTTTCACATTGAACTATGGTAAGATACATGTAAATATATTCAATATGTTTCTTCTACATCACCAAATTTCATGTTTCTTCGTCACTAAACCGCATAGTTATAAGACTGTAAATGAATGACAAATAAATTATATCTACATGGGTATTTACTAAAATTAAATATTTAAGCTCAATGCTATTTGTATTCACTATAATCACATTGTATTAAGGTATAATAGATGTAAACAATTTCTATATTTTTCTTCTTCTCTATCACCAAAATTTTGGTTTCTTCACCACTAAGAAACTAAGTTAAGAGACTACAAATGAATGACACATAATTTATACAAATGCATAACGATTAAAATTAAATAATCAAGCTCAAGATTATTTATATTCATCGTATTCACATTGACTTATGGTATATTACATCTAAAACTGTTCAATATTTTTCTTCACCATCCCAAAGTTTTAGATTTTTTTATCATTAAGCTAAAAACATAAAAGACTATATTATATGTAAAAAGTTAATTATATTTTATTTTTCTACTCCATCACAAAATTTTAGGTTTTTACCCACTAAAAAACAAAGCTAAAAGACTATAATCCATGAGATATTTTTTATATAAAATAGTTAATAATTAAAATAAATAATCAAGCTAGAATTTATTGATATTTACAATTTTCACATTGAATTATGGTAAGTTAGATGTAAATATATTCGATATGTTTCTTCTACATCACCAAATTTCATGTTTCTTTGTCACTAAGCTGCAGAGTTAAAAGATTGTAAATGAATGACAAATAAATTAAATCCACATGGGTGCTCACTAAAATTAAATATTAAAGCTTAATGCTATTTGTATTCACTATAATCACATTGTATTAAGGTATAATAGATGTAAACAATTTCTATATTTTTCTTCTTCTCCATCACCAAAATTTTGGTTTCTTCACCAATAAGAAACTATGTTAAGAGACTACAAATGAATGACACATAATTTATACAAATGCATAACGATTAAAATTAAATAATCAAGCTCAAGATTATTTATATTCATCGTATTCACATTGACTTATGGTATATTACATCTAAAACTGTTCAATATTTTTCTTCACCATCCCAAAGTTTTAGATTTTTTTATCATTAAGCTAAAAACATAAAAGACTATAGTATATGTAAAAAATTATTTATATTTTATTTTTCTACTCCATCACAAAATTTTAGGTTTTTACCCACTAAAAAACAAAGCTAAAAGACTATAATCCTTGAGATATTTTTTATATAAAATAGGTAATAATTAAAATAAATAATCAAGCTAGAATTTATTGAAATTTACCATTTTCACATTGAATTATGGTAAGTTAGATGTAAATATATTCAATATGTTTCTTCTACATCACCAAATTTCATCTTTCTTCGTCACTAAACCGCGGAGTTATAAGACTGTAAATGAATGACAAATAAATTATATCTACATGGGTAATTACTAAAATTAAATATTTAAGCCCAATGCTATTTGTATTCACTATAATCACATTGTATTAAGGTATAATAGATGTAAACAATTTCTATATTTTTCTTCTTCTCCATCACCAAAATTTTGGTTTCTTCACCACTAAGAAACTAAGTTAAGAGACTACAAATGAATGACACATAATTTATACAAATGCATAACGATTAAAATTAAATAATCAAGCTCAAGATTATTTATATTCATCGTATTCACATTGACTTATGGTATATTACATCTAAAACTGTTCAATATTTTTCTTCACCATCCCAAAGTTTTAGATTTTTTTATCATTAAGCTAAAAACATAAAAGACTATAGTATATGTAAAAAATTAATTATATTTTATTTTTCTACTCCATCACAAAATTTTAGGTTTTTACCCACTAAAAATCAAAGCTAAAAGACTATAATCCATGAGATATTTTTTATATAAAATAGGTAATAATTAAAATAAATAATCAAGCTAGATTTTATTGATATTTACCATTTTCACATTGAACTATGGTAAGATACATGTAATTATATTCAATATGTTTCTTCTACATCACCAAATTTCATGTTTTATTCGTCACTAAACCGCAGAGTTATAAGACTGTAAATGAATGACAAATAAATTATATCTACATGGGTAATTACTAAAATTAAATATTTAAGCTCAATGCTATTTGTATTCACTATAATTACATTGTATTAAGGTATAATAGATGTAAACAATTTCTATATTTTTCTTCTTCTCCATCACCAAAATTTTGTTTATTCACCAATAAGAAACTAAGTTAAGAGACTACAAATGAATGACACATAATTTATACAAATGCATACCGATTAAAATTAAATAATCAAGCTCAATATTATTTATATACCTCATATTCACATTGACTTATGGTATATTACATCTAAAACTGTTTAATATTTTTCTTCACCATCCCAAAGTTTTAGATTTTTTTATCACTAAGCTAAAAACATAAAAGACTATAGTATATGTAAAAAATTAATTATATTTTATTTTTCTACTCCATCACAAAATTTTAGGTTTTTACCCACTAAAAAACAAAGCTAAAAGACTATAATGCATGAGATATTTTTTATATAAAATAGGTAATAATTAAAATAAATAATCAAGCTAGAATTTATTGAAATTTACCATTTTCACATTGAATTATGGTAAGTTAGATGTAAATATATTCAATATGTTTCTTCTACATCACCAAATTTCATGTTTCTTCGTCACTAAAGCGCATAGTTATAAGACTGTAAATGAATGACATAAATTTATCTACATGGGTAATTACTAAAATTAAATATTTAAGTTCAATGCTATTTGTATTCACTATAATCACATTGTATTAAGGTATAATAGATGTAAACAATTTCTATATTTTTATTCTTTTCCATCACCAAAGTTTTGGTTTATTCACCACTAAGAAACTAAGTTAAGAGACTACAAATGAATGACACATAATTTATACAAATGCATAACGATTAAAATTAAATAATCAAGCTCAAGATTATTTATATTCATCGTATTCACATTGACTTATGGTATATTACATCTAAAACTGTTCAATATTTTTCTTCACCATCCCAAAGTTTTAGATTTTTTTATCATTAAGCTAAAAACAGAAAAGACTATAGTATATGTAAAAAATTATTTATATTTTATTTTTCTACTCCATCACAAAATTTTAGGTTTTTACCCACTAAAAAACAAAGCTAAAAGACTATAATCCTTGAGATATTTTTTATATAAAATAGGTAATAATTAAAATAAATAATCAAGCTAGAATTTATTGAAATTTACCATTTTCACATTGAACTATGGTAAGATACATGTAAATATATTCAATATGTTTCTTCTACATCACCAAATTTCATGTTTCTTCGTCACTAAACCGCAGAGTTATAAGACTGTAAATGAATGACAAATAAATTATATCTACATGGGTAATTACTAAAATTAAATATTTAAGCTCAATGCTATTTGTATTCACTATAATCACATTGTATTAAGGTATAATAGATGTAAACAATTTCTATATTTTTCTTCTTCTCTATCACCAAAATTTTGGTTTCTTCACCACTAAGAAACTAAGTTAAGAGATTACAAATGAATGACACATAATTTATACAAATGCATAACGATTAAAATTAAATAATCAAGCTCAAGATTATTTATATTCATCGTATTCACATTGACTTATGGTATATTACATCTAAAACCGTTCAATATTTTTCTTCACCATCCCAAAGTTTTAGATTTTTTTATCATTAAGCTAAAAACATAAAAGACTATATTATATGTAAAAAGTTAATTATATTTTATTTTTCTACTCCATCACAAAATTTTAGGTTTTTTACCCACTAAAAAAGAAAGCTAAAAGACTATAATCCATGAGATATTTTTTATATAAAATAGTTAATAATTAAAATAAATAATCAAGCTAGAATTTATTGATATTTAAAATTTTCACATTGAATTATGGTAAGTTAGATGTAAATATATTCGATATGTTTCTTCTACATCACCAAATTTCATGTTTCTTTGTCACTAAGCTGCAGAGTTAAAAGATTGTAAATGAATGACAAATAAATTAAATCCACATGGGTGCTCACTAAAATTAAATATTAAAGCTTAATGCTATTTGTATTCACTATAATCACATTGTATTAAGGTATAATAGATGTAAACAATTTCTATATTTTTCTTCTTCTCCATCACCAAAATTTTGGTTTCTTCACCAATAAGAAACTATGTTAAGAGACTACAAATGAATGACACATAATTTATACAAATGCATAACGATTAAAATTAAATAATCAAGCTCATGATTATTTATATTCATCGTATTCACATTGACTTATGGTATATTACATCTAAAACTGTTCAATATTTTTCTTCACCATCCCAAAGTTTTAGATTTTTTTATCATTAAGCTAAAAACATAAAAGACTATAGTATATGTAAAAAATTATTTATATTTTATTTTTCTATTCCATCACAAAATTTTAGGTTTTTACCCACTAAAAAACAAAGCTAAAAGACTATAATCCTTGAGATATTTTTTATATAAAATAGGTAATAATTAAAATAAATAATCAAGCTAGAATTTATTGAAATTTACCATTTTCACATTGAATTATGGTAAGTTAGATGTAAATATATTCAATATGTTTCTTCTACATCACCAAATTTCATGTTTCTTCGTCACTAAACCGCGGAGTTATAAGACTGTAAATTAATGACAAATAAATTATATCTACATGGGTAATTACTAAAATTAAATATTTAAGCCCAATGCTATTTGTATTCACTATAATCACATTGTATTAAGGTATAATAGATGTAAACAATTTCTATATTTTTCTTCTTCTCCATCACCAAAATTTTGGTTTCTTCACCACTAAGAAACTAAGTTAAGAGACTACAAATGAATGTCACATAATTTATACAAATGCATAACGATTAAAATTAAATAATCAAGCTCAAGATTATTTATATTCATCGTATTCACATTGACTTATGGTATATTACATCTAAAACTGTTCAATATTTTTCTTCACCATCCCAAAGTTTTAGATTTTTTTATCATTAAGCTAAAAACATAAAAGACTATAGTATATGTAAAAAATTAATTATATTTTATTTTTCTACTCCATCACAAAATTTTAGGTTTTTACCCACTAAAAATCAAAGCTAAAAGACTATAATCCATGAGATATTTTTTATATAAAATAGGTAATAATTAAAATAAATAATCAAGCTAGATTTTATTGATATTTACCATTTTCACATTGAACTATGGTAAGATACATGTAATTATATTCAATATGTTTCTTCTACATCACTAAATTTCATGTTTTATTCGTCACTAAAACGCAGAGTTATAAGACTGTAAATGAATGACAAATAAATTATATCTACATGGGTAATTACTAAAATTAAATATTGAAGCTCAATGCTATTTGTATTCACTATAATTACATTGTATTAAGGTATAATAGATGTAAACAATTTCTATATTTTTCTTCTTCTCCATCACCAAAATTTTCTTTATTCACCAATAAGAAACTAAGTTAAGAGACTACAAATGAATGACACATAATTTATACAAATGCATAACGATTAAAATTAAATAATCAAGCTCAAGATTATTTATATTCATCGTATTCACATTGACTTATGGTATATTACATCTAAAACTGTTCAATATTTTTCTTCACCATCCCAAAGTTTTAGATTTTTTTATCATTAAGCTAAAAACATAAAAGACTATAGTATATGTAAAAAATTAATTATATTTTATTTTTCTACTCCATCACAAAATTTTAGGTTTTTACCCACTAAAAAGCAAAGCTAAAAGACTATAATCCTTGAGATATTTTTTGTATAAAATAGGTAATAATTAAAATAAATAATCAAGCTAGAATTTATTGAAATTTACCATTTTCACATTGAATTATGGTAAGTTAGATGTAAATATATTCAATATGTTTCTTCTACATCACCAAATTTCATGTTTCTTCGTCACTAAGCTGCAGAGTTAAAAGATTGTAAATGAATGACAAATAAATTAAATCCACATGGGTGCTCACTAAAATTAAATATTAAAGCTTAATGCTATTTTTATTCACTATAATTACATTGTATTAAGGTATAATAGATGTAAACAATGTCTATATTTTTCTTCTTCTCCATCACCAAAATTTTGGTTTCTTCACCACTAAGAAACTAAGTTAAGAGACTACAAATGAATGACACATAATTTATACAAATGCATAACGATTAAAATTAAATAATCAAGCTCAAGATTATTTATATTCATCGTATTCACATTGACTTATGGTATATTACATCTAAAAATGTTCATTATTTTTCATTACCATCCCAACGTTTTAGATTTTTTTTATCATTAAGCTAAAAACATAAAAGACTATAGTATATGTAAAAAATTAATTATATTTTATTTTTCTACTCCATCACAAAATTTTAGGTTTTTACCCACTAAAAAACAAAGCTAAAAGACTATAATGCATGAGATATTTTTTATATAAAATAGGTAATAATTAAAATAAATAATTAAGCTAGAATTTATTGAAATTTACCATTTTCAAATTGAATTATGGTAAGTTAGATGTAAATATATTCAATATGTTTCTTCTACATCACCAAATTTCATGTTTCTTCGTCACTAAACCGCATAGTTATAAGACTGTAAATGAATGACAAATAAATTATATCTACATGGGTAATTACTAAAATTAAATATTTAAGCTCAATGCTATTTGTATTCACTATAATCACATTGTATTAAGGTATAATAGATGTAAACAATTTCTATATTTTTCTTCTTCTCCATCACCAAAATTTTGGTTTCTTCACCAATAAGAAACTATGTTAAGAGACTACAAATGAATGACACATAATTTATACAAATGCATACCGATTAAAATTAAATAATCAAGCTCAATATTATTTATATTCATCGTATTCACATTGACTTATGGTATATTACATCTAAAACTGTTTAATATTTTTCTTTACCATCCCAAAGTTTTAGATTTTTTTATCACTAAGCTAAAAACATAAAAGACTATAATATATGTAAAAAATTAATTATATTTTATTTTTCTACTCCATCACAAAATTTTAGGTTTTTACCCACTAAAAAACAAAGCTAAAAGACAATAATGCATGAGATATTTTTTATATAAAATAGGTAATAATTAAAATAAATAATCAAGCTAGAATTTATTGAAATTTACCATTTTCACATTGAATTATGGTAAGTTAGATGTAAATATATTCAATATGTTTCTTCTACATCACCAAATTTCATGTTTCTTCGTCACTAAACCGCAGAGTTATAAGACTGTAAATGAATGACAAATAAATTATATCTACATGGGTAATTACTAAAATTAAATATTTAAGCCCAATGCTATTTGTATTCACTATAATCACATTGTATTAAGGTATAATAGATGTAAACAATTTCTATATTTTTCTTCTTCTCCATCACCAAAGTTTTGGTTTCTTCACCACTAAGAAACTAAGTTAAGAGACTACAAATGAATGACACATAATTTATACAAATGCATAACGATTAAAATTAAATAATCAAGCTCAAGATTATTTATATTCATCGTATTCACATTGACTTATGGTATATTACATCTAAAACTGTTCAATATTTTTCTTCACCATCCCAAAGTTTTAGATTTTTTTATCATTAAGCTAAAAACATAAAAGACTATAGTATATGTAAAAAATTAATTATATTTTATTTTTCTACTCCATCACAAAATTTTAGGTTTTTACCCACTAAAAATCAAAGCTAAAAGACTATAATCCATGAGATATTTTTTATATAAAATAGGTAATAATTAAAATAAATAATCAAGCTAGATTTTATTGATATTTACCATTTTCACATTGAACTATGGTAAGATACATGTAATTATATTCAATATGTTTCTTCTACATCACCAAATTTCATGTTTTATTCGTCACTAAACCGCAGAGTTATAAGACTGTAAATGAATGACAAATAAATTATATCTACATGGGTAATTACTAAAATTAAATATTGAAGCTCAATGCTATTTGTATTCACTATAATTACATTGTATTAAGGTATAATAGATGTAAACAATTTCTATTTTTTTCTTCTTCTCCATCACCAAAATTTTGTTTATTCACCAATAAGAAACTAAGTTAAGAGACTACAAATGAATGACACATAATTTATACAAATGCATACCGATTAAAATTAAATAATCAAGCTCAATATTATTTATATACCTCATATTCACATTGACTTATGGTATATTACATCTAAAACTGTTCAATATTTTTCTTCACCATCCCAAAGTTTTAGATTTTTTTATCACTAAGCTAAAAACATAAAAGACTATAGTATATGTAAAAAATTAATTATATTTTATTTTTCTACTCCATCACAAAATTTTAGGTTTTTACCCACTAAAAAACAAAGCTAAAAGACTATAATCCATGAGATATTTTTTATATAAAATAGGTAATAATTAAAATAAATAATCAAGCTAGAATTTATTGAAATTTACCATTTTCCCATTGAATTATGGTAAGTTAGATGTAAATATATTCAATATGTTTCTTCTACATCACCAAATTTCATGTTTCTTCGTCACTAAACCGCATAGTTATAAGACTGTAAATGAATGACAAATAAATTATATCTACATGGGTAATTACTAAAATTAAATATTTAAGCCCAATGCTATTTGTATTCACTATAATCACATTGTATTAAGGTATAATAGATGTAAACAATTTCTATTTTTTTCTTCTTCTCCATCACCAAAATTTTGTTTATTCACCAATAAGAAACTAAGTTAAGAGACTACAAATGAATGACACATAATTTATACAAATGCATACCGATTAAAATTAAATAATCAAGCTCAATATTATTTATATTCATCGTATTCACATTGACTTATGGTATATTACATCTAAAAATGTTCATTATTTTTCATTACCATCCCAACGTTTTAGATTTTTTTTATCATTAAGCTAAAAACATAAAAGACTATAGTATATGTAAAAAATTAATTATATTTTATTTTTCTACTCCATCACAAAATTTTAGGTTTTTACCCACTAAAAAACAAAGCTAAAAGACTATAATGCATGAGATATTTTTTATATAAAATAGGTAATAATTAAAATAAATAATTAAGCTAGAATTTATTGAAATTTACCATTTTCACATTGAATTATGGTAAGTTAGATGTAAATATATTCAATATGTTTCTTCTACATCACCAAATTTCATGTTTCTTCGTCACTAAACCGCATAGTTATAAGACTGTAAATGAATGACAAATAAATTATATCTACATGGGTAATTACTAAAATTAAATATTTAAGCTCAATGCTATTTGTATTCACTATAATCACATTGTATTAAGGTATAATAGATGTAAACAATTTCTATATTTTTCTTCTTCTCCATCACCAAAATTTTGGTTTCTTCACCAATAAGAAACTATGTTAAGAGACTACAAATGAATGACACATAATTTATACAAATGCATACCGATTAAAATTAAATAATCAAGCTCAATATTATTTATATTCATCGTATTCACATTGACTTATGGTATATTACATCTAAAACTGTTTAATATTTTTCTTTACCATCCCAAAGTTTTAGATTTTTTTATCACTAAGCTAAAAACATAAAAGACTATAATATATGTAAAAAATTAATTATATTTTATTTTTCTACTCCATCACAAAATTTTAGGTTTTTACCCACTAAAAAACAAAGCTAAAAGACAATAATGCATGAGATATTTTTTATATAAAATAGGTAATAATTAAAATAAATAATCAAGCTAGAATTTATTGAAATTTACCATTTTCACATTGAATTATGGTAAGTTAGATGTAAATATATTCAATATGTTTCTTCTACATCACCAAATTTCATGTTTCTTCGTCACTAAACCGCAGAGTTATAAGACTGTAAATGAATGACAAATAAATTATATCTACATGGGTAATTACTAAAATTAAATATTTAAGCCCAATGCTATTTGTATTCACTATAATCACATTGTATTAAGGTATAATAGATGTAAACAATTTCTATATTTTTCTTCTTCTCCATCACCAAAGTTTTGGTTTCTTCACCACTAAGAAACTAAGTTAAGAGACTACAAATGAATGACACATAATTTATACAAATGCATAACGATTAAAATTAAATAATCAAGCTCAAGATTATTTATATTCATCGTATTCACATTGACTTATGGTATATTACATCTAAAACTGTTCAATATTTTTCTTCACCATCCCAAAGTTTTAGATTTTTTTATCATTAAGCTAAAAACATAAAAGACTATAGTATATGTAAAAAATTAATTATATTTTATTTTTCTACTCCATCACAAAATTTTAGGTTTTTACCCACTAAAAATCAAAGCTAAAAGACTATAATCCATGAGATATTTTTTATATAAAATAGGTAATAATTAAAATAAATAATCAAGCTAGATTTTATTGATATTTACCATTTTCACATTGAACTATGGTAAGATACATGTAATTATATTCAATATGTTTCTTCTACATCACCAAATTTCATGTTTTATTCGTCACTAAACCGCAGAGTTATAAGACTGTAAATGAATGACAAATAAATTATATCTACATGGGTAATTACTAAAATTAAATATTGAAGCTCAATGCTATTTGTATTCACTATAATTACATTGTATTAAGGTATAATAGATGTAAACAATTTCTATTTTTTTCTTCTTCTCCATCACCAAAATTTTGTTTATTCACCAATAAGAAACTAAGTTAAGAGACTACAAATGAATGACACATAATTTATACAAATGCATACCGATTAAAATTAAATAATCAAGCTCAATATTATTTATATACCTCATATTCACATTGACTTATGGTATATTACATCTAAAACTGTTCAATATTTTTCTTCACCATCCCAAAGTTTTAGATTTTTTTATCACTAAGCTAAAAACATAAAAGACTATAGTATATGTAAAAAATTAATTATATTTTATTTTTCTACTCCATCACAAAATTTTAGGTTTTTACCCACTAAAAAACAAAGCTAAAAGACTATAATCCATGAGATATTTTTTATATAAAATAGGTAATAATTAAAATAAATAATCAAGCTAGAATTTATTGAAATTTACCATTTTCCAATTGAATTATGGTAAGTTAGATGTAAATATATTCAATATGTTTCTTCTACATCACCAAATTTCATGTTTCTTCGTCACTAAACCGCATAGTTATAAGACTGTAAATGAATGACAAATAAATTATATCTACATGGGTAATTACTAAAATTAAATATTTAAGCCCAATGCTATTTGTATTCACTATAATCACATTGTATTAAGGTATAATAGATGTAAACAATTTCTATATTTTTCTTCTTCTCCATCACCAAAATTTTGGTTTCTTCACCACTAAGAAACTAAGTTAAGAGACTACAAATGAATGACACATAATTTATACAAATGCATAACGATTAAAATTAAATAATCAAGCTCAAGATTATTTATATTCATCGTATTCACATTGACTTATGGTATATTACATCTAAAACTGTTCAATATTTTTCTTCACCATCCCAAAGTTTTAGATTTTTTTATCATTAAGCTAAAAACATAAAAGACTATATTATATGTAAAAAGTTAATTATATTTTATTTTTCTACTCCATCACAAAATTTTAGGTTTTTACCCACTAAAAAACAAAGCTAAAAGACTATAATCCATGAGATATTTTTTATATAAAATAGTTAATAATTAAAATAAATAATCAAGCTAGAATTTATTGATATTTACAATTTTCACATTGAATTATGGTAAGTTAGATGTAAATATATTCGATATGTTTCTTCTACATCACCAAATTTCATGTTTCTTTGTCACTAAGCTGCAGAGTTAAAAGATTGTAAATGAATGACAAATAAATTAAATCCACATGGGTGCTCACTAAAATTAAATATTAAAGCTTAATGCTATTTGTATTCACTATAATCACATTGTATTAAGGTATAATAGATGTAAACAATTTCTATATTTTTCTTCTTCTCCATCACCAAAATTTTGGTTTCTTCACCAATAAGAAACTATGTTAAGAGACTACAAATGAATGACACATAATTTATACAAATGCATACCGATTAAAATTAAATAATCAAGCTCAATATTATTTATATACCTCATATTCACATTGACTTATGGTATATTACATCTAAAACTGTTTAATATTTTTCTTTACCATCCCAAAGTTTTAGATTTTTTTATCACTAAGCTAAAAACATAAAAGACTATAATATATGTAAAAAATTAATTATATTTTATTTTTCTACTCCATCAATAAATTTTAGGTTTTTACCCACTAAAAAACAAAGCTAAAAGACAATAATGCAAGAGATATTTTTTATATAAAATAGGTAATAATTAAAATAAATAATCAAGCTAGAATTAATTGAAATTTACCATTTTCACATTGAATTATGGTAAGTTAGATGTAAATATATTCAATATGTTTCTTCTACATCACCAAATTTCATGTTTCTTCGTCACTAAACCGCAGAGTTATAAGACTGTAAATGAATGACAAATAAATTATATCTACATGGGTAATTACTAAAATTAAATATTTAAGCCCAATGCTATTTGTATTCACTATAATCACATTGTATTAAGATATAATAGATGTAAACAATTTCTATACTTTTCTTCTTCTCCATCACCAAAATTTTGGTTTCTTCACCACTAAGAAACTAAGTTAAGAGACTACAAATGAATGACACATAATTTATACAAATGCATAACGATTAAAATTAAATAATCAAGCTCAAGATTATTTATATTCATCCTATTCACATTGACTTATGGTATATTACATCTAAAACTGTTCAATATTTTTCTTCACCATCCCAAAGTTTTAGATTTTTTTATCATTAAGCTAAAAACATAAAAGACTATAGTATATGTAAAAAATTAATTATATTTTATTTTTCTACTCCATCACAAAATTTTAGGTTTTTACCCACTAAAAATCAAAGCTAAAAGACTATAACCCATGAGATATTTTTTATATAAAATAGGTAATAATTAAAATAAATAATCAAGCTAGATTTTATTGATATTTACCATTTTCACATTGAACTATGGTAAGATACATGTAAATATATTCAATATGTTTCTTCTACATCACCAAATATCATGTTTTATTCGTCACTAAGCCGCAGAGTTATAAGACTGTAAATGAATGACAAATAAATTATATCTACATGGGTAATTACTAAAATTAAATATTGAAGCTCAATGCTATTTGTATTCACTATAATTACATTGTATTAAGGTATAATAGATGTAAACAATTTCTATATTTTTCTTCTTCTCCATCACCAAAATTTTGTTTATTCACCAATAAGAAACTAAGTTAAGAGACTACAAATGAATGACACATAATTTATACAAATGCATACCGATTAAAATTAAATAATCAAGCTCAATATTATTTATATACCTCATATTCACATTGACTTATGGTATATTACATCTAAAACTGTTTAATATTTTTCTTTACCATCCCAAAGTTTTAGATTTTTTTATCACTAAGCTAAAAACATAAAAGACTATAATATATGTAAAAAATTAATTATATTTTATTTTTCTACTCCATCACAAAATTTTAGGTTTTTACCCACTAAAAACAAAGCTAAAAGACAATAATGCATGAGATATTTTTTATATAAAATAGGTAATAATTAAAATAAATAATCAAGCTAGAATTTATTGAAATTTACCATTTTCACATTGAATTATGGTAAGTTAGATGTAAATATATTCGATATGTTTCTTCTACATCACCAAATTTCATGTTTCTTTGTCACTAAGCTGCAGAGTTAAAAGATTGTAAATGAATGACAAATAAATTAAATCCACATGGGTGCTCACTAAAATTAAATATTAAAGCTTAATGCTATTTTTATTCACTATAATTACATTGTATTAAGGTATAATAGATGTAAACAATGTCTATATTTTTCTTCTTCTCCATCACCAAAATTTTGGTTTCTTCACCACTAAGAAACTAAGTTAAGAGACTACAAATGAATGACACATAATTTATACAAATGCATAACGATTAAAATTAAATAATCAAGCTCAAGATTATTTATATTCATCGTATTCACATTGACTTATGGTATATTACATCTAAAAATGTTCATTATTTTTCATTACCATCCCAACGTTTTAGATTTTTTTTATCATTAAGCTAAAAACATAAAAGACTATAGTATATGTAAAAAATTAATTATATTTTATTTTTCTACTCCATCACAAAATTTTAGGTTTTTACCCACTAAAAAACAAAGCTAAAAGACTATAATGCATGAGATATTTTTTATATAAAATAGGTAATAATTAAAATAAATAATTAAGCTAGAATTTATTGAAATTTACCATTTTCACATTGAATTATGGTAAGTTAGATGTAAATATATTCAATATGTTTCTTCTACATCACCAAATTTCATGTTTCTTCGTCACTAAACCGCATAGTTATAAGACTGTAAATGAATGACAAATAAATTATATCTACATGGGTAATTACTAAAATTAAATATTTAAGCTCAATGCTATTTGTATTCACTATAATCACATTGTATTAAGGTATAATAGATGTAAACAATTTCTATATTTTTCTTCTTCTCCATCACCAAAATTTTGGTTTCTTCACCAATAAGAAACTATGTTAAGAGACTACAAATGAATGACACATAATTTATACAAATGCATACCGATTAAAATTAAATAATCAAGCTCAATATTATTTATATTCATCGTATTCACATTGACTTATGGTATATTACATCTAAAACTGTTTAATATTTTTCTTTACCATCCCAAAGTTTTAAATTTTTTTATCACTAAGCTAAAAACATAAAAGACTATAATATATGTAAAAAATTAATTATATTTTATTTTTCTACTCCATCACAAAATTTTAGGTTTTTACCCACTAAAAAACAAAGCTAAAAGACAATAATGCATGAGATATTTTTTATATAAAATAGGTAATAATTAAAATAAATAATCAAGCTAGAATTTATTGAAATTTACCATTTTCACATTGAATTATGGTAAGTTAGATGTAAATATATTCAATATGTTTCTTCTACATCACCAAATTTCATGTTTCTTCGTCACTAAACCGCAGAGTTATAAGACTGTAAATGAATGACAAATAAATTATATCTACATGGGTAATTACTAAAATTAAATATTTAAGCCCAATGCTATTTGTATTCACTATAATCACATTGTATTAAGGTATAATAGATGTAAACAATTTCTATATTTTTCTTCTTCTCCATCACCAAAGTTTTGGTTTCTTCACCACTAAGAAACTAAGTTAAGAGACTACAAATGAATGACACATAATTTATACAAATGCATAACAATTAAAATTAAATAATCAAGCTCAAGATTATTTATATTCATCGTATTCACATTGACTTATGGTATATTACTTCTAAAACTGTTCAATATTTTTCTTCACCATCCCAAAGTTTTAGATTTTTTTATCACTAAGCTAAAAACATAAAAGAATATAGTATATGTAAAAAATTAATTATATTTTATTTTTCTACTCCATCACAAAATTTTAGGTTTTTACCCACTAAAAATCAAAGCTAAAAGACTATAATCCATGAGATATTTTTTATATAAAATAGGTAATAATTAAAATAAATAATCAAGCTAGAATTTATTGAAATTTACCATTTTCACATTGAAGTATGGTAAGTTAGATGTAAATATATTCAATATGTTTCTTCTACATCACCAAATTTCATGTTTCTTCGTCACTAAACCGCATAGTTATAAGACTGTAAATGAATGACAAATAAATTATATCTACATGGGTAATTACTAAAATTAAATATTTAAGCCCAATGCTATTTGTATTCACTATAATCACATTGTATTAAGGTATAATAGATGTAAACAATTTCTATATTTTTCTTCTTCTCCATCACCAAAATTTTGGTTTCTTCACCACTAAGAAACTAAGTTAAGAGACTACAAATGAATGACACATAATTTATACAAATGCATAACGATTAAAATTAAATAATCAAGCTCAAGATTATTTATATTCATCGTATTCACATTGACTTATGGTATATTACATCTAAAACTGTTCAATATTTTTCTTCACCATCCCAAAGTTTTAGATTTTTTTATCATTAAGCTAAAAACATAAAAGACTATATTATATGTAAAAAGTTAATTATATTTTATTTTTCTACTCCATCACAAAATTTTAGGTTTTTACCCACTAAAATACAAAGCTAAAAGACTATAATCCATGAGATATTTTTTATATAAAATAGTTAATAATTAAAATAAATAATCAAGCTAGAATTTATTGATATTTACAATTTTCACATTGAATTATGGTAAGTTAGATGTAAATATATTCGATATGTTTCTTCTACATCACCAAATTTCATGTTTCTTTGTCACTAAGCTGCAGAGTTAAAAGATTGTAAATGAATGACAAATAAATTAAATCCACATGGGTGCTCACTAAAATTAAATATTAAAGCTTAATGCTATTTGTATTCACTATAATCACATTGTATTAAGGTATAATAGATGTAAACAATTTCTATATTTTTCTTCTTCTCCATCACCAAAATTTTGGTTTCTTCACCAATAAGAAACTATGTTAAGAGACTACAAATGAATGACACATAATTTATACAAATGCATACCGATTAAAATTAAATAATCAAGCTCAATATTATTTATATACCTCATATTCACATTGACTTATGGTATATTACATCTAAAACTGTTTAATATTTTTCTTTACCATCCCAAAGTTTTAGATTTTTTTATCACTAAGCTAAAAACATAAAAGACTATAATATATGTAAAAAATTAATTATATTTTATTTTTCTACTCCATCACAAAATTTTAGGTTTTTACCCACTAAAAAACAAAGCTAAAAGACAATAATGCATGAGATATTTTTTATATAAAATAGGTAATAATTAAAATAAATAATCAAGCTAGAATTTATTGAAATTTACCATTTTCACATTGAATTATGGTAAGTTAGATGTAAATATATTCAATATGTTTCTTCTACATCACCAAATTTCATGTTTCTTCGTCACTAAACCGCAGAGTTATAAGACTGTAAATGAATGACAAATAAATTATATCTACATGGGTAATTACTAAAATTAAATATTTAAGCCCAATGCTATTTGTATTCACTATAATCACATTGTATTAAGGTATAATAGATGTAAACAATTTCTATATTTTTCTTCTTCTCCATCACCAAAATTTTGGTTTCTTCACCACTAAGAAACTAAGTTAAGAGACTACAAATGAATGACACATAATTTATACAAATGCATAACGATTAAAATTAAATAATCAAGCTCAAGATTATTTATATTCATCGTATTCACATTGACTTATGGTATATTACATCTAAAACTGTTCAATATTTTTCTTCACCATCCCAAAGTTTTAGATTTTTTTATCATTAAGCTAAAAACATAAAAGAGTATAGTATATGTAAAAAATTAATTATATTTTATTTTTCTACTCCATCACAAAATTTTAGGTTTTTACCCACTAAAAAACAAAGCTAAAAGACTATAATCCATGAGATATTTTTTATATAAAATAGGTAATAATTAAAATAAATAATCAAGCTAGATTTTATTGATATTTACCATTTTCACATTGAACTATGGTAAGATACATGTAATTATATTCAATATGTTTCTTCTACATCACCAAATTTCATGTTTCTTCGTCACTAAACCGCAGAGTTATAAGACTGTAAATGAATGACATAAATTTATCTACATGGGTAATTACTAAAATTAAATATTGAAGCTCAATGCTATTTGTATTCACTATAATTACATTGTATTAAGGTATAATAGATGTAAACAATTTCTATATTTTTCTTCTTCTCCTTCACCAAAATTTTGTTTATTCACCAATAAGAAACTAAGTTAAGAGACTACAAATGAATGACACATAATTTATACAAATGCATACCGATTAAAATTAAATAATCAAGCTCAATATTATTTATATACCTCATATTCACATTGACTTATGGTATATTACATCTAAAACTGTTCAATATTTTTCTTCACCATCCCAAAGTTTTAGATTTTTTTATCACTAAGCTAAAAACATAAAAGACTATAGTATATGTAAAAAATTAATTATATTTTATTTTTCTACTCCATCACAAAATTTTAGGTTTTTACCCACTAAAAAACAAAGCTAAAAGACTATAATCCATGAGATATTTTTTATATAAAATAGGTAATAATTAAAATAAATAATCAAGCTAGAATTTATTGAAATTTACCATTTTCACATTGAATTATGGTAAGTTAGATGTAAATATATTCAATATGTTTCTTCTACATCACCAAATTTCATGTTTCTTCGTCACTAAGCTGCAGAGTTAAAAGATTGTAAATGAATGACAAATAAATTAAATCAACATGGGTGCTCACTAAAATTAAATATTAAAGCTTAATGCTATTTGTATTCACTATAATCACATTGTATTAAGGTATAATAGATGTAAACAATTTCTATATTTTTCTTCTTCTCCATCACCAAAATTTTGGTTTCTTCACCACTAAGAAACTAAGTTAAGAGACTACAAATGAATGACACATAATTTATACAAATGCATAACGATTAAAATTAAATAATCAAGCTCAAGATTATTTATATTCATCGTATTCACATTGACTTATGGTATATTACATCTAAAACTGTTCAATATTTTTCTTCACCATCCCAAAGTTTTAGATTTTTTTATCATTAAGCTAAAAACATAAAAGAGTATAGTATATGTAAAAAATTAATTATATTTTATTTTTCTACTCCATCACAAAATTTTAGGTTTTTACCCACTAAAAAACAAAGCTAAAAGACTATAATCCATGAGATATTTTTTATATAAAATAGGTAATAATTAAAATAAATAATCAAGCTAGATTTTATTGATATTTACCATTTTCACATTGAACTATGGTAAGATACATGTAATTATATTCAATATGTTTCTTCTACATCACCAAATTTCATGTTTCTTCGTCACTAAACCGCAGAGTTATAAGACTGTAAATGAATGACATAAATTTATCTACATGGGTAATTACTAAAATTAAATATTGAAGCTCAATGCTATTTGTATTCACTATAATTACATTGTATTAAGGTATAATAGATGTAAACAATTTCTATATTTTTCTTCTTCTCCTTCACCAAAATTTTGTTTATTCACCAATAAGAAACTAAGTTAAGAGACTACAAATGAATGACACATAATTTATACAAATGCATACCGATTAAAATTAAATAATCAAGCTCAATATTATTTATATACCTCATATTCACATTGACTTATGGTATATTACATCTAAAACTGTTCAATATTTTTCTTCACCATCCCAAAGTTTTAGATTTTTTTATCACTAAGCTAAAAACATAAAAGACTATAGTATATGTAAAAAATTAATTATATTTTATTTTTCTACTCCATCACAAAATTTTAGGTTTTTACCCACTAAAATACAAAGCTAAAAGACTATAATCCATGAGATATTTTTTATATAAAATAGTTAATAATTAAAATAAATAATCAAGCTAGAATTTATTGATATTTACAATTTTCACATTGAATTATGGTAAGTTAGATGTAAATATATTCGATATGTTTCTTCTACATCACCAAATTTCATGTTTCTTTGTCACTAAGCTGCAGAGTTAAAAGATTGTAAATGAATGACAAATAAATTAAATCAACATGGGTGCTCACTAAAATTAAATATTAAAGCTTAATGCTATTTGTATTCACTATAATCACATTGTATTAAGGTATAATAGATGTAAACAATTTCTATATTTTTCTTCTTCTCCATCACCAAAATTTTGGTTTCTTCACCAATAAGAAACTATGTTAAGAGACTACAAATGAATGACACATAATTTATACAAATGCATACCGATTAAAATTAAATAATCAAGCTCAATATTATTTATATACCTCATATTCACATTGACTTATGGTATATTACATCTAAAACTGTTTAATATTTTTCTTTACCATCCCAAAGTTTTAGATTTTTTTATCACTAAGCTAAAAACATAAAAGACTATAATATATGTAAAAAATTAATTATATTTTATTTTTCTACTCCATCACAAAATTTTAGGTTTTTACCCACTAAAAAACAAAGCTAAAAGACTATAATCCATGAGATATTTTTTATATAAAATAGGTAATAATTAAAATAAATAATCAAGCTAGATTTTATTGATATTTACCATTTTCACATTGAACTATGGTAAGATACATGTAATTATATTCAATATGTTTCTTCTACATCACCAAATTTCATGTTTCTTCGTCACTAAACCGCAGAGTTATAAGACTGTAAATGAATGACATAAATTTATCTACATGGGTAATTACTAAAATTAAATATTTAAGCTCAATGCTATTTGTATTTACTATAATCACATTGTATTAAGGTATAATAGAAGTAAACAATTTCTATATTTTTCTTCTTTTCCATCACCAAAATTTTGGTTTATTCACCACTAAGAAACTAAGTTAAGAGACTACAAATGAATGACACATAATTTATACAAATGCATAACGATTAAAATTAAATAATCAAGCTCAAGATTATTTATATTCATCGTATTCACATTGACTTATGGTATATTACATCTAAAACTGTTCAATATTTTTCTTCACCATCCCAAAGTTTTAGATTTTTTTATCATTAAGCTAAAAACATAAAAGACTATAGTATATGTAAAAAATTATTTATATTTTATTTTTCTACTCCATCACAAAATTTTAGGTTTTTACCCACTAAAAAACAAAGCTAAAAGACTATAATCCTTGAGATATTTTTTTATATAAAATAGGTAATAATTAAAATAAATAATCAAGCTAGAATTTATTGAAATTTACCATTTTCACATTGAACTATGGTAAGATACATGTAAATATATTCAATATGTTTCTTCTACATCACCAAATTTCATGTTTCTTCGTCACTAAACCGCATAGTTATAAGACTGTAAATGAATGACAAATAAATTATATCTACATGGGTAATTACTAAAATTAAATATTTAAGCTCAATGCTATTTGTATTCACTATAATCACATTGTATTAAGGTATAATAGATGTAAACAATTTCTATATTTTTCTTCTTCTCTATCACCAAAATTTTGGTTTCTTCACCACTAAGAAACTAAGTTAAGAGACTACAAATGAATGACACATAATTTATACAAATGCATAACGATTAAAATTAAATAATCAAGCTCAAGATTATTTATATTCATCGTATTCACATTGACTTATGGTATATTACATCTAAAACTGTTCAATATTTTTCTTCACCATCCCAAAGTTTTAGATTTTTTTATCATTAAGCTAAAAACATAAAAGACTATATTATATGTAAAAAGTTAATTATATTTTATTTTTCTACTCCATCACAAAATTTTAGATTTTTACCCACTAAAAAACAAAGCTAAAAGACTATAATCCATGAGATATTTTTTATATAAAATAGTTAATAATTAAAATAAATAATCAAGCTAGAATTTATTGATATTTACAATTTTCACATTGAATTATGGTAAGTTAGATGTAAATATATTCGATATGTTTCTTCTACATCACCAAATTTCATGTTTCTTTGTCACTAAGCTGCAGAGTTAAAAGATTGTAAATGAATGACAAATAAATTAAATCCACATGGGTGCTCACTAAAATTAAATATTAAAGCTTAATGCTATTTGTATTCACTATAATCACATTGTATTAAGGTATAATAGATGTAAACAATTTCTATATTTTTCTTCTTCTCCATCACCAAAATTTTGGTTTCTTCACCAATAAGAAACTATGTTAAGAGACTACAAATGAATGACACATAATTTATACAAATGCATACCGATTAAAATTAAATAATCAAGCTCAATATTATTTATATTCATCGTATTCACATTGACTTATGGTATATTACATCTAAAACTGTTTAATATATTTCTTTACCATCCCAAAGTTTTAGATTTTTTTATCACTAAGCTAAAAACATAAAAGACTATAATATATGTAAAAAATTATTTATATTTTATTTTTCTACTCCATCACAAAATTTTAGGTTTTTACCCACTAAAAAACAAAGCTAAAAGACAATAATGCATGAGATATTTTTTATATAAAATAGGTAATAATTAAAATAAATAATCAAGCTAGAATTTATTGAAATTTACCATTTTCACATTGAATTATGGTAAGTTAGATGTAAATATATTCAATATGTTTCTTCTACATCACCAAATTTCATGTTTCTTCGTCACTAAACCGCAGAGTTATAAGACTGTAAATGAATGACAAATAAATTATATCTACATGGGTAATTACTAAAATTAAATATTTAAGCCCAATGCTATTTGTATTCACTATAATCACATTGTATTAAGGTATAATAGATGTAAACAATTTCTATATTTTTCTTCTTCTCTATCACCAAAATTTTGGTTTCTTCACCACTAAGAAACTAAGTTAGGAGACTACAAATGAATGACACATAATTTATACAAATGCATAACGATTAAAATTAAATAATCAAGCTCAAGATTATTTATATTCATCGTATTCACATTGACTTATGGTATATTACATCTAAAACTGTTCAATATTTTTCTTCACCATCCCAAAGTTTTGGATTTTTTTATCATTAAGCTAAAAACATAAAAGACTATATTATATGTCAAAAGTTAATTATATTTTATTTTTCTACTCCATCACAAAATATTAGGTTTTTACCCACTAAAAAACAAAGCTAAAAGACTATAATCCATGAGATATTTTTTATATAAAATAGTTAATAATTAAAATAAATAATCAAGCTAGAATTTATTGATATTTACAATTTTCACATTGAATTATGGTAAGTTAGATGTAAATATATTCGATATGTTTCTTCTACATCACCAAATTTCATGTTTCTTTGTCACTAAGCTGCAGAGTTAAAAGATTGTAAATGAATGACAAATAAATTAAATCCACATGGGTGCTCACTAAAATTAAATATTTAAGCCCAATGCTATTTGTATTCACTATAATCACATTGTATTAAGGTATAATAGATGTAAACAATTTCTATATTTTTCTTCTTCTCCATCACCAAAATTTTGGTTTCTTCACCACTAAGAAACTAAGTTAAGAGACTACAAATGAATGACACATAATTTATACAAATGCATAACGATTAAAATTAAATAATCAAGCTCAAGATTATTTATATTCATCGTATTCACATTGACTTATGGTATATTACATCTAAAACTGTTCAATATTTTTCTTCACCATCCCAAAGTTTTAGATTTTTTTATCATTAAGCTAAAAACATAAAAGACTATAGTATATGTAAAAAATTAATTATATTTTATTTTTCTACTCCATCACAAAATTTTAGGTTTTTACCCATTAAAAATCAAAGCTAAAAGACTATAATCCATGAGATATTTTTTATATAAAATAGGTAATAATTAAAATAAATAATCAAGCTAGATTTTATTGATATTTACCATTTTCACATTGAACTATGGTAAGATACATGTAAATATATTCAATATGTTTCTTCTACATCACCAAATATCATGTTTTATTCATCACTAAGCCGCAGAGTTATAAGACTGTAAATGAATGACAAATAAATTATATCTACATGGGTAATTACTAAAATTAAATATTGAAGCTCAATGCTATTTGTATTCACTATAATTACATTGTATTAAGGTATAATAGATGTAAACAATTTCTATATTTTTCTTCTTCTCCATCACCAAAATTTTGTTTATTCACCAATAAGAAACTAAGTTAAGAGACTACAAATGAATGACACATAATTTATACAAATTCATACCGATTAAAATTAAATAATCAAGCTCAATATTATTTATATACCTCATATTCACATTGACTTATGGTATATTACATCTAAAACTGTTCAATATTTTTCTTCACCATCCCAAAGTTTTAGATTTTTTTATCATTAAGCTAAAAACATAAAAGACTATAGTATATGTAAAAAATTATTTATATTTTATTTTTCTACTCCATCACAAAATTTTAGGTTTTTACCCACTAAAAAACAAAGCTAAAAGACTATAATCCTTGAGATATTTTTTATATAAAATAGGTAATAATTAAAATAAATAATCAAGCTAGAATTTATTGAAATTTACCATTTTCACATTGAATTATGGTAAGTTAGATGTAAATATATTCAATATGTTTCTTCTACATCACCAAATTTCATGTTTCTTCGTCACTAAACCGCGGAGTTATAAGACTGTAAATGAATGACAAATAAATTATATCTACATGGGTAATTACTAATATTAAATATTTAAGCCCAATGCTATTTGTATTCACTATAATCACATTGTATTAAGGTATAATAGATGTAAACAATTTCTATATTTTTCTTCTTCTCTATCACCAAAATTTTGGTTTCTTCACCACTAAGAAACTAAGTTAGGAGACTACAAATGAATGACACATAATTTATACAAATGCATAACGATTAAAATTAAATAATCAAGCTCAAGATTATTTATATTCATCGTATTCACATTGACTTATGGTATATTACATCTAAAGCTGTTCAATATTTTTCTTCACCATCCCAAAGTTTTAGATTTTTTTATCATTAAGCTAAAAACATAAAAGACTATATTATATGTCAAAAGTTAATTATATTTTATTTTTCTACTCCATCACAAAATATTAGGTTTTTACCCACTAAAAAACAAAGCTAAAAGACTATAATCCATGAGATATTTTTTATATAAAATAGTTAATAATTAAAATAAATAATCAAGCTAGAATTTATTGATATTTACAATTTTCACATTGAATTATGGTAAGTTAGATGTAAATATATTCGATATGTTTCTTCTACATCACCAAATTTCATGTTTCTTTGTCACTAAGCTGCAGAGTTAAAAGATTGTAAATGAATGACAAATAAATTAAATCCACATGGGTGCTCACTAAAATTAAATATTAAAGCTTAATGCTATTTGTATTCACTATAATCACATTGTATTAAGGTATAATAGATGTAAACAATTTCTATATTTTTCTTCTTCTCCATCACCAAAATTTTGGTTTCGTCACCAATAAGAAACTATGTTAAGAGACTACAAATGAATGACACATAATTTATACAAATGCATAACGATTAAAATTAAATAATCAAGCTCAAGATTATTTATATTCATCGTATTCACATTGACTTATGGTATATTACATCTAAAACTGTTCAATATTTTTCTTCACCATCCCAAAGTTTTAGATTTTTTTATCACTAAGCTAAAAACATAAAAGACTATAGTATATGTAAAAAATTATTTATATTTTATTTTTCTACTCCATCACAAAATTTTAGGTTTTTACCCACTAAAAAACAAAGCTAAAAGACAATAATGCATGAGATATTTTTTATATAAAATAGGTAATAATTAAAATAAATAATCAAGCTAGAATTTATTAAAATTTACCATTTTCACATTGAATTATGGTAAGTTAGATGTAAATATATTCAATATGTTTCTTCTACATCACCAAATTTCATGTTTCTTCGTCACTAAATCGCAGAGTTATAAGACTGTAAATGAATGACAAATAAATTATATCTACATGGGTAATTACTAAAATTAAATATTTAAGCCCAATGCTATTTGTATTCACTATAATCACATTGTATTAAGGTATAATAGATGTAAACAATTTCTATATTTTTCTTCTTCTCCATCACCAAAATTTTGGTTTCTTCACCACTAAGAAACTAAGTTAAAAGACTACAAATGAATGACACATAATTTATACAAATGCATAATGATTAAAATTAAATAATCAAGCTCAAGATTATTTATATTCATCGTATTCACATTGACTTATGGTATATTACATCTAAAACTGTTCAATATTTTTCTTCACCATCCCAAAGTTTTAGATTTTTTTATCATTAAGCTAAAAACATAAAAGACTATAGTATATGTAAAAAATTAATTATATTTTATTTTTCTACTCCATCACAAAATTTTAGGTTTTTACCCACTAAAAATCAAAGCTAAAAGACTATAATCCATGAGATATTTTTTATATAAAATAGGTAATAATTAAAATAAATAATCAAGCTAGATTTTATTGATATTTACCATTTTCACATTGAACTATGGTAAGATACATGTAAATATATTCAATATGTTTCTTCTACATCACCAAATATCATGTTTTATTCGTCACTAAGCCGCAGAGTTATAAGACTGTAAATGATTGACAAATAAATTATATCTACATGGGTAATTACTAAAATTAAATATTGAAGCTCAATGCTATTTGTATTCACTATAATTACATTGTATTAAGGTATAATAGATGTAAACAATTTCTATATTTTTCTTCTTCTCCATCACCAAAATTTTGTTTATTCACCAATAAGAAACTAAGTTAAGGGACTACAAATGAATGACACATAATTTATACAAATGCATACCGATTAAAATTAAATAATCAAGGTCAATATTATTTATATACCTCATATTCACATTGACTTATGGTATATTACATCTAAAACTGTTTAATATTTTTCTTTACCATCCCAAAGTTTTAGATTTTTTTATCACTAAGCTAAAAACATAAAAGACTATAGTATATGTAAAAAATTAATTATATTTTATTTTTCTACTCCATCACAAAATTTTAGGTTTTTACCCACTAAAAAACAAAGCTAAAAGACTATAATCCATGAAATATTTTTTATATAAAATAGGTAATAATTAAAATAAATAATCAAGCTAGAATTTATTGATATTTACCATTTTCACATTGAATTATGGTAAGTTATATGTAAATATATTCAATATGTTTCTTCTATATCACCAAATTTCATGTTTCTTCGTCACTAAACCGCAGAGTTATAAGACTGTAAATGAATGACAAATAAATTTATCTACATGGGTAATTACTAAAATTAAATATTTAAGCTCAATGCTATTTGTATTTACTATAATCACATTGTATTAAGGTATAATAGAAGTAAACAATTTCTATATTTTTCTTCTTTTCCATCACCAAAATTTTGGTTTCTTCACCACTAAGAAACTAAGTTAAGAGACTACAAATGAATGACACATAATTTATACAAATGCATAACGATTAAAATTAAATAATCAAGCTCAAGATTATTTATATTCATCGTATTCACATTGACTTATGGTATATTACATCTAAAACTGTTCAATATTTTTCTTCACCATCCAAAAGTTTTAGATTTTTTTATCAGTAAGCTAAAAACATAAAAGACTATAGTATATGTAAAAAATTAATTATATTTTATTTTTCTACTCCATCACAAAATTTTAGGTTTTTACCCACTAAAAAACAAAGCTAAAAGACTATAATCCTTGAGATATTTTTTATAGAAAATATGTAATAATTAAAATAAATAATCAAGCTAGAATTTATTGATATTTACCATTTTCACATTGAATTATGGTAAGTTATATGTAAATATATTCAATATGTTTCTTCTATATCACCAAATTTCATGTTTCTTCGTCACTAAACCGCAGAGTTATAAGACTGTAAATGAATGACAAATAAATTTATCTACATGGGTAATTACTAAAATTAAATATTTAAGCTCAATGCTATTTGTATTTACTATAATCACATTGTATTAAGGTATAATAGAAGTAAACAATTTCTATATTTTTCTTCTTTTCCATCACCAAAATTTTGGTTTCTTCACCACTAAGAAACTAAGTTAAGAGACTACAAATGAATGACACATAATTTATACAAATGCATAACGATTAAAATTAAATAATCAAGCTCAAGATTATTTATATTCATCGTATTCACATTGACTTATGGTATATTACATCTAAAACTGTTCAATATTTTTCTTCACCATCCAAAAGTTTTAGATTTTTTTATCATTAAGCT
Source organism: Lathyrus sativus (assembly GCA_963859935.3). NCBI lineage: Eukaryota > Viridiplantae > Streptophyta > Magnoliopsida > Fabales > Fabaceae > Lathyrus > Lathyrus sativus. The sequence goes on along the minus strand of OZ012738.1, from coordinate 3,398,034 downwards.
AAAAACATAAAAGACTATAGTATATGTAAAAAATTAATTATATTTTATTTTTCTACTCCATCACAAAATTTTAGGTTTTTACCCACTAAAAAACAAAGCTAAAAGACTATAATCCTTGAGATATTTTTTATAGAAAATATGTAATAATTAAAATAAATAATCAAGCTAGAATTTATTGAAATTTACCATTTTCACATTGAATTATGGTAAGTTAGATGTAAATATATTCAATATGTTTCTTCTACATCACCAAATTTCATGTTTCTTCGTCACTAAACCGCGGAGTTATAAGACTGTAAATGAATGACAAATAAATTATATCTACATGGGTAATTACTAAAATTAAATATTTAAGCTCAATGCTATTTGTATTCTCTATAATCACATTGTATTAAGGTATAATAGATGTAAACAATTTCTATATTTTTCTTCTTCTCTATCACCAAAATTTTGGTTTCTTCACCACTAAGAAACTAAGTTAAGAGACTACAAATGAATGACACATAATTTATACAAATGCATAACGATTAAAATTAAATAATCAAGCTCAAGATTATTTATATTCATCGTATTCACATTGACTTATGGTATATTACATCTAAAACTGTTCAATATTTTTCTTCACCATCCCAAAGTTTTAGATTTTTTTATCATTAAGCTAAAAACATAAAAGACTATAGTATATGTAAAAAGTTAATTATATTTTATTTTTCTACTCCATCACAAAATTTTAGGTTTTTATCCACTAAAAAACAAAGCTAAAAGACTATAATCCATGAGATATTTTTTTATATAAAATAGGTAATAATTAAAATAAATAATCAAGCTAGAATTTATTGATATTTACCATTTTCACATTGAATTATGGTAAGTTAGATGTAAATATATTCAATATGTTTCTTCTACATCACCAAATTTCATGTTTCTTCGTCACGAAGCTGCAGAGTTAAAAGACTATAAATGAATGACAAATAAATTAAATCTACATGGGTGCTCACTAAAATTAAATATTAAAGCTTAATCCTATTTGTATTCACTATAATCACATTGTATTAAGGTATAATAGATGTAAACAATTTCTATATTTTTCTTCTTCAACATCACCAAAATTTTGGTTTATTCACCAATAAGAAACTAAGTTAAGAGACAACAAATGAATGACATATAATTTATACAAATGCATACCGATTAAAATTAAATAATCAAGCTCAATATTATTTATATACCTCATATTCACATTGACTTATGGTATATTACATCTAAAACTGTTTAATATTTTTCTTTACCATCCCCAAGTTTTAGATTTTTTTATCACTAAGCTAAAAACATAAAAGACTATAGTATATGTAAAAAATTAATTATATTTTATTTTTCTACTCCATCACAAAATTTTAGGTTTTTACCCAATAAAAAACAAAGCTAAAAGACTATAATGCATGAGATATTTTTTATATAAAATAGGTAATAATTAAAATAAAAAATCAAGCTAGAATTTATTGAAATTTACCATTTTCACATTGAATTAATGTAAGTTAGATGTAAATATATCTAATATGTTTCTTCTACATCACCAAATTTCATGTTTCTTCGTCACTAAACCGTAGAGTTATAAGACTGTAAATGAATGACAAATAAATTATATCTACATGGGTAATTACTAAAATTAAATATTTAAGCTCAATGCTATTTGTATTCACTATAATCACATTGTATTAAGGTATAATAGATGTAAACAATTTCTATATTTTTCTTCTTCTCCATCACCAAAATTTTGGTTTCTTCACCACTAAGAAACTAAGTTAAGAGACTACAAATGAATGACACATAATTTATACAAATGCATAACGATTAAAATTAAATAATCAAGCTCAAGATTTTATATTCATCGTATTCACATTGACTTATGGTATATTACATCTAAAACTGTTCAATATTTTTCTTCACCATCCCAAAGTTTTAGATTTTTTTATCATTAAGCTAAAAACATAAAAGACTATAGTATATGTAAAAAGTTAATTATATTTTATTTTTCTACTCCATCACAAAATTTTAGGTTTTTACCCACTAAAAAACAAAGCTAAAAGACTATAATCCATGAGATATTTTTTATATAAAATAGGTAATAATTAAAATAAATAATCAAGCTAGAATTTATTGAAATTTACCATTTTCACATTGAATTATGGTAAGTTAGATGTAAATATATTCAATATGTTTCTTCTACATCACCAAATTTCATGTTTCTTCGTCACTAAGCCGTAGAGTTATAAGACTGTAAATGAATGACAAATAAATTATATCTACATGGGTAATTACTAAAATTAAATATTTAAGCTCAATGCTATTTGTATTCACTATAATCACATTGTATTAAGGTATAATAGATGTAAATAATTTCTATATTTTTCTTCTTCTCCATCACCAAAATTTTGGTTTCTTCACCACTAAGAAACTAAGATAAGAGACTACAAATGAATGACACATAATTTATACAAATGCATAACGATTAAAATTAAATAATCAAGCTCAAGATTATTTATATTCATCGTATTCACATTGACTTATGGTATATTACATCTAAAACTGTTCAATATTTTTCTTCACCATCCCAAAGTTTTAGATTTTTTTTATCATTAAGCTAAAAACATAAAACACTATAGTATATGTAAAAAGTTAATTATATTTTATTTTTCTACTCCATCACAAAATTTTAGGTTTTTACCCACTAAAAAACAAAGCTAAAAGACTATAATCCATGAGATATTTTTTATATAAAATAGGTAATAATTAAAATAAATAATCAAGCTAGAATTTATTGATATTTACCATTTTCACATTGAATTATGGTAAGTTAGATGTAAATATATTCAATATGTTTCTTCTACATCACCAAATTTCATGTTTCTTCGTCACTAAGCTGCAGAGTTAAAAGACTGTAAATGAATGACAAATAAATTAAATCTACATGGGTGATCACTAAAATTAAATATTAAAGCTTAATGCTATTTGTATTCACTATAATCACATTGTATTAAGGTATAATAGATGTAAACAATTTCTATATTTTTCTTCTTCTCCATCACCAAAATTTTGGTTTCTTCACCACTAAGAAACTAAGTTAAGAGACTACAAATGAATGACGCATAATTTATACAAATGCATAACGATTAAAATTAAATAATCAAGCTCAAGATTATTTATATTCATCGTATTCACATTGACTTATGGTATATTACATCTAAAACTGTTCAATATTTTTCTTCACCATCCCAAAGTTTTAGAATTTTTTATCATTAAGCTAAAAACATCAAAAACTATAGTATATGTAAAAAGTTAATTATATTTTATTTTTCTACTCCATCACAAAATTTTAGGTTTTTACCCACTAAAAAACAAAGCTAAAAGACTATAATCCATGAGATATTTTTTATATAAAATAGGTAATAATTAAAATAAATAATCAAGCTAGAATTTATTGAAATTTACCATTTTCACATTGAATTATGGTAAGTTAGATGTAAATATATTCAATATGTTTCTTCTACATCACCAAATATCATGTTTTATTCGTCACTAAGCCGCAGAGTTATAAGATTGTAAATGAATGACAAATAAATTATATCTACATGGGTAATTACTAAAATTAAATATTTAAGCTCAATGCTATTTGTATTCACTATAATCACATTGTATTAAGGTATAATAGATGTAAACAATTTCTATATTTTTCTTCGGAGATCACCAAAATTTTGGTTTCTTCACCACTAAGAAACTAAGTTAAGAGACTACAAATGAATGACACATAATTTATACAAATGCATACCGATTAAAATTAAATAATCAAGCTCAATATTATTTATATTCATCGTATTCACATTGACTTATGGTATATTACATCTAAAACTGTTTAATATTTTTCTTTACCATCCCCAAGTTTTAGATTTTTTTATCACTAAGCTAAAAACATAAAAGACTATAGTATATGTAAAAAATTAATTATATTTTATTTTTCTACTCCATCACAAAATTTTAGGTTTTTACCCACTAAAAAACAAAGCTAAAAGACTATAATGCATGAGATATTTTTTATATAAAATAGGTAATAATTAAATTAAATAATCAAGCTAGAATTTATTGAAATTTACCATTTTCACATTGAATTATGGTAAGTTAGATGTAAATATATTCAATATGTTTCTTCTACATCACCAAATTTCATGTTTCTTCGTCACTAAACCACAGAGTTATAAGACAGTAAATGAATGACAAATAAATTATATCTACATGGGTAATTACTAAAATTAAATATTTAAGCTCAATGCTATTTGTATTCACTATAATCACATTGTATTAAGGTATAATAGATGTAAATAATTTCTATATTTTTCTTCTTCTCCATCACCAAAATTTTGGTTTCTTCACCACTAAGAAACTAAGATAAGAGACTACAAATGAATGACACATAATTTATACAAATGCATAACGATTAAAATTAAATAATCAAGCTCAAGATTATTTATATTCATCGTATTCACATTGACTTATGGTATATTACATCTAAAACTGTTCAATATTTTTCTTCACCATCCCAAAGTTTTAGATTTTTTTTATCATTAAGCTAAAAACATAAAACACTATAGTATATGTAAAAAGTTAATTATATTTTATTTTTCTACTCCATCACAAAATTTTAGGTTTTTACCCACTAAAAAACAAAGCTAAAAGACTATAATCCATGAGATATTTTTTATATAAAATAGGTAATAATTAAAATAAATAATCAAGCTAGAATTTATTGATATTTACCATTTTCACATTGAATTATGGTAAGTTAGATGTAAATATATTCAATATGTTTCTTCTACATCACCAAATTTCATGTTTCTTCGTCACTAAGCTGCAGAGTTAAAAGACTGTAAATGAATGACAAATAAATTAAATCTACATGGGTGATCACTAAAATTAAATATTAAAGCTTAATGCTATTTGTATTCACTATAATCACATTGTATTAAGGTATAATAGATGTAAACAATTTCTATATTTTTCTTCTTCTCCATCACCAAAATTTTGGTTTATTCACCAATAAGAAACTAAGTTAAGAGACTACAAATGAATGACACGTAATTTATACAAATGCATACCGATTAAAATTAAATAATCAAGCTCAATATTATTTATATACCTCATATTCACATTGACTTATGGTATATTACATCTAAAACTGTTTAATATTTTTCTTTACCATCCTAAAGTTTTAGATTTTTTTATCACTAAGATAAAAACATAAAAGAATATAGTAAATGTAAAAAATTAATTATATTTTATTTTTCTACTCCATCACAAAATTTTAGGTTTTTACCCACTAAAAATCAAAGCTAAAAGACTATAATCCATGAGATATTTTTTTATAAAATTGGTAATAATTAAAATAAATAATCAAGCTATATTTTATTGAAATTTACCATTTTCACATTGAACTATGGTAAGATAGATGTAAATATATTCAATATGTTTCTTCTACATCACCAAATATCATGTTTTCTTCGTCACTAAGCCGCAGAGTTATAAGATTTTAAATAAATGACAAATAAATTATATCTACATGGGTAATTACTAAAATTAAATATTTAAGCTCAATGCTATTTGTATTCACTATAATCACATTGTATTAAGGTATAATAGATGTAAACAATTTCTATATTTTTCTTCTTCTCCATCACCAAAATTTTGGTTTCTTCACCACTAAGAAACTAAGTTAAGAGACTACAAATGAATGACTCATAATTTATTCAAATGCATAACGATTAAAATTAAATAATCAAGCTCAAGATTATTTATATTCATCGTATTCACATTGCCTTATGGTATATTACATCTAAAACTGTTCAATATTTTTCTTCACCATCCCAAAGTTTTAGATTTTTTTATCATTAAGCTAAAAACATCAAAAAATATAGTATATGTAAAAAGTTAATTATATTTTATTTTTCTACTCCATCACAAAATTTTAGGTTTTTACCCACTAAAAAACAAAGCTAAAAGACTATAATCCATGAGATATTTTTATATAAAATAGGTAATAATTAAAATAAATAATCAAGCTAGAATTTATTGAAATTTACCATTTTCACATTGAATTATGGTAAGTTAGATGTAAATATATTCAATATGTTTCTTCTACATCACCAAATTTCATGTTTCTTCGTCACTAAACCGTAGAGTTATAAGACTGTAAATGCATGACAAATAAATTATATCTACATGGGTAATTACTAAAATTAAATATTTAAGCTCAATGCTATTTGTATTCACTATAATCACATTGTATTAAGGTATAATAGATGTAAACAATTTCTATATTTTTCTTCTTCTCCATCACCAAAATTTTGGTTTCTTCACCACTAAGAAACTAAGTTAAGAGACTACAAATGAATGACGCATAATTTATACAAATGCATAACGATTAAAATTAAATAATCAAGCTCAAGATTATTTATATTCATCGTATTCACATTGACTTATGGTATATTACATCTAAAACTGTTCAATATTTTTCTTCACCATCCCAAAGTTTTAGAATTTTTTATCATTAAGCTAAAAACATCAAAAACTATAGTATATGTAAAAAGTTAATTATATTTTATTTTTCTACTCCATCACAAAATTTTAGGTTTTTACCCACTAAAAAACAAAGCTAAAAGACTATAATCCATGAGATATTTTTTATATAAAATAGGTAATAATTAAAATAAATAATCAAGCTAGAATTTATTGAAATTTACCATTTTCACATTGAATTATGGTAAGTTAGATGTAAATATATTCAATATGTTTCTTCTACATCACCAAATATCATGTTTTATTCGTCACTAAGCCGCAGAGTTATAAGATTGTAAATGAATGACAAATAAATTATATCTACATGGGTAATTACTAAAATTAAATATTTAAGCTCAATGCTATTTGTATTCACTATAATCACATTGTATTAAGGTATAATAGATGTAAACAATTTCTATATTTTTCTTCGGAGATCACCAAAATTTTGGTTTCTTCACCACTAAGAAACTAAGTTAAGAGACTACAAATGAATGACACATAATTTATACAAATGCATACCGATTAAAATTAAATAATCAAGCTCAATATTATTTATATTCATCGTATTCACATTGACTTATGGTATATTACATCTAAAACTGTTTAATATTTTTCTTTACCATCCCCAAGTTTTAGATTTTTTTATCACTAAGCTAAAAACATAAAAGACTATAGTATATGTAAAAAATTAATTATATTTTATTTTTCTACTCCATCACAAAATTTTAGGTTTTTACCCACTAAAAAACAAAGCTAAAAGACTATAATGCATGAGATATTTTTTATATAAAATAGGTAATAATTAAATTAAATAATCAAGCTAGAATTTATTGAAATTTACCATTTTCACATTGAATTATGGTAAGTTAGATGTAAATATATTCAATATGTTTCTTCTACATCACCAAATTTCATGTTTCTTCGTCACTAAACCACAGAGTTATAAGACAGTAAATGAATGACAAATAAATTATATCTACATGGGTAATTACTAAAATTAAATATCTAAGCTCAATGCTATTTGTATTCACTATAATCACATTGTATTAAGTTATAATAGATGTAAATAATTTCTATATTTTTCTTCTTCTCCATCACCAAAATTTTGGTTTCTTCACCACTAAGAAACTAAGTTAAGAGACTACAAATGAATGACACATAATTTATACAAATGCATAACGATTAAAATTAAATAATCAAGCTCAAGATTATTTATATTCATCGTATTCACATTGACTTATGGTATATTACATCTAAAACTGTTCAATATTTTTCTTCACCATCCCAAAGTTTTAGATTTTTTTTATCATTAAGCTAAAAACATAAAACACTATAGTATATGTAAAAAGTTAATTATATTTTATTTTTCTACTCCATCACAAAATTTTAGGTTTTTACCCACTAAAAAACAAAGCTAAAAGACTATAATCCATGAGATATTTTTTATATAAAATAGGTAATAATTAAAATAAATAATCAAGCTAGAATTTATTGATATTTACCATTTTCACATTGAATTATGGTAAGTTAGATGTAAATATATTCAATATGTTTCTTCTACATCACCAAATTTCATGTTTCTTCGTCACTAAGCTGCAGAGTTAAAAGACTGTAAATGAATGACAAATAAATTAAATCTACATGGGTGATCACTAAAATTAAATATTAAAGCTTAATGCTATTTGTATTCACTATAATCACATTGTATTAAGGTATAATAGATGTAAACAATTTCTATATTTTTCTTCTTCTCCATCACCAAAATTTTGGTTTATTCACCAATAAGAAACTAAGTTAAGAGACTACAAATGAATGACACGTAATTTATACAAATGCATACCGATTAAAATTAAATAATCAAGCTCAATATTATTTATATACCTCATATTCACATTGACTTATGGTATATTACATCTAAAACTGTTTAATATTTTTCTTTACCATCCTAAAGTTTTAGATTTTTTTATCACTAAGATAAAAACATAAAAGAATATAGTAAATGTAAAAAATTAATTATATTTTATTTTTCTACTCCATCACAAAATTTTAGGTTTTTACCCACTAAAAATCAAAGCTAAAAGACTATAATCCATGAGATATTTTTTTATAAAATTGGTAATAATTAAAATAAATAATCAAGCTATATTTTATTGAAATTTACCATTTTCACATTGAACTATGGTAAGATAGATGTAAATATATTCAATATGTTTCTTCTACATCACCAAATATCATGTTTTATTCGTCACTAAGCCGCAGAGTTATAAGATTTTAAATGAATGACAAATAAATTATATCTACATGAGTAATTACTAAAATTAAATATTTAAGCTCAATGCTATTTGTATTCACTATAATCACATTGTATTAAGGTATAATAGATGTAAACAATTTCTATATTTTTCTTCTTCTCCATCACCAAAATTTTGGTTTCTTCACCACTAAGAAACTAAGTTAAGAGACTACAAATGAATGACTCATAACTTTTTCAAATGCATACCGATTAAAATTAAATAATCAAGCTCAATATTATTTATATATCTTATATTCACATTGACTTATGGTATATTACATCTAAAACTGTTTAATATTTTTCTTTACTATCCCCAAGTTTTAGATTTTTTTATCACTAAGCTAAAAACATAAAAGGCTATAGTATATGTAAAAAATTAATTATATTTTATTTTTCTACTCCATCACAAAATTTTAGGTTTTTACCCACTAAAAAACAAAGCTAAAAGACTATAATGCATGGGATATTTTTTATATAAAATAGGTAATAATTAAAATAAATAATCAAGCTAGAATTTATTGAAATTTACCATTTTCACATTGAATTATGGTAAGTTAGATGTAAATATATTCAATATGTTTCTTTTACATCACCAAATTTCATGTTTCTTCGTCACTAAACCGCAGAGTTATAAGACTGTAAATGAATGACAAATAAATTATATCTACATGGGTAATTACTAAAATTAAATATTTAAGCTCAATGCTATTTGTATTCACTATAATCAAATTGTATTAAGGTATAATAGATGTAAACAATTTCTATATTTTTCTTCTTCTCCATCACCAAAATTTTGGTTTCTTCACCACTAAGAAACTAAGTTAAGAGACTACAAATGAATGACACATAATTTATACAAATGCATAACGATTAAAATTAAATAATCAAGCTCAAGATTATTTATATTCATCGTATTCACATTGACTTATGGTATATTACATCTAAAACTGTTCAATATTTTTCTTCACCATCCAAAAGTTTTAGATTTTTTTACCATTAAGCTAAAAAAATAAAAGACTATAGTATATGTAAAAAATTAATTATATTTTATTTTTCTACTCCATCACAAAATTTTAGGTTTTTACCCACTAAAAAACAAAGCTAAAAGACTATAATCCTTGAGATATTTTTTATAGAAAATATGTAATAATTAAAATAAATAATCAAGCTAGAATTTATTGAAATTTACCATTTTCACATAGAATTATGGTAAGTTAGATGTAAATATATTCAATATGTTTCTTCTACATCACCAAGTTTCATGTTTCTTCGTCACTAAACCGCAGAGTTATAAGACTGTAAATGAATGACAAATAAATTATATCTACATGGGTAATTACTAAAATTAAATATTTAAGCTCAATGCTATTTGTATTCACTATAATCACATTGTATTAAGGTATAATAGATGTAAACAATTTCTATATTTTTCTTCTTCTCCATCAACAAAATTTTGGTGTCTTCACCACTAAGAAACTAAGTTAAGAGACTACAAATGAATGACACATAATTTATACAAATGCATAACGATTAAAATTAAATAATCAAGCTCAAGATTATTTATATTCATCGTATTCACATTGACTTATGGTATATTACATCTAAAAATGTTCAATATTTTTCATCACCATCCCAAAGTTTTATATTTTTTTTATCATTAAGCTAAAAACATAAAAGACTATAGTATATGTAAAAACTTAATTATATTTTATTTTTCTACTCCATCACAAAATTTTAGGTTTTTACCCACTAAAAATCAAAGCTAAAAGACTATAATCCATGAGATATTTTTTATATAAAATAGGTAATAATTAAAATAAATAATCAAGCTATATTTTATTGATATTAACCATTTTCACTTTGAACTATGGTAAGATAGATGTAAATATATTCAATATGTTTCTTCTACATCACCAAATATCATGTTTTATTCGTCACTAAGCCGCAGAGTTATAAGATTGTAAATGAATGACAAATAAGTTATATCTACATGGGTAATTACTAAAATTAAATATTTAAGCTCAATGATATTTGTATTCACTATAATCACATTGTATTATGGTATAATAGGAGTAAACAATTTCTATATTTTTCTTCGGAGATCACCAAAATTTTGGTTTCTCCACCACTAAGAAACTAAGTTAAGAGACTACAAATGAATGACACATAATTTATACAAATGCATACCGATTAAAATTAAATAATCAAGCTCAATATTATTTATATACCTCATATTCACATTGACTTATGGTATATTACATCTAAAACAGTTTAATATTTTTGTTTACCATCCCCAAGTTTTAGATTTTTTTATCACTAAGCTAAAAACATAAAAGACTATAGTATATGTAAAAAATTAATTATATTTTATTTTTCTACTCCATCACAAAATTTTAGGTTTTTACCCAATCAAAAACAAAGCTAAAAGACTATAATGCATGAGATAGTTTTTATATAAAATAGGTAATAATTAAAATAAATAATCAAGCTAGAATTTATTGAAATTTACCATTTTCACATTGAATTATGGTAAGTTAGATGTAAATATATTCAATATGTTTCTTCTACATCACCAAATTTCATGTTTCTTCGTCACTAAACCGCAGAGTTATAAGACTGTAAATGAATGACAAATAAATTATATCTACATGGGTAATTACTAAAATTAAATATTTAAGCTAAATGCTATTTGTATTCACTATAATCACATTGTATTAAGGTATAATAGATGTAAACAATTTCTATATTTTTCTTCTTCTCCATCACCAAAATTTTGGTTTCTTCACCACTAAGAAACTAAGTTAAGAGACTACAAATGAATGACACATTATTTATACAAATGCATAACGATTAAAATTAAATAAACAAGCTCAAGATTATTTATATTCATCGTATTCACATTGACTTATGGTATATTACATCTAAAACTGTTTAATATTTTTCTTCACCATCCCAAAGTTTTAGATTTTTTTATCATTAAGCTAAAAACATAAAAGACTATAGTATATGAAAAAAGTTAATTATATTTTATTTTTCTACTCCATCACAAAATTTTAGGTTTTTACCCACTAAAAAACAAAGCTAAAAGACTATAATCCATGAGATATTTTTTTATATAAAATAGGTAATAATTAAAATAAATAATCAAGCTAGAATTTATTGATATTTACCATTTTCACATTGAATTATGGTATGTTAGATGTAAATATATTCAATATGTTTCTTCTACATCACCAAATTTCGTGTTTCTTCGTCACTAAGCTGCAGAGATAAAAGACTGTAAATGAATGACAAATAAATTAAATCTACATGGGTGATCACTAAAATTAAATATTAAAGCTTAATGCTATTTGTATTCACTATAATCACATTGTATTAAGGTATAATAGATGTAAACAATTTCTATATTTTTATTCTTCTCCATCACCAAAATTTTGGTTTATTCACCAATAAGAAACTAAGTTAAGAGACTACAAATGAATGACACATAATTTATACAAATGCAGACCGATTAAAATTAAATAATCAAGCTCAATATTATTTATATACCTCATATTCACATTGACTTATGGTATATTACATCTAAAACTGTTTAATATTTTTCTTTACCATCCCAAAGTTTTAGATTTTTTTATCACTAAGCTAAAAACATAAAAGACTATAGTATATGTAAAAAATTAATTATATTTTATTTTTCTACTCCATCACCAAATTTTAGGTTTTTACCCACTAAAAAACAAAGCTAAAAGACTATAATGCATTAGATATTTTTTTATATAAAATAGGTAATAATTAAAACAAATAATCAAGCTAGAATTTATTGAAATTTACCATTTTCACATTGAATTATGGTAAGTTAGATGTAAATATATTCAATATGTTTCTTCTACATCTCCAAGTTTCATGTTTCTTCGTCACTAAACCGCAGAGTTATAAGACTGTAAATGAATGACAAATAAATTATATCTACATGGGTAATTACTAAAATTAAATATTTAAGCTCAATGCTATTTGTATTCACTATAATCACATTGTATTAAGGTATAATAGATGTAAACAATTTCTATATTTTTCTTCTTCTCCATCACCAAAATTTTGGTTTCTTCACCACTAAGAAACTAAGTTAAGAGACTACAAATGAATGAAACATAATTTATACAAATGCATAACGATTAAAATTAAATAATCAAGCTCAAGATTATTTATATTCATCGTATTCACATTGACTTATGGTATAATACATCTAAAACTGTTCAATATTTTTCTTCACCATCCCAAAGTTTTAGATTTTTTTATCATTAAGCTAAAAACATAAAAGACTATAGTATATGTAAAAAGTTAATTATATTTTATTTTTCTACTCCATCACAAAATTTTAGGTTTTTACCCACTAAAAAACAAAGCTAAAAGACTATAATCCATGAGATATTTTTTATATAAAATAGGTAATAATTAAATTAAATAATCAAGCTTGAATTTATTGATATTTACCATTTTCGCATTGAATTATGGTAAGTTAGATGTAAATATATTCAATATGTTTCTTCTACATCACCAAATTTCATGTTTCTTCGTCACTAAGCTGCAGAGTTAAAAGACTGTAAATGAATGACAAATAAATTATATCTACATGGGTAATTACTAAAATTAAATATTGAAGCTCAATGCTATTTGTATTCACTATAATCACATTGTATTATGGTATAATAGAAGTAAACAATTTCTATATTTTTCTTCTTCTCCATCACAAAAATTTTAGTTTCTTCACCAGTAAGAAACTAAGTTAAGAGACTACAAATGAATGAAACATAATTTATACCAATGCATAACGATTAAAATTAAATTATCAAGCTCAATATTATTTATATACCTCATATTCACATTGACTTATGGTATATTACATCTAAAACTGTTCAATATTTTTCCTTACCATCCCAAAGTTTTAGATTTTTTTATCACTAAGCTAAAAACATAAAAGACTATATTATATGTAATAAATTAATTATATTTTATTTTTCTACTCCATCACAAAATTTTAGGTTTTTACCCACTAAAAAACGAAGCTAAAAGACTATAATGCATGAGATATTTTTTATATAAAATAGGTAATAATTAAAATAAATAATCAAGCTAGAATTTATTGAAATTTACCATTTTCACATTGAATTATGGAAAGTTAGATGTAAATATATTCAATATGTTTCTTCTACATCACCAAATTTCATGTTTCTTCGTCACTAAACCGCAGAGTTATAAGACTGTAAATGAATGACAAATAAATTATATCTACATGGGTAATTACTAAAATTAAATATTTAAGCTCAATGCTATTTGTATTCACTATAATCACATTGTATTAAGGTATAATGGATGTAAACAATTTCTATCTTTTTCTTCTTCTCCATCACCAAAATTTTGGTTTCTTCACCACTAAGAAACTAAGTTAAGAGACTACAAATGAATGAAACATAATTCATACCAATGCATAACGATTAAAATTAAATTATCAAGCTCAATATTATTTATATACCTCATATTCACATTGACTTATGGTATAATACATCTAAAACTGTTCAATATTTTTCTTCACCATCCAAAAGTTTTAGATTTTTTTATCATTAAGCTAAAAACATAAAAGACTATAGGATATGTAAAAAATTAATTGTATTTTATTTTTCTACTCCATCACAAAATTTTAGGTTTTTACCCACTAAAAATCAAAGCTAAAAGACTATAATCCATGAGATATTTTTTTATATAAAATAGGTAATAATTAAAATAAATAATCAAGCTAGATTTTATTGATATTTACCATTTTCACATTGAAATATTGTAAGATACATGTAAATATATTCAATGTGTTTCTTCTACATCACCAAATATCATGTTTTATTCGTCACTAAGCCGCAGAGTTATAAGACTGTAAAATAATGACAAATAAATTATATCTACATGGGTAATTACTAAAATTAAATATTGAAGCTCAATGCTATTTGTGGTCACTATAATCACATTGTATTATGGTATAATAGAAGTAAACAATTTCTATATTTTTCTTCTTCTCCATCACCAAAATTTTGGTTTCTTCACCACTAAGAAACTAAGTTAAGAGACTACAAAGAAATGAAACATAATTTATACCAATGCATAACGATTAAAATTAAATTATCAAGCTCAATATTATTTATATACCTCATATTCACATTGACTTATGGTATATTACATCTAAAACTGTTCAATATTTTTCTTCACCATCCCAAAGTTTTAGATTTTTTTATCATTAAGCTAAAAACATAAAAGACTATAGTATATGTAAAAAATTAATTATATTTTATTTTTCTACTCCATCACAAAATTTTAGGTTTTTACCCACTAAAAATCAAAGCTAAAAGACTATAATCCATGAGATATTTTTTTATATAAAATAGGTACTAATTAAAATAAATAATCAAGCTAGATTTTATTGATATTTACCATTTTCACATTGAACTATGGTAAGATACATGTAAATATATTCAATGTGTTTCTTCTACATCACCAAATCTCATGGTTTATTCGTCACTAAGCCGCAGAGTTATAAGACTGTAAATGAATGAAAAATAAATTATATCTACATGGGTGATCACTAAAATTAAATATTGAAGCTCAATGCTATTTGTATTCACTATAATCACATTGTATTAAGGTATAATAGATGTAAACAATTTCTATATTTTTCTTCTTCTCCATCATCAAAATTTTGGTTTCTTCACCAATAAGAAACTAAGTTAAGAGACTACAAATGAATGAAACATAATTTATACAAATGCATACAGATTAAAATTAAATAATCAAGCTCAATATTATTTATATACCTCATATTCACATTAACTTATGGTATATTACATCTAAAACTGTTCAATATTTTTCTTTACCATCCCAAAGTTTTAGATTTTTTTATCACTAAGCTAAAAACATAAAAGACTATATTATATGTAATAAATTAATTATATTTTATTTTTCTACTCCATCACAAAATTTTAGGTTTTTACCCACTAAAAAACAAAGCTAAAAGACTATAATGCATGAGATATTTTTTATATAAAATAGGTAATAATTAAAATAAACAATCAAGCTAGAATTTATTGAAATTTACCATTTTCACATTGAATTATGGTAAGTTAGATGTAAATATATTCAATATGTTTCTTCTACATCACCAAATTTCATGTTTCTTCGTCACTAAACCGCAGAGTTATACGACTGTAAATGAATGACAAATAAATTATATCTACATGGGTAATTACTAAAATTAAATATTTAAGCTCAATGCTATTTCTATTCACTATAATAACATTGTATTAAGGTATAATAGATGTAAACAATTTCTATATTTTTCTTCTTCTCCATCACCAAAATTTTGGTTTCTTCACCACTAAGAAACTAAGTTAAGAGACTACAAATGAATGACACATAATTTATACAAATGCATAACGATTAAAATTAAATAATCAAGCTCAAGATTATTAATATTCATCGTATTCACATTGACTTATGGTATATTACATCTAAAACTGTTCAATATTTTTCTTCACCATCCCAAAGTTTTAGATTTTTTTATCATTAAGCTAAAAACATAAAAGACTATAGTATATGTAAAAAATTAATTATATTTTATTTTTCTACTCCATCACAAAATTTTAGGTTTTTACCCACTAAAAATCAAAGCTAAAAGACTATAATCCATGAGATATTTTTTATATAAAATAGGTAATAACTAAAATAAATAATCAAGCTAGATTTTATTGATATTTACCATTTTCACATTGAACTATAGTAAGATACATGTAAATATATTCAATGTGTTTCTTCTACATCACCAAATCTCATGTTTTATTCGTCACTAAGCCGCAGAGTTATAAGACTGTAAATGAATGACAAATATATTATATCTACATGGGTAATTACTAAAATTAAATATTTAAGCTCAATGCTATTTGTATTCACTATAATCACATTGTATTAAGGTATAATAGATGTAAACAATTTCTATATTTTTCTTCTTCTCCATCACCAAAATTTTGGTTTCTTCACCACTAAGAAACTAAGTTAAGAGACTACAAATGAATGACACATAATTTATACAAATGCATAACGATTAAAATTAAATAATCAAGCTCAAGATTATTTATATTCATCGTATTCACATTGACTTATGGTATATTACATCTAAAACTGTTCAATATTTTTCTTTACCATCCCAAAGTTTTAGATTTTTTTATCACTAAGCTAAAAACATAAAAGACTATAGTATATGTAAAAAATTAATTATATTTTATTTTTCTACTCCATCACAAAATTTTAGGTTTTTACCACTTAAAAAACAAAGCTAAAAGACTATAATGCATGAGATATTTTTTATATAAAATAGGTAATAATTAAAATAAATAATCAAGCTAGAATTTATTGATATTTACCATTTTCACATTGAATTATGGTAAGTTAGATGTAAATATATTCAATATGTTTCTTCTACATCACCAAATTTCATGTTTCTTCGTCACTAAACCGCAGAGTTATAAGACTGTAAATGAATGACAAATAAATTATATCTACATGGGTAATTACTAAAATTAAATATTTAAGCTCAATGCTATTTGTATTCACTATAATCATATTGTATTAAGGTATAATAGATGTAAACAATTTCTATATTTTTCTTCTTCTCCATCACCAAAATTTTGGTTTCTTCACCACTAAGAAACTAAGTTAAGAGACTACAAATGAATGACACATAATTTATACAAATGCATAACGATTAAAATTAAATAATCAAGCTCAAGATTATTTATATACATCGTATTCACATTGACTTATGGTATAATACATCTAAAACTATTCAATATTTTTCTTCACCATCCCAAAGTTTTAGATTTTTTTTATCATTAAGCTAAAAACATAAAAGACTATAGTATATGTAAAAAGTTAATTATATTTTATTTTTCTACTCCATCACAAAATTTTAGGTTTTTACCCACTAAAAAACAAAGCTAAAAGACTATAATCCATGAGATATTTTTTTTTATATAAAATAGGTAATAATTAAAATAAATAATCAAGCTAGAATATATTGATATTTACCATTTTCACATTGAATTATGGTAAGTTAGATGTAAATATATTCAATATGTTTCTTCTACATCACCAAATTTCATGTTTCTTCGTCACTAAGCTGCAGAGTTAAAAGACTGTAAATGAATGACAAATAAATTAAATCTACATGGGTGATAACTAAAATTAAATATTAAAGCTTAATGCTATTTGTATTTACTATAATCACATTGTATTAAGGTATAATAGATGTAAACAATTTCTATATTTTTCTTCTTCTCCATCACCAAGATTTTGGTTTATTCACCAATAAGAAACTAAGTTAAGAGACTACAAATGAATGACACATAATTTATACAAATGCATAACGATTAAAATTAAATAATCAAGCTCAAGATTATTAATATTCATCGTATTCACATTGACTTATGGTATATTACATCTAAAACTGTTCAATATTTTTCTTCACCATCCCAAAGTTTTAGATTTTTTTATCATTAAGCTAAAAACATAAAAGACTATAGTATATGTAAAAAATTAATTATATTTTATTTTTCTACTCCATCACAAAATTTTAGGTTTTTACCCACTAAAAATCAAAGCTAAAAGACTATAATCCATGAGATATTTTTTATATAAAATAGGTAATAACTAAAATAAATAATCAAGCTAGATTTTATTGATATTTACCATTTTCACATTGAACTATAGTAAGATACATGTAAATATATTCAATGTGTTTCTTCTACATCACCAAATCTCATGTTTTATTCGTCACTAAGCCGCAGAGTTATAAGACTGTAAATGAATGACAAATATATTATATCTACATGGGTAATTACTAAAATTAAATATTTAAGCTCAATGCTATTTGTATTCACTATAATCACATTGTATTAAGGTATAATAGATGTAAACAATTTCTATATTTTTCTTCTTCTCCATCACCAAAATTTTGGTTTCTTCACCACTAAGAAACTAAGTTAAGAGACTACAAATGAATGACACATAATTTATACAAATGCATAACGATTAAAATTAAATAATCAAGCTCAAGATTATTTATATTCATCGTATTCACATTGACTTATGGTATATTACATCTAAAACTGTTCAATATTTTTCTTTACCATCCCAAAGTTTTAGATTTTTTTATCACTAAGCTAAAAACATAAAAGACTATAGTATATGTAAAAAATTAATTATATTTTATTTTTCTACTCCATCACAAAATTTTAGGTTTTTACCACTTAAAAAACAAAGCTAAAAGACTATAATGCATGAGATATTTTTTATATAAAATAGGTAATAATTAAAATAAATAATCAAGCTAGAATTTATTGATATTTACCATTTTCACATTGAATTATGGTAAGTTAGATGTAAATATATTCAATATGTTTCTTCTACATCACCAAATTTCATGTTTCTTCGTCACTAAACCGCAGAGTTATAAGACTGTAAATGAATGACAAATAAATTATATCTACATGGATAATTACTAAAATTAAATATTTAAGCTCAATGCTATTTGTATTCACTATAATCATATTGTATTAAGGTATAATAGATGTAAACAATTTCTATATTTTTCTTCTTCTCCGTCACCAAAATTTTGGTTTCTTCACCACTAAGAAACTAAGTTAAGAGACTACAAATGAATGACACATAATTTATACAAATGCATAACGATTAAAATTAAATAATCAAGCTCAAGATTATTTATATACATCGTATTCACATTGACTTATGGTATAATACATCTAAAACTATTCAATATTTTTCTTCACCATCCCAAAGTTTTAGATTTTTTTTATCATTAAGCTAAAAACATAAAAGACTATAGTATATGTAAAAAGTTAATTATATTTTATTTTTCTACTCCATCACAAAATTTTGGGTTTTTACCCACTAAAAAACAAAGCTAAAAGACTATAATCCATGAGATATTTTTTTTATATAAAATAGGTAATAATTAAAATAAATAATCAAGCTAGAATATATTGATATTTACCATTTTCACATTGAATTATGGTAAGTTAGATGTAAATATATTCAATATGTTTCTTCTACATCACCAAATTTCATGTTTCTTCGTCACTAAGCTGCAGAGTTAAAAGACTGTAAATGAATGACAAATAAATTAAATCTACATGGGTGATCACTAAAATTAAATATTAAAGCTTAATGCTATTTGTATTTACTATAATCACATTGTATTAAGGTATAATAGATGTAAACAATTTCTATATTTTTCTTCTTCTCCATCACCAAGATTTTGGTTTATTCACCAATAAGAAACTAACTTAAGAGACTACAAATGAATGACACATAATTTATACAAATGCATAACGATTAAAATTAAATAATCAAGCTCAAGATTATTAATATTCATCGTATTCACATTGACTTATGGTATATTACATCTAAAACTGTTCAATATTTTTCTTCACCATCCCAAAGTTTTAGATTTTTTTATCATTAAGCTAAAAACATAAAAGACTATAGTATATGTAAAAAATTAATTATATTTTATTTTTCTACTCCATCACAAAATTTTAGGTTTTTACCCACTAAAAATCAAAGCTAAAAGACTATAATCCATGAGATATTTTTTATATAAAATAGGTAATAACTAAAATAAATAATCAAGCTAGATTTTATTGATATTTACCATTTTCACATTGAACTATAGTAAGATACATGTAAATATATTCAATGTGTTTCTTCTACATCACCAAATCTCATGTTTTATTCGTCACTAAGCCGCAGAGTTATAAGACTGTAAATGAATGACAAATATATTATATCTACATGGGTAATTACTAAAATTAAATATTTAAGCTCAATGCTATTTGTATTCACTATAATCACATTGTATTAAGGTATAATAGATGTAAACAATTTCTATATTTTTCTTCTTCTCCATCACCAAAATTTTGGTTTCTTCACCACTAAGAAACTAAGTTAAGAGACTACAAATGAATGACACATAATTTATACAAATGCATAACGATTAAAATTAAATAATCAAGCTCAAGATTATTTATATTCATCGTATTCACATTGACTTATGGTATATTACATCTAAAACTGTTCAATATTTTTCTTTACCATCCCAAAGTTTTAGATTTTTTTATCACTAAGCTAAAAACATAAAAGACTATAGTATATGTAAAAAATTAATTATATTTTATTTTTCTACTCCATCACAAAATTTTAGGTTTTTACCACTTAAAAAACAAAGCTAAAAGACTATAATGCATGAGATATTTTTTATATAAAATAGGTAATAATTAAAATAAATAATCAAGCTAGAATTTATTGATATTTACCATTTTCACATTGAATTATGGTAAGTTAGATGTAAATATATTCAATATGTTTCTTCTACATCACCAAATTTCATGTTTCTTCGTCACTAAACCGCAGAGTTATAAGACTGTAAATGAATGACAAATAAATTATATCTACATGGATAATTACTAAAATTAAATATTTAAGCTCAATGCTATTTGTATTCACTATAATCATATTGTATTAAGGTATAATAGATGTAAACAATTTCTATATTTTTCTTCTTCTCCGTCACCAAAATTTTGGTTTCTTCACCACTAAGAAACTAAGTTAAGAGACTACAAATGAATGACACATAATTTATACAAATGCATAACGATTAAAATTAAATAATCAAGCTCAAGATTATTTATATACATCGTATTCACATTGACTTATGGTATAATACATCTAAAACTATTCAATCTTTTTCTTCACCATCCCAAAGTTTTAGATTTTTTTTATCATTAAGCTAAAAACATAAAAGACTATAGTATATGTAAAAAGTTAATTATATTTTATTTTTCTACTCCATCACAAAATTTTGGGTTTTTACCCACTAAAAAACAAAGCTAAAAGACTATAATCCATGAGATATTTTTTTATATAAAATAGGTAATAATTAAAATAAATAATCAAGCTAGAATATATTAATATTTACCATTTTCACATTGAATTATGGTAAGTTAGATGTAAATATATTCAATATGTTTCTTCTACATCACCAAATTTCATGTTTCTTCGTCACTAAGCTGCAGAGTTAAAAGACTGTAAATGAATGACAAATAAATTAAATCTACATGGGTGATCACTAAAATTAAATATTAAAGCTTAATGCTATTTGTATTTACTATAATCACATTGTATTAAGGTATAATAGATGTAAACAATTTCTATATTTTTCTTCTTCTCCATCACCAAGATTTTGGTTTATTCACCAATAAGAAACTAAGTTAAGAGACTACAAATGAATGACACATAATTTATACAAATGCATACAGATTAAAATTAAATAATCAAGCTCAATATTATTTATATACCTCATATTCACATTGACTTATTGTATATTACATCTAAAACTGTTCAATATTTTTCTTTACCATCCCAAAGTTTTAGATTTTTTTATCACTAAGCTAAAAACATAAAATACTATATTATATGTAATAAATTAATTATATTTTATTTTTCTACTCCGTCACAAAATTTTAGGTTTTTACCCACTAAAAAACAAAGCTAAAAGACTATAATGCATGAGATATTTTTTATATAAAATAGGTAATAATTAAAATAAACAATCAAGCTAGAATTTATTGAAATTTACCATTTTCACATTGAATTATGGTAAGTTAGATGTAAATATATTCAATATGTTTCTTCTACATCACCAAATTTCATGTTTCTTCGTCACTAAACCGCAGAGTTATACGACTGTAAATGAATGACAAATAAATTATATCTACATGGGTAATTACTAAAATTAAATATTTAAGCTCAATGCTATTTCTATTCACTATAATAACATTGTATTAAGGTATAATAGATGTAAACAATTTCTATATTTTTCTTCTTCTCCATCACCAAAATTTTGGTTTCTTCACCACTAAGAAACTAAGTTAAGAGACTACAAATGAATGACACATAATTTATACAAATGCATAACGATAAAAATTAAATAATCAAGCTCAAGATTATTAATATTCATCGTATTCACATTGACTTATGGTATATTACATCTAAAACTGTTCAATATTTTTCTTCACCATCCCAAAGTTTTAGATTTTTTTATCATTAAGCTAAAAACATAAAAGACTATAGTATATGTAAAAAATTAATTATATTTTATTTTTCTACTCCATCACAAAATTTTAGGTTTTTACCCACTAAAAATCAAAGCTAAAAGACTATAATCCATGAGATATTTTTTATATAAAATAGGTAATAACTAAAATAAATAATCAAGCTAGATTTTATTGATATTTACCATTTTCACATTGAACTATAGTAAGATACATGTAAATATATTCAATGTGTTTCTTCTACATCACCAAATCTCATGTTTTACTCGTCACTAAGCCGCAGAGTTATAAGACTGTAAATGAATGACAAATATATTATATCTACATGGGTAATTACTAAAATTAAATATTTAAGCTCAATGCTATTTCTATTCACTATAATAACATTGTATTAAGGTATAATAGATGTAAACAATTTCTATATTTTTCTTCTTCTCCATCACCAAAATTTTGGTTTCTTCACCACTAAGAAACTAAGTTAAGAGACTACAAATGAATGACACATAATTTATACAAATGCATAACGATAAAAATTAAATAATCAAGCTCAAGATTATTAATATTCATCGTATTCACATTGACTTATGGTATATTACATCTAAAACTGTTCAATATTTTTCTTCACCATCCCAAAGTTTTAGATTTTTTTATCATTAAGCTAAAAACATAAAAGACTATAGTATATGTAAAAAATTAATTATATTTTATTTTTCTACTCCATCACAAAATTTTAGGTTTTTACCCACTAAAAATCAAAGCTAAAAGACTATAATCCATGAGATATTTTTTATATAAAATAGGTAATAACTAAAATAAATAATCAAGCTAGATTTTATTGATATTTACCATTTTCACATTGAACTATAGTAAGATACATGTAAATATATTCAATGTGTTTCTTCTACATCACCAAATCTCATGTTTTACTCGTCACTAAGCCGCAGAGTTATAAGACTGTAAATGAATGACAAATATATTATATCTACATGGGTAATTACTAAAATTAAATATTTAAGCTCAATGCTATTTGTATTCACTATAATCACATTGTATTAAGGTATAATAGATGTAAACAATTTCTATATTTTTCTTCTTCTCCATCACCAAAATTTTGGTTTCTTCACCACTAAGAAACTAAGTTAAGAGACTACAAATGAATGACACATAATTTATACAAATGCATAACGATTAAAATTAAATAATCAAGCTCAAGATTATTTATATACATCGTATTCACATTGACTTATGGTATAATACATCTAAAACTATTCAATATTTTTCTTCACCATCCCAAAGTTTTAGATTTTTTTTATCATTAAGCTAAAAACATAAAAGACTATAGTATATGTAAAAAGTTAATTATATTTTATTTTTCTACTCCATCACAAAATTTTGGGTTTTTACCCACTAAAAAACAAAGCTAAAAGACTATAATGCATGAGATATTTTTTATATAAAATAGGTAATAATTAAAATAAATAATCAAGCTAGAATTTATTGAAATTTACCATTTTCACATTGAATTATGGTAAGTTAGATGTAAATATATTCAATATGTTTCTTCTACATCACCAAATTTCATGTTTCTTCGTCACTAAACCGCAGAGTTATACGACTGTAAATGAATGACAAATAAATTATATCTACATGGGTAATTACTAAAATTAAATATTTAAGCTCAATGCTATTTGTATTCACTATAATCACATTGTATTAAGGTATAATAGATGTAAACAATTTCTATATTTTTCTTCTTCTCCATCACCAAAATTTTGGTTTCTTCAACACTAAGAAACTAAGTTAAAAGACTACAAATGAATGACACATAATTTATACAAATGCATAACGATTAAAAATAAATAATCAAGCTCAAGATTATTTATATTCATCATATTCACATTGACTTATGGTATATTACATCTAAAACTGTTCAATATTTTTCTTCACCATCCCAAAGTTTTAGATTTTTTTATCATTAAGCTAAAAACATAAAAGACTATAGTATATGTAAAAAATTAATTATATTTTATTTTTCTACTCCATCACAAAATTTAAGGTTTTTATCCACTAAAAATCAAAGCTAAAAGACTATAATCCATGAGATATTTTTTATATAAAATAGGTAATAATTAAAATAAATAATCAAGCTAGATTTTATTGATATTTACCATTTTCACATTGAACTATGGTAAGATACATGTAAATATATTCAATATGTTTCTTCTACATCACCAAATATCATGTTTTATTCGTCACTAAGCCGCAGAGTTATAAGACTGTAAATGAATGACAAATAAATTATATCTACATGGGTAATTACTAAAATTGAATATTGAAGCTCAATGCTATTTGTATTCACTATAATCACATTGTATTATGGTATAATAGAAGTAAACAATTTCTATATTTTTCTTCTTCTCCATCACCAAAATTTTGGTTTCTTCACCACTAAGAAACTAAGTTAAGAGACTACAAATGAATGAAACATACTTGATACCAATGCATAAAGATTAAAATTAAATTATCAAGCTCAATATCATTTATATACCTTATATTCACATTGGCTTATGGTATATTACATCTAAAACTGTTCAATATTTTTCTTTACCATCCCAAAGTTTTAGATTTTTTAATCACTAAGCTAAAAACATAAAAGACTATAGTATATGTAAAAAATTAATTATATTTTATTTTTCTACTCCATCATAAAATTTTAGGTTTTTACCACTTAAAAAACAAAGCTAAAAGACTATAATGCATGAGATATTTTTTATATAAAATAGGTAATAATTAAAATAAATAATCAAGCTAGAACTTATTGATATTTACCATTTTCACATTGAACTATAGTAAGATACATGTAAATATATTCAATGTGTTTCTTCTACATCACCAAATCTCATGTTTTACTCGTCACTAAGCCGCAGAGTTATAAGACTGTAAATGAATGACAAATATATTATATCTACATGGGTAATTACTAAAATTAAATATTTAAGCTCAATGCTATTTGTATTCACTATAATCACATTGTATTAAGGTATAATAGATGTAAACAATTTCTATATTTTTCTTCTTCTCCATCACCAAAATTTTGGTTTCTTCACCACTAAGAAACTAAGTTAAGAGACTACAAATGAATGACACATAATTTATACAAATGCATAACGATTAAAATTAAATAATCAAGCTCAAGATTATTTATATACATCGTATTCACATTGACTTATGGTATAATACATCTAAAACTATTCAATATTTTTCTTCACCATCCCAAAGTTTTAGATTTTTTTTATCATTAAGCTAAAAACATAAAAGACTATAGTATATGTAAAAAGTTAATTATATTTTATTTTTCTACTCCATCACAAAATTTTGGGTTTTTACCCACTAAAAAACAAAGCTAAAAGACTATAATGC
The DNA here is from genome assembly GCA_963859935.3 of Lathyrus sativus. Classification (NCBI taxonomy): domain Eukaryota; kingdom Viridiplantae; phylum Streptophyta; class Magnoliopsida; order Fabales; family Fabaceae; genus Lathyrus; species Lathyrus sativus. Next base: position 3,371,496 of record OZ012738.1, on the reverse strand, counting down.
ATGAGATATTTTTTATATAAAATAGGTAATAATTAAAATAAATAATCAAGCTAGAATTTATTGAAATTTACCATTTTCACATTGAATTATGGTAAGTTAGATGTAAATATATTCAATATGTTTCTTCTACATCACCAAATTTCATGTTTCTTCGTCACTAAACCGCAGAGTTATACGACTGTAAATGAATGACAAATAAATTATATCTACATGGGTAATTACTAAAATTAAATATTTAAGCTCAATGCTATTTGTATTCACTATAATCACATTGTATTAAGGTATAATAGATGTAAACAATTTCTATATTTTTCTTCTTCTCCATCACCAAAATTTTGGTTTCTTCAACACTAAGAAACTAAGTTAAAAGACTACAAATGAATGACACATAATTTATACAAATGCATAACGATTAAAAATAAATAATCAAGCTCAAGATTATTTATATTCATCATATTCACATTGACTTATGGTATATTACATCTAAAACTGTTCAATATTTTTCTTCACCATCCCAAAGTTTTAGATTTTTTTATCATTAAGCTAAAAACATAAAAGACTATAGTATATGTAAAAAATTAATTATATTTTATTTTTCTACTCCATCACAAAATTTAAGGTTTTTATCCACTAAAAATCAAAGCTAAAAGACTATAATCCATGAGATATTTTTTATATAAAATAGGTAATAATTAAAATAAATAATCAAGCTAGATTTTATTGATATTTACCATTTTCACATTGAACTATGGTAAGATACATGTAAATATATTCAATATGTTTCTTCTACATCACCAAATATCATGTTTTATTCGTCACTAAGCCGCAGAGTTATAAGACTGTAAATGAATGACAAATAAATTATATCTACATGGGTAATTACTAAAATTGAATATTGAAGCTCAATGCTATTTGTATTCACTATAATCACATTGTATTATGGTATAATAGAAGTAAACAATTTCTATATTTTTCTTCTTCTCCATCACCAAAATTTTGGTTTCTTCACCACTAAGAAACTAAGTTAAGAGACTACAAATGAATGAAACATACTTGATACCAATGCATAAAGATTAAAATTAAATTATCAAGCTCAATATCATTTATATACCTTATATTCACATTGGCTTATGGTATATTACATCTAAAACTGTTCAATATTTTTCTTTACCATCCCAAAGTTTTAGATTTTTTAATCACTAAGCTAAAAACATAAAAGACTATAGTATATGTAAAAAATTAATTATATTTTATTTTTCTACTCCATCATAAAATTTTAGGTTTTTACCACTTAAAAAACAAAGCTAAAAGACTATAATGCATGAGATATTTTTTATATAAAATAGGTAATAATTAAAATAAATAATCAAGCTAGAACTTATTGATATTTACCATTTTCACATTGAATTATGGTAAGTTAGATGTAAATATATTCAATATGTTTCTTCTACATCACAAAATTTCGTGTTTCTTCGTCACTAAACCGCAGAGTTATAAGACTGTAAATGAATGACAAATAAATTATATCTACATGGGTAATTACTAAAATTAAATATTTAAGCTCAATGCTATTTGTATTCACTATAATCACATTGTATTAAGGTATAATAGATGTAAACAATTTCTATATTTTTCTTCTTCTCCATCACCAAAATTTTGGTTTCTTCACCACTAAGAAACTAAGTTAAAAGACTACAAATGAAAGACACATAATTTATACAAATTCATAACGATTAAAATTAAATAATCAAGCTCAAGATTATTTATATTCATCGTATTCACATTGACTTATGGAATAATACATCTAAAACTGTTCAATATTTTTCTTCACCATCCCAAAGTTTTAGATTTTTTTATCATTAAGCTAAAAACATAAAAGAATATAGTATATGTAAAAAGTTAATTATATTTTATTTTTCTACTCCATCACAAAATTTTAGGTTTTTACCCACTAAAAAACAAAGCTAAAAGACTATAATCCATGAGATATTTTTTATATAAAATAGGTAATAATTAAAATAAATAATCAAGCTAGAATTTATTGATATTTACCATTTTCACATTGAATTATGGTAAGTTAGATGTAAATATATTCAATATGTTTCTTCTACATCACCAAATTTCATGTTTCTTCGTCACTAAGCTGCAGAGTTAAAAGACTGTAAATGAATGACAAATAAATAAAATCTACATGGGTGATCACTAAAATTAAATATTAAAGCTTAATGCTATTTGTATTCACTATAATCACATTGTATTAAGGTATAATAGATGTAAACAATTTCTATATTTTTCTTCTTCTCCATCACCAAAATTTTGGTTTATTCACCAATAAGAAACTAAGTTAAGAGACTACAAATGAATGACACATAATTTATACAAATGCATACCGATTAAAATTAAATAATCAAGCTCAATATTATTTATATACCTCATATTCACATTGACTTATGGTATATTACATCTAAAACTGTTTAATATTTTTCTTTACCATCCCAAAGTTTTAGATTTTTTTATCACTAAGCTAAAAACATAAAAGACTATAGTATATCTAAAAAATTAATTATATTTTATTTTTCTACTCCATCACAAAATTTTAGGTTTTTACCCACTAAAAAACAAAGCTAAAAGACTATAATGCATGAGATATTTTTTATATAAAATAGGTAATAATTAAAATAAATAATCAAGCTAGAATTTATTGAAATTTACCATTTTCACATTGAATTATGGTAAGTTAGATGTAAATATATTCAATATGTTTCTTCTACATCACCAAATTTCATGTTTCTTCGTCACTAAAACGCAGAGTTATACGATTGTAAATGAATGACAAATAAATTATATCTACATGGGTAATTACTAAAATTAAATATTTAAGCTCAATGCTATTTGTATTCACTATAATCACATTGTATTAAGGTATAATAGATGTAAACAATTTCTATATTTTTCTTCTTCTCCATCACCAAAATTTTGGTTTCTTCAACACTAAGAAACTAAGTTAAAAGACTACAAATGAATGACACATAATTTATACAAATGCATAACGATTAAAAATAAATAATCAAGCTCAAGATTATTTATATTCATCGTATTCACATTGACTTATGGTATATTACATCTAAAACTGTTCAATATTTTTCTTCACCATCCCAAAGTTTTAGATTTTTTTATCATTAAGCTAAAAACATAAAAGACTATAGTATATGTAAAAAATTAATTATATTTTATTTTTCTACTCAATCACAAAATTTTAGGTTTTTATCCACTAAAAATCAAAGCTAAAAGACTATAATCCATGAGATATTTTTTATATAAAATAGGTAATAATTAAAATAAATAATCAAGCTAGATTTTATTGATATTAACCATTTTCACATTGAACTATGGTAAGATACATGTAAATTTATTCAATATGTTTCTTCTACATCACCAAATATCATGTTTTATTCGTCACTAAGCCGCAGAGTTATAAGACTGTAAATGAATGACAAATAAATTATATCTACATGGGTAATTACTAAAATTAAATATTGAAGCTCAATGCTATTTGTATTCACTATAATCACATTGTATTATGGTATAATAGAAGTAAACAATTTCTATATTTTTCTTCTTCTCCATCACCAAAATTTTGGTTTCTTCACCACTAAGAAACTAAGTTAAGAGACTACAAATGAATGAAACATAATTTATACCAATGCATAACGATTAAAATTAAATTATCAAGCTCAATATTATTTATATACCTCATATTCACATTGGCTTATGGTATATTACATCTAAAACTGTTCAATATTTTTCTTTACCATCCCAAAGTTTTAGATTTTTTTATCACTAAGCTAAAAACATAAAAGACAATAGTATATGTAAAAAATTAATTATATTTTATTTTTCTACTCCATCATAAAATTTTAGGTTTTTACCACTTAAAAAACAAAGCTAGAAGACTATAATGCATGAGATATTTTTTATATAAAATAGGTAATAATTAAAATAAATAATCAAGCTAGAATTTATTGATATTTACCATTTTCAAATTGAATTATGGTAAGTTAGATGTAAATATATTCAATATGTTTCTTCTACATCACCAAATTTCATGTTTCTTCGTCACTAAACCGCAGAGTTATAAGACTGTAAATGAATGACAAATAAATTATATCTACATGGGTAATTACTAAAATTAAATATTTAAGCTCAATGCTATTTGTATTCACTATAATCACATTGTATTAAGGTATAATAGATGTATACAATTTCTATATTTTTCTTCTTCTCCATCACCAAAATTTTGGTTTCTTCACCACTAAGAAACTAAGTTAAAAGACTACAAATGAATGACACATAATTTATACAAATTCATAACGATTAAAATTAAATAATCAAGCTCAAGATTATTTATATTCATCGTATTCACAATGACTTATGGTATAATACATCTAAAACTGTTCAATATTTTTCTTCACCATCCCAAAGTTTTAGATTTTTTTATCATTAAGCTAAAAACATAAAAGAATATAGTATATGTAAAAAGTTAATTATATTTTATTTTTCTACTCCATCACAAAATTTTAGGTTTTTACCCACTAAAAAACAAAGCTAAAAGACTATAATCCATGAGATATTTTTTATATAAAATAGGTAATAATTAAAATAAATAATCAAGCTAGAATATATTGATATTTTCCATTTTCACATTGAATTATGGTAAGTTAGATGTAAATATATTCAATATGTTTCTTTTACATCACCAAATTTCATGTTTCTTCGTCACTAAGCTGCAGAGTTAAAAGACTGTAAATGAATGACAAATAAATTAAATCTACATGGGTGATCACTAAAATTAAATATTAAAGCTTAATGCTATTTGTAATCACTATAATCACATTGTATTAAGGTATAATAGATGTAAACAATTTCTATATTTTTCTTCTTCTCCATCACCAAAATTTTGGTTTATTCACCAATAAGAAACTAAGTTAAGAGACTACAAATGAATGACACATAATTTATACAAATGCATACCGATTAAAATTAAATAATCAAGCTCAATATTATTTATATACCTCATATTTACATTGACTTATGGTATATTACATCTAAAACTGTTTAATATTTTTCTTTACCATCCCAAAGTTTTAGATTTTTTTATCACTAAGCTAAAAACATAAAAGACTATAGTATATGTAAAAAATTAATTATATTTTAGTTTTCTACTCCATCACAAAATTTTAGGTTTTTACCCACTAAAAAACAAAGCTAAAAGACTATAATGCATGAGATATTTTTTATATAAAATAGGTAATAATTAAAATAAATAATCAAGCTAGAATTTATTGAAATTTACCATTGTCACATTGAATTATGGTAAGTTAGATGTAAATATATTCAATATGTTTCTTCTACATCACCAAATTTCATGTTTCTTCGTCACTAAACCGCAGAGTTATAAGACTGTAAATGAATGACAAATAAATTATATCTACATGGGTAATTACTAAAATTAAATATTTAAGCTCAATGCTATTTGTATTCACTATAATCACATTGTATTAAGGTATAATAGATGTAAACAATTTCTATATTTTTCTTCTTCTCCATCACCAAAATTTTGGTTTCTTCAACACTAAGAATCTAAGTTAAGAGACTACAAATGAATGACACATAATTTATACAAATGCATAACGATTAAAATTAAATAATCAAGCTCAAGATTATCTATATTCATCGTATTCACATTGACTTATGGTATATTACATCTAAAACTGTTCAATATTTTTCTTCACCATCCCAAAGTTTTAGATTTTTTTATTATTAAGCTAAAAACATAAAAGACTATAATATATGTAAAAAATTAATTATATTTTATTTTTCTACTCCATCATAAAATTTTAGATTTTTATCCACTAAAAATCAAAGCTAAAAGACTATAATCCATGAGATATTTTTTATATAAAATATGTAATAATTAAAATAAATAATCAAGCTAGATTTTATTGATATTTACCATTTTCACATTGAACTATGGTAAGATACATGTAAATATATTCAATATGTTTCTTCTACATCATCAAATATCATGTTTTATTCGTCACTAAGCCGCAGAGTTATAATACTGCAAATGAATGACAAATAAATTATATCTACATGGGTAATTACTAAAATTAAATATTGAAGCTCAATGCTATTTGTATTCACTATAATCACATTGTATTATGGTATAATAGAAGTAAACAATTTCTATATTTTTCTTCTTCTCCATCACCAAAATTTTGGTTTCTTCACCACTAAGAAACTAAGTTAAGAGACTACAAATGAATGAAACATAATTTATACCAATGCATAACGATTAAAATTAAATTATCAAGCTCAATATTATTTATATACCTCCTATTCACATTGACTTATGGTATATTACATCTAAAACTGTTCAATATTTTTCTTTACCATCCCAAAGTTTTAGATTTTTTTATCACTATGCTAAAAACATAAAAGACTATAGTATATGTAAAAAATTAATTATATTTTATTTTTCTACTCCATCACAAAATTTTAGGTTTTTACCCACTAAAAAACAAAGCTAAAAGACTATAATGCATGAGATATTTTTTATATAAAATAGGTAATAATTAAAATAAATAATCAAGCTAGAATTTATTGAAATTTACCATTGTCACATTGAATTATGGTAAGTTAGATGTAAATATATTCAATATGTTTCTTCTACATCACCAAATTTCATGTTTCTTCGTCACTAAACTGCAGAGTTATAAGACTGTAAATGAATGACAAATAAATTATATCTACATGGGTAATTACTAAAATTAAATATTTAAGCTCAATGCTATTTGTATTCACTATAATCACATTGTATTAAGGTATAATAGATGTAAACAATTTCTATATTTTTCTTCTTCTCCATCACCAAAATTTTGGTTTCTTCAACACTAAGAATCTAAGTTAAGAGACTACAAATGAATGACACATAATTTATACAAATGCATAACGATTAAAATTAAATAATCAAGCTCAAGATTATCTATATTCATCGTATTCACATTGACTTATGGTATATTACATCTAAAACTGTTCAATATTTTTCTTCACCATCCCAAAGTTTTAGATTTTTTTATTATTAAGCTAAAAACATAAAAGACTATAGTATATGTAAAAAATTAATTATATTTTATTTTTCTACTCCATCATAAAATTTTAGATTTTTATCCACTAAAAATCAAAGCTAAAAGACTATAATCCATGAGATATTTTTTATATAAAATATGTAATAATTAAAATAAATAATCAAGCTAGATTTTATTGATATTTACCATTTTCACATTGAACTATGGTAAGATACATGTAAATATATTCAATATGTTTCTTCTACATCATCAAATATCATGTTTTATTCGTCACTAAGCCGCAGAGTTATAATACTGCAAATGAATGACAAATAAATTATATCTACATGGGTAATTACTAAAATTAAATATTGAAGCTCAATGCTATTTGTATTCACTATAATCACATTGTATTATGGTATAATAGAAGTAAACAATTTCTATATTTTTCTTCTTCTCCATCACCAAAATTTTGGTTTCTTCACCACTAAGAAACTAAGTTAAGAGACTACAAATGAATGAAACATAATTTATACCAATGCATAACGATTAAAATTAAATTATCAAGCTCAATATTATTTATATACCTCCTATTCACATTGACTTATGGTATATTACATCTAAAACTGTTCAATATTTTTCTTTACCATCCCAAAGTTTTAGATTTTTTTATCACTATGCTAAAAACATAAAAGACTATAGTATATGTAAAAAATTAATTATATTTTATTTTTCTACTCCATCACAAAATTTTAGGTTTTTACCCACTAAAAAACAAAGCTAAGAGACTATAATGCATGAGATATTTTTTATATAAAATAGGTAATAAGTAAAATAAATAATCAAGTTAGAATTTATTGATATTTACCATTTTCACTTTGAATTATGGTAAGTTAGATGTAAATATATTCAATATGTTTCTTCTATATCACCAAATTTCATGTTTCTTCGTCACTAAACAGCAGAGTTATAAGACTGTAAATGAATGACAAGTAAATTATATCTACATGGGTAATCACTAAAATTAAATATTTAAGCTCAATGATATTTGTATTCACTATAATCACATTGTATTAAGGTATAATAGATGTAAACAATTTCTATATTTTTCTTCTTCTCCATCACCAAATTTTTTGGTTTATTCACCACTAAGAAACTAAGTTAAAAGACTACAAATGAATGACACATAATTTATACAAATGCATAACGATTAAAATTAAATAATCAAGCTCAAGATTATTTATATTCATCATATTCACATTGACTTATGGTATATTAAATCTAAAACTGTTCAATATTTTTCTTCACCATCCCAAAGTTTTAGATTTTTTTATCACTAAGCTAAAAACATAAAAGACTATAGTATATGTAAAAATTAATTATATTTTATTTTTCTACTCCATCACAAAATTTTAGGTTTTTACCCACTAAAAAACAAAGCTAAAAGACTATAATGCATGAGATATTTTTTATATAAAATAGGTAATAATTAAAACAAATAATCAAGCTAGAATTTATTGATATTTACCATTTTCACATTGAATTATGGTAAGTTAGATGTAAATATATTCAATATGTTTCTTCTACATCATCAAATTTCTTGTTTCTTCGTCACTAAGCCACAGAGTTAAAAGACTGTAAATGAATGACAAATAAATAATATCTACATGGGTAATCATTAAAATTAAATATTTAAGCTCAAAGCTATTTGTATTCATTATAATCACATTGTATTAAGGTATAATAGATGTAAACAATTTCTATATTTTTCTTCTTCTCCATCACCGAAATTTTGGTTTCTTCACCACTAAGAAACTAAGTTAAGAGACTACAAATGCCTGACACATAATTTATACATATGCATAACGATTAAAATTAAATAATCAAGCTCAATATTATTTATATTCGTCGCATTTACAATGACTTATGGTATATTACATCTAAAACTGTTCAATATTTTTCTTCACCATCCCAAAGTTTTAGATTTTTTTATCACTAAGCTAAAAACATAAAAGACTATAGTATATGTAAAAAAGGAATTATATTTTATTTTTCTACTCCATCACAAAATTTTAGGTTTTTACCCACTAAAAAACAAACCTAAAAGACTATAATCCATGAGATATTTTTTTTATATAAAATAGGTAATAATTAAAATAAATAATCAAGCTAGAATTTATTGATATTTACCATTTTCACATTGAATTATGGTAAGTTAGATGTAAATATATTCAATATGTTTCTTCTACATCACCAAATTTCATGTTTCTTCGTCACTAAGCCGCAAAGTTAAAAGACTGTAAATGAATGACAAATAAATTTATCTACATGGGTAATCACTAAAATTAAATATTTAAGCTCAATGCTATTTGTATTCACTATAATCACATTGTATTAAGGTATAATAGATGTAAACAATTTCTATATTTTTCTTCTTCTCCATCACCAAATATTTTGGTTTATTCACCACTAAGAAACTAAGTTAAGAGACTACAAATGAATGAAACATAATTTATACAAATGCATAACGATTAAAATTAAATAATCAAGCTCAAGATTATTTATATTCATCGTATTCACATTGACTTATGGTATATTACATCTAAAACTGTTCAATATTTTTCTTCACCATCCCAAAGTTTTAGATTTTTTTTATCATTAAGCTAAAAACATAAAAGACTATAGTATATGTAAAAAATTAATTATATTTTATTTTTCTACTACATCACAAAATTTTAGGTTTTTACCCACTAAAAATCAAAGCTAAAAGACTATAATCCATGAGATATTTTTTATATAAAATAGGTAATAATTAAAATAAATAATCAAGCTAGATTTTATTGATATTTACCAGTTTCACATTGAACTATGGTAAGATACATGTAAATATATTCAATATGTTTCTTCTACATCATCAAATATCATGTTTTATTCGTCACTAAGCCGCAGAGTTATAAGACTGTAAATGAATGACAAATAAATTATATCTACATGGGTAATTACTAAAATTAAATATTGAAGCTCAATGCTATTTGTATTCACTATAATCACATTGTATTATTGTATTATAGAAGTAAACAATTTCTATATTTTTCTTCTTCTCCATCACCAAAATTTTGGTTTCTTCACCACTAAGAAACTAAGTTAAGAGACTACAAATGAATGAAACATAATTTATACCAATGCATAACGATTAAAATTAAATTATCAAGCTCAATATTATTTATATACCTCATATTCACATTGACTTATGGAATATTACATCTAAAACTGTTCAATATTTTTCTTTACCATCCCAAATTTTAGATTTTTTTATCAATAAGCTAAAAAAATAAAAGACTATAGTATATGTAAAAAATTAATTATATTTTATTTTTCTACTCCATCACAAAATTTTAGGTTTTTACCCACTAAAAATCAAAGCTAAAAGACTATAATCCATGAGATATTTTTTATATAAAATAGGTAATAATTAAAATAAATAATCAAGCTAGATTTTATTGATATTTACCATTTTCACATTGAACTATGGTAAGATACATGTAAATATATTCAATATGTTTCTTCTACATCACCAAATATCATGTTTTATTCGTCACTAAGCCGCAGAGTTATAAGACTGTAAATGAATGATAAATAAATTATATCTACATGGGTAATCACTAAAATTAAATATTTAAGCTCAATGCTATTTGTATTCACTATAATCACATTGTATTAAGGTATAATAGATGTAAACAATTTCTATATTTTTCTTCTTCTCCATCACCAAATTTTTTGGTTTATTCACCACTAAGAAACTAAGTTAAGAGACTACAAATGAATGACACATAATTTATACAAATGCATAACGATTAAAATTAAATAATCAAGCTCAAGATTATTTATATTCATCATATTCACATTGACTTATGGTATATTACATCTAAAACTGTTCAATATTTTTCTTCACCATCCCAAATTTTAGATTTTTTTATCATTAAGCTAAAAACATAAAAGAATATAGTATATGTAAAAAATTAATTATATTTTATTTTTCTACTCCATCACAAAATTTTAGGTTTTTACCCACTAAAAAACAAAGCTAAAAGACTATAATCCATGAGATATTTTTTATATAAAATAGGTAATAATTAAAATAAATAATCAAGCTAGATTTTATTGATATTTACCATTTTCACATTGAACTATGGTAAGATAGATGTAAATATATTCAATATGTTTCTTCTACATCACCAAATATCATGTTTTATTCGTCACTAAGCCGCAGAGTTATAAGACTGTAAATGAATTACAAATAAATTATATCTACATGGGTAATCACTAAAATTAAATATTTAAGCTCAATGCTATTTGTATTCACTATAATCACATTGTATTAAGGTATAATAGATGTAAATAATTTCTATATTTTTCTTCTTCTCCATCACCAAATTTTTTGGTTTATTCACCACTAAGAAACTAAGTTAAGAGACTACAAATGAATGACACATAATTTACACAAATGCATAACGATTAAAATTAAATAATCAAGCTCAAGATTATTTATATTCATCATATTCACATTGACTTATGGTATATTACATCTAAAACTGTTCAATATTTTTCTTCACCATCCCAAATTTTAGATTTTTTTATCATTAAGCTAAAAACATAAAAGACTATAGTATATGTAAAAAATTAATTATATTTTATTTTTCTACTCCATCACAAAATTTTAGGTTTTTACCCACTAAAAATCAAAGCTAAAAGACTATAATCCATGAGATATTTTTTATATAAAATAGGTAATAATTAAAATAAATAATCAAGCTAGATTTTATTGATATTTACCATTTTCACATTGAACTATGGTAAGATACATGTAAATATATTCAATATGTTTCTTCTACATCATCAAATATCATGTTTTATTCGTCACTAAGCCGCAGAGTTATAAGACTGTAAATGAATGACAAATAAATTATATCTACATGGGTAATTACTAAAATTAAATATTGAAGCTCAATGCTATTTGTATTCACTATAATCACATTGTATTATTGTATTATAGAAGTATACAATTTCTATATTTTTCTTCTTCTCCATCACCAAAATTTTGGTTTCTTCACCACTAAGAAACTAAGTTAAGAGACTACAAATGAATGAAACATAATTTATACCAATGCGTAACGATTAAAATTAAATTATCAAGCTCAATATTATTTATATACCTCATATTCACATTGACTTATGGAATATTACATCTAAAACTGTTCAATATTTTTCTTTACCATCCCAAATTTTAGATTTTTTTATCAATAAGCTAAAAACATAAAAGACTATAGTATATGTAAAAAATTAATTATATTTTATTTTTCTACTCCATCACAAAATTTTAGGTTTTTACCCACTAAAAATCAAAGCTAAAAGACTATAATCCATGAGATATTTTTTATATAAAATAGGTAATAATTAAAATAAATAATCAAGCTAGATTTTATTGATATTTACCATTTTCACATTGAACTATGGTAAGATACATGTAAATATATTCAATATGTTTCTTCTACATCATCAAATATCATGTTTTATTCGTCACTAAGCCGCAGAGTTATAAGACTGTAAATGAATGACAAATAAATTATATCTACATGGATAATCACTAAAATTAAATATTGAAGCTCAATGCTATTTGTATTCACTATAATCACATTGTATTATTGTATTATAGAAGTAAACAATTTCTATATTTTTCTTCTTCTCCATCACCAAAATTTTGGTTTGTTCACCACTAAGAAACTAAGTTAAGAGACTACAAATGAATGAAACATAATTTATACCAATGCATAACGATTAAAATTAAATTATCAAGCTCAATATTATTTATATACCTCATATTCACATTGACTTATGGAATATTACATCTAAAACGGTTCAATATTTTTCTTCACCATCCCAAATTTTAGATTTTTTTATCAATAAGCTAAAAACATAAAAGACTATAGTATATGTAAAAAATGAATTATATTTTATTTTTCTACTCCATCACAAAATTTTAGGTTTTTACCCACTAAAAAACAAAGCTAAAAGACTATAATCCATGAGATATTTTTTATATAAAATAGGTAATAATTAAAATAAATAATCAAGCTAGATTTTATTAATATTTACCATTTTCACATTGAACTATGGTAAGATAGATGTAAATATATTCAATATGTTTCTTCTACATCACAAAATTTCATGTTTCTTCGTCACTAAGCCGCAAAGTTAAAAGACTGTAAATGAATGACAAGTAAATTATATCTACATGGGTAATTACTAAAATTAAATATTGAAGCTCAATGCTATTTCTATTCACTATAATCACATTGTATTATGGTATAATAGAAGTAAACAATTTCTATATTTTTCTTCTTCTCCATCACCAAAATTTTGGTTTCTTCACCACTAAGAAACTAAGTTAAGAGACTACAAATGAATGAAACATAATTTATACCAATGCATAACGATTAAAATTAAATTATCAAGCTCAATATTATTTATATACCTCATATTCACATTGACTTATGGTATATTACATCTAAAACTGTTCAATATTTTTCTTTAACATCCCAAAGTTTTAGATTTTTTTATCACTAAGCTAAAAACATAAAAGACTATAGTATATGTAAAAAATTAATTATATTTTATTTTTCTACTCCATCACAAAATTTTAGGTTTTTACCCACTAAAAAACAAAGCTAAAAGACTATAATGCATGAGATATTTTTTATATAAAATAGGTAATAATTAAAATAAATAATCAAGTTAGAATTTATTGATATTTACCATTTTCACATTGAATTATGGTAAGTTAGATGTAAATATATTCAATATGTTTCTTCTACATCACCAAATTTCATGTTTCTTCGCCACTAAACCGCAGAGTTATAAGACTGTAAATGAATGACAAGTAAATTATATCTACATGGGTAATTACTAAAATTAAATATTTAAGCTCAATGCTATTTGTATTCACTATAATCAAATTATATTAAGGTATAATAGATGTAAACAATTTCTATATTTTTCTTCTTCTCCATCACCAAAATTTTGGTTTCTTCACCACTAAGAAACTAAGTTAAGAGACTACAAATGAATGAGACATAATTTATACCAATGCATAACGATTAAAATTAAATTATCAAGCTCAATATTATTTATATACCTCATATTCACATTGACTTATGGTATATTACATCTAAAACTGTTCAATATTTTTCTTCACCATCCCAAAGTTTTAGATTTTTTTATCATTAAGCTAAAAACATAAAAGACTATAGTATATGTAAAAAATGAATTATATTTTATTTTTCTACTCCATCACAAAATTTTAGGTTTTTACCCACTAAAAAACAAACCTAAAAGACTATAATCCATGAGATATTTTTTTATATAAAATAGGTAATAATTAAAATAAATAATCAAGCTAGAATTTATTGATATTTACCATTTTCACATTGAATTATGGTAAGTTAGATGTAAATATATTCAATATGTTTCTTCTACATCACCAAATTTCATGTTTCTTCGTCACTAAGCCGCAAAGTTAAAAGACTGTAAATGAATGACAAATAAATTATATCTACATGGGTAATCACTAAAATTAAATATTTAAGCTCAATGCTATTTGTATTCACTATAATCACATTGTATTAAGGTATAATAGATGTAAACAATTTCTATATTTTTCTTCTTCTCCATCACCAAATATTTTGGTTTATTCACCACTAAGAAACTAAGTTAAGAGACTACAAATGAATGACACATAATTTATACAAATGCATAACGATTAAAATTAAATAATCAAGCTCAAGATTATTTATATTCATCGTATTCACATTGACTTATGGTATATTACATCTAAAATTGTTCAATATTTTTCTTCACCATCCCAAAGTTTTAGATTTTTTTATCATTAAGCTAAAAACATAAAAGACTATAGTATATGTAAAAAATTAATTATATTTTATTTTTCTACTCCATCACAAAATTTTAGGTTTTTACCCACTAAAAAACAAAGCTAAAAGAATATAATCCATGAGATATTTTTTATATAAATTAGGTAATAATTAAAATAAATAATCAAGCTAGATTTTATTGATATTTACCATTTTCACATTGAACTATGGTAAGATAGATGTAAATATATTCAATATGTTTCTTCTACATCACCAAATATCATGTTTTATTCGTCACTAAGCCGCAGAGTTATAAGACTGTAAATGAATGATAAATAAATTATATCTACATGGGTAATCACTAAAATTAAATATTTAAGCTCAATGCTATTTGTATTCACTATAATCACATTGTATTAAGGTATAATAGATGTAAACAATTTCTATATTTTTCTTCTTCTCCATCACCAAATTTTTTGGTTTATTCACCACTAAGAAACTAAGTTAAGAGACTACAAATTAATGACACATAATTTATACAAATGCATAACGATTAAAATTAAATAATCAAGCTCAAGATTATTTATATTCATCATATTCACATTGACTTATGGTATATTACATCTAAAACTGTTCAATATTTTTCTTCACCATCCCAAATTTTAGATTTTTTTATCATTAAGCTAAAAACATAAAAGAATATAGTATATGTAAAAAATTAATTATATTTTATTTTTCTACTCCATCACAAAATTTTAGGTTTTTACCCACTAAAAAACAAAGCTAAAAGACTATAATCCATGAGATATTTTTTATATAAAATAGGTAATAATTAAAATAAATAATCAAGCTAGATTTTATTGATATTTACCATTTTCACATTGAACTATGGTAAGATAGATGTAAATATATTCAATATGTTTCTTCTACATCACCAAATATCATGTTTTATTCGTCACTAAGCCGCAGAGTTATAAGACTGTAAATGAATTACAAATAAATTATATCTACATGGGTAATCACTAAAATTAAATATTTAAGCTTAATGCAATTTGTATTAACTATAATCACATTGTATTAAGGTATAATAGATGTAAACAATTTCTATATTTTTCTTCTTCTCCATCACCAAATTTTTTGGTTTATTCCCCACTAAGAAACTAAGTTAAGAGACTACAAATGAATGACACATAATTTATACAAATGCATAACGATTAAAATTAAATAATCAAGCTCAAGATTATTTATATTCATCATATTCACATTGACTTATGGTATATTACATCTAAAACTGTTCAATATTTTTCTTCACCATCCCAAATTTTAGATTTTTTTATCATTAAGCTAAAAACATAAAAGACTATAGTATATGTAAAAAATTAATTATATTTTATTTTTCTACTCCATCACAAAATTTTAGGTTTTTACCCACTAAAAATCAAAGCTAAAAGACTATAATCCATGAGATATTTTTTATATAAAATAGGTAATAATTAAAATAAATAATCAAGCTAGATTTTACTGATATTTACCATTTTCACATTGAACTATGGTAAGATACATGTAAATATATTCAATATGTTTCTTCTACATCATCAAATATCATGTTTTATTCGTCACTAAGCCGTAGAGTTATAAGACTGTAAATGAATGACAAATAAATTATATCTACATGGGTAATTACTAAAATTAAATATTGAAGCTCAATGCTATTTGTATTCACTATAATCACATTGTATTATTGTATTATAGAAGTAAACAATTTCTATATTTTTGTTCTTCTCCATCACCAAAATTTTGGTTTCTTCACCACTAAGAAACTAAGTTAAGAGACTACAAATGAATGAAACATAATTTATACCAATGCATAACGATTAAAATTAAATTATCAAGCTCAATATTATTTATATACCTCATATTCACATTGACTTATGGTATATTACATCTAAAACTGTTCAATATTTTTCTTTACCATCCCAAAGTTTTAGATTTTTTTATCACTAAGCTAAAAACATAAAAGACTATAGTATATGTAACAAATTAATTATATTTTATTTTTCTACTCCATCACAAAATTTTAGGTTTTTACCCACTAAAAAACAAAGCTAAAAGACTATAATGCATGAGATATTTTTTATATAAAATAGGTAATAATTAAAATAAATAATCAAGTTAGAATTTATTGATATTTACCATTTTCACATTGAATTATGGTAAGTTAGATGTAAATATATTCAATATGTTTCTTCTACATCACCAAATTTCATGTTTCTTCGCCACTAAACCGCAGAGTTATTAGACTGTAAATGAATGACAAGTAAATTATATCTACATGGGTAATTACTAAAATTAAATATTTAAGCTCAATGCTATTTGTATTCACTATAATCAAATTATATTAAGGTATAATAGATGTAAACAATTTCTATATTTTTCTTCTTCTCCATCACCAAAATTTTGGTTTCTTCACCACTAAGAAACTAAGTTAAGAGACTACAAATGAATGAGACATAATTTATACCAATGCATAACAATTAAAATTAAATTATCAAGCTCAATATTATTTATATACCTCATATTCACATTGACTTATGGTATATTACATCTAAAACTGTTCAATATTTTTCTTCACCATCCCAAAGTTTTAGATTTTTTTATCATTAAGCTAAAAACATAAAAGACTATAGTATATGTAAAAAATGAATTATATTTTATTTTTCTACTCCATCACAAAATTTTAGGTTTTTACCCACTAAAAAACAAACCTAAAAGACTATAATCCATGAGATATTTTTTTATATAAAATAGGTAATAATTAAAATAAATAATCAAGCTAGAATTTATTGATATTTACCATTTTCACATTGAATTATGGTAAGTTAGATGTAAATATATTCAATATGTTTCTTCTACATCACCAAATTTCATGTTTCTTCGTCACTAAGCCGCAAAGTTAAAAGACTGTAAATGAATGACAAATAAATTATATCTACATGGGTAATCACTAAAATTAAATATTTAAGCTCAATGCTATTTGTATTCACTATAATCACATTGTATTAAGGTATAATAGATGTAAACAATTTCTATATTTTTCTTCTTCTCCATCACCAAATATTTTGGTTTATTCACCACTAAGAAACTAAGTTAAGAGACTACAAATGAATGACACATAATTTATACAAATGCATAACGATTAAAATTAAATAATCAAGCTCAAGATTATTTATATTCATCGTATTCACATTGACTTATGGTATATTACATCTAAAACTGTTCAATATTTTTCTTCACCATCCCAAAGTTTTAGATTTTTTTATCATTAAGCTAAAAACATAAAAGACTATAGTATATGTAAAAAATTAATTATATTTTATTTTTCTACTCCATCACAAAATTTTAGGTTTTTACCCACTAAAAAACAAAGCTAAAAGAATATAATCCATGAGATATTTTTTATATAAATTAGGTAATAATTAAAATAAATAATCAAGCTAGATTTTATTGATATTTACCATTTTCACATTGAACTATGGTAAGATAGATGTAAATATATTCAATATGTTTCTTCTACATCACCAAATATCATGTTTTATTCGTCACTAAGCCGCAGAGTTATAAGACTGTAAATGAATGATAAATAAATTATATCTACATGGGTAATCACTAAAATTAAATATTTAAGCTCAATGCTATTTGTATTCACTATAATCACATTGTATTAAGGTATAATAGATGTAAACAATTTCTATATTTTTCTTCTTCTCCATCACCAAATTTTTTGGTTTATTCACCACTAAGAAACTAAGTTAAGAGACTACAAATGAATGACACATAATTTATACAAATGCATAACGATTAAAGTTAAATAATCAAGCTCAAGATTATTTATATTCATCATATTCACATTGACTTATGGTATATTACATCTAAAACTGTTCAATATTTTTCTTCACCATCCCAAATTTTAGATTTTTTTATCATTAAGCTAAAAACATAAAAGAATATAGTATATGTAAAAAATTAATTATATTTTATTTTTCTACTCCATCACAAAATTTTAGGTTTTTACCCACTAAAAAACAAAGCTAAAAGACTATAATCCATGAGATATTTTTTATATAAAATAGGTAATAATTAAAATAAATAATCAAGCTAGATTTTATTGATATTTACCATTTTCACATTGAACTATGGTAAGATAGATGTAAATATATTCAATATGTTTCTTCTACATCACCAAATATCATGTTTTATTCGTCACTAAGCCGCAGAGTTATAAGACTGTAAATGAATTACAAATAAATTATATCTACATGGGTAATCACTAAAATTAAATATTTAAGCTTAATGCAATTTGTATTAACTATAATCACATTGTATTAAGGTATAATAGATGTAAACAATTTCTATATTTTTCTTCTTCTCCATCACCAAATTTTTTGGTTTATTCCCCACTAAGAAACTAAGTTAAGAGACTACAAATGAATGACACATAATTTATACAAATGCATAACGATTAAAATTAAATAATCAAGCTCAAGATTATTTATATTCATCATATTCACATTGACTTATGGTATATTACATCTAAAACTGTTCAATATTTTTCTTCACCATCCCAAATTTTAGATTTTTTTATCATTAAGCTAAAAACATAAAAGACTATAGTATATGTAAAAAATTAATTATATTTTATTTTTCTACTCCATCACAAAATTTTAGGTTTTTACCCACTAAAAATCAAAGCTAAAAGACTATAATCCATGAGATATTTTTTATATAAAATAGGTAATAATTAAAATAAATAATCAAGCTAGATTTTACTGATATTTACCATTTTCACATTGAACTATGGTAAGATACATGTAAATATATTCAATATGTTTCTTCTACATCATCAAATATCATGTTTTATTCGTCACTAAGCCGTAGAGTTATAAGACTGTAAATGAATGACAAATAAATTATATCTACATGGGTAATTACTAAAATTAAATATTGAAGCTCAATGCTATTTGTATTCACTATAATCACATTGTATTATTGTATTATAGAAGTAAACAATTTCTATATTTTTGTTCTTCTCCATCACCAAAATTTTGGTTTCTTCACCACTAAGAAACTAAGTTAAGAGACTACAAATGAATGAAACATAATTTATACCAATGCATAACGATTAAAATTAAATTATCAAGCTCAATATTATTTATATACCTCATATTCACATTGATTTATGGAATATTACATCTAAAACTGTTCAATATTTTTATTTACCATCCCAAATTTTAGATTTTTTTATCAATAAGCTAAAAACATAAAAGACTATAGTATATGTAAAAAATTAATTATATTTTATTTTTCTACTCCATCACAAAATTTTAGGTTTTTACCCACTAAAAATCAAAGCTAAAAGACTATAATCCATGAGATATTTTTTATATAAAATAGGTAATAATTAAAATAAATAATCAAGCTAGATTTTATTGATATTTACCATTTTCACATTGAACTATGGTAAGATACATGTAAATATATTCAATATGTTTCTTCTACATCATCAAATATCATGTTTTATTCGTCACTAAGCCGCAGAGTTATAAGACTGTAAATGAATGACAAATAAATTATATCTACATGGGTAATCACTAAAATTAAATATTGAAGCTCAATGCTATTTGTATTCACTATAATCACATTGTATTATTGTATTATAGAAGTAAACAATTTCTATATTTTTCTTCTTCTCCATCATCAAAATTTTGGTTTGTTCACCACTAAGAAACTAAGTTAAGAGACTACAAATGAATGAAACATAATTTATACCAATGCATAACGATTAAAATTAAATTATCAAGCTCAATATTATTTATATACCTCATATTCACATTGACTTATGGAATATTACATCTAAAACGGTTCAATATTTTTCTTCACCATCCCAAATTTTAGATTTTTTTATCAATAAGCTAAAAACATAAAAGACTATAGTATATGTAAAAAATGAATTATATTTTTTTTTTCTACTCCATCACAAAATTTTAGGTTTTTACCCACTAAAAAACAAAGCTAAAAGACTATAATCCATGAGATATTTTTTATATAAAATAGGTAATAATTAAAATAAATAATCAAGCTAGATTTTATTGATATTTACCATTTTCACATTGAACTATGGTAAGATACATGTAAATATATTCAATATGTTTCTTCTACATCATCAAATATCATGTTTTATTCGTCACTAAGCCGTAGAGTTATAAGACTGTAAATGAATGACAAATAAATTATATCTACATGGGTAATTACTAAAATTAAATATTGAAGCTCAATGCTATTTGTATTCACTATAATCACATTGTATTATTGTATTATAGAAGTAAACAATTTCTATATTTTTCTTCTTCTCCATCACCAAAATTTTGGTTTCTTCACCACTAAGAAACTAAGTTAAGAGACTACAAATGAATGAAACATAATTTATACCAATGCATAACGATTAAAATTAAATTATCAAGCTCAATATTATTTATATACCTCATATTCACATTGACTTATGGAATATTACATCTAAAACTGTTCAATATTTTTATTTACCATCCCAAATTTTAGATTTTTTTATCAATAAGCTAAAAACATAAAAGACTATAGTATATGTAAAAAATTAATTATATTTTATTTTTCTACTCCATCACAAAATTTTAGGTTTTTACCCACTAAAAATCAAAGCTTAAAGACTATAATCCATGAGATATTTTTTATATAAAATAGGTAATAATTAAAATAAATAATCAAGCTAGATTTTATTGATATTTACCATTTTCACATTGAACTATGGTAAGATACATGTAAATATATTCAATATGTTTCTTCTACATCATCAAATATCATGTTTTATTCGTCACTAAGCCGCAGAGTTATAAGACTGTAAATGAATGACAAATAAATTATATCTACATGGGTAATCACTAAAATTAAATATTGAAGCTCAATGCTATTTGTATTCACTATAATCATATTGTATTATTGTATTATAGAAGTAAACAATTTCTATATTTTTCTTCTTCTCCATCATCAAAATTTTGGTTTGTTCACCACTAAGAAACTAAGTTAAGAGACTACAAATGAATGAAACATAATTTATACCAATGCATAACGATTAAAATTAAATTATCAAGCTCAATATTATTTATATACCTCATATTCACATTGACTTATGGAATATTACATCTAAAACGGTTCAATATTTTTCTTCACCATCCCAAATTTTAGATTTTTTTATCAATAAGCTAAAAACATAAAAGACTATAGTATATGTAAAAAATGAATTATATTTTTTTTTTCTACTCCATCACAAAATTTTAGGTTTTTACCCACTAAAAAACAAAGCTAAAAGACTATAATCCATGAGATATTTTTTATATAAAATAGGTAATAATTAAAATAAATAATCAAGCTAGATTTTATTGATATTTACCATTTTCACATTGAACTATGGTAAGATACATGTAAATATATTCAATATGTTTCTTCTACATCACCAAATTTCTTGTTTTATTCGTCACTAAGCCGTAGAGTTATAAGACTTTAAATGAATGACAAATAAATTATATCTACATGGGTAATTACTAAAATTAAATATTGAAGCTCAATGCTATTTGTATTCACTATAATCACATTGTATTATTGTATTATAGAAGTAAACAATTTCTATATTTTTCTTCTTCTCCATCACCAAAATTTTGGTTTCTTCACCACTAAGAAACTAAGTTAAGAGACTACAAATGAATGACACATAATTTATACCAATGCATAACGATTAAAATTAAATAATCAAGCTCAATATTATTTATATACCTCATATTCACATTGACTTATGGAATATTACATCTAAAACGGTTCAATATTTTTCTTCACCATCCCAAATTTTAGATTTTTTTATCAATAAGCTAAAAATATAAAAGACTATAGTATATGTAAAAAATGAATTATATTTTTTTTTTCTACTCCATCACAAAATTTTAGGTTTTTACCCACTAAAAATCAAAGCTTAAAGACTATAATCCATGAGATATTTTTTATATAAAATAGGTAATAATTAAAATAAATAATCAAGCTAGATTTTATTGATATTTACCATTTTCACATTGAACTATGGTAAGATACATGTAAATATATTCAATATGTTTCTTCTACATCATCAAATATCATGTTTTATTCGTCACTAAGCCGCAGAGTTATAAGACTGTAAATGAATGACAAATAAATTATATCTACATGGGTAATCACTAAAATTAAATATTGAAGCTCAATGCTATTTGTATTCACTATAATCACATTGTATTATTGTATTATAGAAGTAAACAATTTCTATATTTTTCTTCTTCTCCATCACCAAAATTTTGGTTTCTTCACCACTAAGAAACTAAGTTAAGAGACTACAAATGAATGAAACATAATTTATACCAATGCATAACGATTAAAATTAAATTATCAAGCTCAATATTATTTATATACCTCATATTCACATTGACTTATGGAATATTACATCTAAAACGGTTCAATATTTTTCTTCACCATCCCAAATTTTAGATTTTTTTATCAATAAGCTAAAAACATAAAAGACTATAGTATATGTAAAAAATGAATTATATATTTTTTTTCTACTCCATCACAAAATTTTAGGTTTTTACCCACTAAAAATCAAAGCTTAAAGACTATAATCCATGAGATATTTTTTATATAAAATAGGTAATAATTAAAATAAATAATCAAGCTAGATTTTATTGATATTTACCATTTTCACATTGAACTATGGTAAGATACATGTAAATATATTCAATATGTTTCTTCTACATCATCAAATATCATGTTTTATTCGTCACTAAGCCGCAGAGTTATAAGACTGTAAATGAATGACAAATAAATTATATCTACATGGGTAATCACTAAAATTAAATATTGAAGCTCAATGCTATTTGTATTCACTATAATCACATTGTATTATTGTATTATAGAAGTAAACAATTTCTATATTTTTCTTCTTCTCCATCACCAAAATTTTGGTTTCTTCACCACTAAGAAACTAAGTTAAGAGACTACAAATGAATGAAACATAATTTATACCAATGCATAACGATTAAAATTAAATTATCAAGCTCAATATTATTTATATACCTCATATTCACATTGACTTATGGAATATTACATCTAAAACGGTTCAATATTTTTCTTCACCATCCCAAATTTTAGATTTTTTTATCACTAAGCTAAAAACATAAAAGACTATAGTATATGTAAAAAATGAATTATATATTTTTTTTCTACTCCATCACAAAATTTTAGGTTTTTACCCACTAAAATACAAAGCTAAAAGACTATAATGCATGAGATATTTTTTATATAAAATAGGTAATAATTAAAATAAATAATCAAGTTAGAATTTATTGATATTTACCATTTTCACATTGAATTATGGTAAGTTAGATGTAAATATATTCAATATGTTTCTTCTACATCACCAAATTTCATGTTTCTTCGCCACTAAACCGCAGAGTTAAAAGACTGTAAATGAATGACAAGTAAATTATATCTACATGGGTAATTACTAAAATTAAATATTGAAGCTCAATGCTATTTCTATTCACTATAATCACATTGTATTATGGTATAATAGAAGTAAACAATTTCTATATTTTTCTTCTTCTCCATCACCAAAATTTTGGTTTCTTCACCACTAAGAAACTAAGTTAAGAGACTACAAATGAATGAAACATAATTTATACCAATGCATAACGATTAAAATTAAATTATCAAGCTCAATATTATTTATATACCTCATATTCACATTGACTTATGGTATATTACATCTAAAATTGTTCAATATTTTTCTTTACCATCCCAAAGTTTTAGATTTTTTTATCACTAAGCTAAAAACATAAAAGACTATAGTATATGTAAAAAATTAATTATATTTTATTTTTCTACTCCATCACAAAATTTTAGGTTTTTACCCACTAAAATACAAAGCTAAAAGACTATAATGCATGAGATATTTTTTATATAAAATAGGTAATAATTAAAATAAATAATCAAGTTAGAATTTATTGATATTTACCATTTTCACATTGAATTATGGTAAGTTAGATGTAAATATATTCAATATGTTTCTTCTACATCACCAAATTTCATGTTTCTTCGCCACTAAACCGCAGAGTTATAAGACTGTAAATGAATGACAAGTAAATTATATCTACATGGGTAATTACTAAAATTAAATATTTAAGCTCAATGCTATTTGTATTCACTATAATCACATTATATTAAGGTATAATAGATGTAAACAATTTCTATATTTTTCTTCTTCTCCATCACCAAAATTTTGGTTTCTTCACCACTAAGAAACTAAGTTAAGAGACTACAAATGAATGAGACATAATTTATACCAATGCATAACGATTAAAATTAAATTATCAAGCTCAATATTATTTATATACCTCATATTCACATTGACTTATGGTATATTACATCTAAAACTGTTCAATATTTTTCTTTACCATCCCAAAGTTTTAGATTTTTTTATCACTAAGCTAAAAACATAAAAGACTATAGTATATGTAAAAAATTAATTATATTTTATTTTTCTACTCCATCACAAAATTTTAGGTTTTTACCCACTAAAAAACAAAGCTAAAAGACTATAATGCATGAGATATTTTTATATAAAATAGGTAATAATTAAAACAAATAATCAAGCTAGAATTTATTGATATTTACCATTTTCACATTGAATTATGGTAAGTTAGATGTAAATATATTCAATATGTTTCTTCTACATCACCAAATTTCTTGTTTCTTCGTCACTAAGCCCCAGAGTTAAAAGACTGTAAATGAATGACAAATAAATAATATCTACATGGGTAATCACTAAAATTAAATATTTAAGCTCAACGCTATTTGTATTCACTATAATCACATTGTATTAAGGTATAATAGATGTAAACAATTTCTATATTTTTCTTCTTCTCCATCACCAACATTTTGGTTTCTTCACCACTAAGAAACTAAGTTAAGAGACTACAAATGAATGACACATAATTTATACAAATGCATAACGATTAAAATTAAATAATCAAGCTCAAGATTATTTATATTCATCGTATTCACATTGACTTATGGTATATTACATCTAAAACTGTTCAATATTTTTCTTCACCATCCCAAAGTTTTAGATTTTTTTATCATTAAGCTAAAAACATAAAAGACTATAGTATATGTAAAAAATTAATTATATTTTATTTTTCTACTCGAGCACAAAATTTTAGGTTTTTACCCACTAAAAATCAAAGCTAAAAGACTATAATCCATGAGATATTTTTTATATAAAATAGGTAATAATTAAAATAAATAATCAAGCTAGATTTTATTGATATTTACCATTTTCACATTGAACTATGCTAAGATACATGTAAATATATTCAATATGTTTCTTCTACATCACTAAATATCATGTTTTATTCGTCACTAAGCCGCAGAGTTATAAGACTGTAAATGAATGACAAATAAATTATACCTACATGGGTAATTACTAAAATTAAATGTTGAAGCTCAATGCTATTTGTATTCACTATAATCACATTGTATTATGGTATAATAGATGTAAACAATTTCTATATTTATCTTCTTCTCCATCAATTTTGGTTTCCTCACCACTAAGAAACTAAGTTAAGAGACTACAAATGCATGACACATAATTTATACATATGCATAATGATTAAAATTAAATAATCAAGCTCAATATTATTTATATTCGTCGCATTCACATTGACTTATGGTATATTACATCTAAAACTATTCAATATTTTTCTTCACCATCCCAAAGTTTTAGATTTTTTTATCACTAAGCTAAAAACATAAAAGACTATAGTATATGTAAAAAATTAATTATATTTTATTTTTCTACTCCATCACAAAATTTTAGGTTTTTACCCACTAAAAATCAAAGCTAAAAGACTATAATCCATGAGATATTTTTTATATAAAATAGGTAATAATTAAAATAAATAATCAAGCTAGATTTTATTGATATTTACCATTTTCACATTGAACTATGGTAAGATACATGTAAATATATTCAATATGTTTCTTCTACATCACCAAATATCATGTTTTATTCGTCACTAAGCCGCAGAGTTATAAGACTGTAAATGAATGACAAATAAATTATACCTACATGGGTAATTACTAAAATTAAATATTGAACCTCAATGCTATTTGTATTCACTATAATCACATTGTATTATGGTATAATAGATGTAAACAATTTCTATATTTATCTTCTTCTCCATCACCAAAATTTTGGTTTCCTCACCAATAAGAAACTAAGTTAAGAGACTACAAATGCATGACACATAATTTATACATATGCATAATGATTAAAATTAAATAATCAAGCTCAATATTATTTATATTCGTCACATTTACATTGACTTATGGTATATTACATCTAAAACTGTTCAATATTTTTCTTCACCATCCCAAAGTTTTAGATTTTTTTATCACTAAGCTAAAAGCATAAAAGACTATAGTATATGTAAAAAATGAATTATATTTTATTTATCTACTCCATCACAAAATTTTAGGTTTTTACCCACTAAAAAACAAAGCTAAAAGACTATAATCCATGACATATTTTTTATATAAAATAGGTAATAATTAAAGAAAATAATCAAGCTAGAATTTATTGATATTTACCATTTTCACATTGAATTATGGTAAGTTAGATTTAAATATATTCAATATGTTTCTTCTCCATCACTAAATTTCATGTTTCTTCGTCACTAAGCCGCATAGTTAAAAGACTGTAAATGAATGACAAATAAATTAAATCTACATGGGTGATAACTAAAATTAAATATTGAAGCTCAATGCTATTTGTATCCACTATAATCACATTGTATTATGGTATAATAGATTTAAACAATTTCTATATTTTTCTTCCTCTCCATCACCAAAATTTTGGTTTCCTCACCACTGAGAAACTAAGTTAAGTGACTACAAATGAGTGACACATGATTTATACATACGCATAACGATTAAAATTAAGTAATCAAGCTCAATATTATTTATATTCGTCATATTCACATTGACTTATGGTATATTGCATCTAAAACTGTTCAATATTTTTCTTGACCATCCCAAACTTTTAGATTTTTTTATCACTAAGCTAAAAACATAAAAGACTATAGTATATGTAAAAAATTAATTATATTTTATTTTTCTACTCCATCACAAAATTTTAGGTTTTTACCCACTAAAAAACAAAGCTAAAAGACTATATAATCCATGACATATTTTTTATATAAAATAGGTAATAATTAAAATAAATAATCAAGCTAGAATTTATTGATATTTTCAATTTTCACATTGAATTATGGTAAGTTTGATTTAAATATATTCAATATGTTTCTTTTCCATCACTAAATTTCATGTTTCTTCGTCACTAAGCCGCATAGTTAAAAGACTGTAAATGAATGACAAATAAATTAAATCTACATGGGTGATCGCTAAAATTAAATATTGAAGCTCAATGCTATTTGTATTCACTATAAACTAAGTTAAGTGACTACAAATGAGTGACACATAATTTATACATATGCATAACGATTAAAATTAAGTAATCAAGCTCAATATTATTTATATTCGTCGTATTCACATTGACTTATGGTATATTACATCTAAAACTGTTTAATATTTTTCTTCACCATCCCAAAGTTTTTGATTTTTTTATCACTAAGCTAAAAACATAAAAGACTATAGTATATGTAAAAAATTAATTATATTTTATTTTTCTACTCCATCACAAAATTTTAGGTTTTTACCCACTAAAAAACAAAGCTAAAAGACTATAATGCATGAGATATTTTTTATATAAAATAGGTAATAATTAAAACAAATAATCAAGCTAGAATTTATTGATATTTACCATTTTCACATTGAATTACGGTAAGTTAGATGTAAATATATTCAATATGTTTCTTCTACATCACCAAATTTCTTGTTTCTTCGTCACTAAGCCGCAAAGTTAAAAGACTTTAAATGAATGACAAATAAATAATATCTACATGGGTAATCACTAAAATTAAATATTTAAGCTCAAAGCTATTTGTATTCACTATAATCACATTGTATTAAGGTATAATAGATGTAAACAATTTCTATATTTTTCTTCTTCTCCATCACCAAAATTTTGGTTTCTTCACCACTAAGAAACTAAGTTAAGAGACTACAAATGAATGACACATAATTTATACAAATGCATAACGATTAAAATTAAATAATCAAGCTCAAGATTATTTATATTCATCGTATTCACATTGACTTATGGTATATTACATCTAAAACTGTTCAATATTTTTCTTCACCATCCCAAAGTTTTAGATTTTTTTATCATTAAGCTAAAAACATAAAAGACTATAGTATATGTAAAAAATTAATTATATTTTATTTTTCTACTCCATCACAAAATTTTAGGTTTTTACCCATTAAAAATCAAAGCTAAAAGACTATAATCCATGAGATATTTTTTATATAAAATAGGTAATAATTAAAATAAATAATCAAGCTAGATTTTATTGACTTTTACCATTTTCACATTGAACTATGGTAAGATACATGTAAATATACTCAATATGTTTCTTCTACATCACCAAATATCATGTTTTATTCGTCACTAAGCCGCAGAGTTATAAGACTGTAAATGAATGACAAATAAATTATATCTACATGGGTAATCACTAAAACTAAATATTTAAGCTCAATGCTATTTGTATTCACTATAATCACATTGTATAATGGTATAATAGATGTAAACAATTTCTATATTTATCTTCTTCTCCATCACCAAAATTTTGGTTTCCTCACCACTAAGAAACTAAGTTAAGAGACTACAAATGCATGACACATAATTTATACATATGCATAATGATTAAAATTAAATAATCAAGCTCAATATTATTTATATTCATCGCATTTACATTGACTTATGGTATATTACATCTAAAACTGTTCAATATTTTTCTTCACCATCCCAAAGTTTTAGATTTTTTTATCACTAAGCTAAAAACATAAAAGACTATAGTATACGTAAAAAATGAATTATATTTTATTTTTCTACTCCATCACAAAATTTTAGGTTTTTACCCACTAAAAAACAAAGCTAAAAGACTATAATCCATGAGATATTTTTTATATAAAATAGGTAATAATTAAAATAAATAATCAAGCTAGATTTTAATGATATTTACCATTTTCACATGTAATTATGGTAAGTTAGATTTAAATATATTCAATATGTTTCTTCTCCATCACTAAATTTCATGTTTCTTCGTCACTAAGCCGCATAGTTAAAAGACTGTAAATGAATGACAAATAAATTAAATCTACATGGGTGATCACTAAAATCAAATATTGAAGCTCAATGCTATTTGTATTCACTATAAACTAATTTAAGTGACTACAAATGAGTGACACATAATTTATACATATGCATAACGATTAAAATTAAGTAATCAAGCTGAATATTATTTATATTCGTCGTATTCACATTGACTTTTGGTATATTGCATCTAAAACTGTTCAATATTTTTCTTCACCATCCCAAAGTTTTAGAATTATTTATCACTAAGCTAAAAACATAAAAGACTATAGTATATGTAAAAAATTAATTATATTTTATTTTTCTACTCCATCACAAAATTTTAGGTTTTTACCCACTAAAAAACAAAGCTAAAAGACTATAATCCATGACATATTTTTTATATAAAATAGGTAATAATTAAAATAAATAATCAAGCTAGAATTTATTGATATTTACAATTTTCACATTTAATTATGGTAAGTTAGATTTAAATAAATTCAATATGTTTCTTCTCCATCACTAAATTTCATGTTTCTTCGTCACTAAGCCGCATAGTTAAAAGACTGTAAATGAATGACAAATAAATTAAATTTACATGGGTGATCACTAAAATTAAATATTGAAGCTCAATGCTATTTGTATTCACTATAATCACATTGTATTATAGTATAATAGATTTAAACAATTTCTATATTTTTCTTCCTCTCCATCACCAAAATTTCGGTTTCCTCACTACTAAGAAACTAAGTTTTGTGACTACAAATGAGTGACACATGATTTATACATACGCATAACGATTAAAATTAAGTAATCAAGCTGAATATTATTTATATTCGTCATATTCACATTGACTTATGGTATATTGCATCTAAAACTGTTCAATATTTTTCTTGACCATCCCAAACTTTTAGATTTTTTTATCACAAGCTAAAAACATAAAAGACTATAGTATATGTACAAAATTAATTATATTTTATTTTTATACTCCATAAAAAAATTTTACGTTTTTACCCACTAAAAAACAAAGCTAAAAGACTATAATCCATGTCATATTTTTTATATAAAATAGGTAATAATTAAAATAAATAATCAAGCTAGAATTTATTGATATTTACAATTTTCACATTGAATTATGGTAAGTTAGATTTAAATATATTCAATATGTTTCTTCTCCATCACTAAATTTCATGTTTCTTCGTCACTAAGCCGCATAGTTAAAAGACTGTAAATGAATGACAAATAAATTAAATCTACATGGGTGATCACTAAAATCAAATATTGAAGCTCAATGCTATTTGTATTCACTATAAACTAAGTAAAATGACTACAAATGAGTCACACATAATTTATACATATGCATAACGATTAAAATTAAGTAATCAAGCTCAATATTATTTATATTCGTCGTATTCACATTGACTTATGGTATATTACATCTAAAACTGTTTAATATTTTTCTTCACCATCCCAAAGTTTTTGATTTTTTTATCACTAAGCTAAAAACATAAAAGACTATAGTATATGTAAAAAATTAATTATATTTTATTTTTCTACTCCATCACAAAATTTTAGGTTTTTACCCACTAAAAAACAAAGCTAAAAGACTATAATCCATGACATATTTTTTATATAAAATAGGTAATAATTAAAGAAAATAATCAAGCTAGAATTTATTGATATTTACCATTTTCACATTGAATTATGGTAAGTTAGATTTAAATATATTCAATATGTTTCTTCTCCATCACTAAATTTCATGTTTCTTCGTCACTAAGCCGCATAGTTAAAAGACTGTAAATGAATGACAAATAAATTAAATCTACATGGGTGATAACTAAAATCAAATATTGAAGCTCAATGCTATTTGTATCCACTATAATCACATTGTATTATGGTATAATAGATTTAAACAATTTCTATATTTTTCTTCCTCTCCATCACCAAAATTTATGTTTCCTCACTACTAAGAAACTAAGTTTTGTGACTACAAATGAGTGACACATGATTTATACATACGCATAACGATTAAAATTAAGTAATCAAGCTGAATATTATTTATATTCGTCATATTCACATTGACTTATGGTATATTGCATCTAAAACTGTTCAATATTTTTCTTGACCATCCCAAACTTTTAGATTTTTTTATCACAAGCTAAAAACATAAAAGACTATAGTATATGTATAAAATTAATTATATTTTATTTTTATACTCCATCACAAAATATTACGTTTTTACCCACTAAAAAACAAAGCTAAAAGACTAGAGTCCATGTCATATTTTTTATATAAAATAGGTAATAATTAAAATAAATAATCAAGCTAGAATTTATTGATATTTACCATTTTCACATGTAATTATGGTAAGTTAGATTTAAATATATTCAATATGTTTCTTCTCAATCACTAAATTTCATGTTTCTTTGTCACTAAGCTGCATAGTTAAAAGACTGTAAATGAATGACAAATAAATTAAATCTACATGGGTGATCACTAAAATTAAATATTGAAGCTCAATGCTATATGTATTCACTATAAACTAAGTTAAGTGACTACAAATGAGTGACACATAATTTATACATATGCATAACGATTAAAATTAAGTAATCAAGCTCAATATTATTTATATTCGTCGTATTCACATTGACTTATGGTATATTACATCTAAAACTGTTCAATATTTTTCTTCACCATCCCAAAGTTTTAGAATTTTTTATCACTAAGATAAAAACATAAAAGACTATAGTATATGTAAAAAATTAATTATATTTTATTTTTCTACTCCAGCACAAAATTTTAGGTTTTTACCCACTAAAAAAAAAAGATAAAAGACTATAATCCATGACATATTTTTTATATAAAATAGGTAATAATTAAAATAAATAATCAAGCTAGAATTTATTGATATTTACAATTTTCACATTTAATTATGGTAAGTTAGATTTAAATATATTCAATATGTTTCTTCTCCATCACTAAATTTCATGTTTCTTCGTCACTATGCCGCATAGTTAAAAGACTGTAAATGAATGAAAAATAAATTAAATCTACATGGGTGATCACTAAAATTAAATGTTGAAGCTCAATGCTATTTGTATTCACTATAATCACATTGTATTATGGTATAATAGATGTAAACAATTTGTATATTTTTCTTCTTCTCCATCACCAAAATTTTGGTTTCCTCACCACTAAGAAACTAAGTTAAGTGAGTACAAATGAGTGACACATAATTTATACATATCATTAACGATTAAAAATAAATAATCAAGCTCAATATTATTTATATTCGTAGTATTCACATTGACTTATGGTATATTACATCTAAAACTGTTCAATATTTTTCTTCACCATCCCAAAATTTTAGATTTTTTATCACTAAGCTAAAAACATAATAGACTATAGTATATGTAAAAAATTAATTATATTTTATTTTTCTACTCCATCAAAAAATTTTAGGTTTTTACCCACTAAAAAACAAAGCTAAAAGACTATAATCCATGACATATTTTTTATATAAAATAGGTAATAATTAAAATAAATAATCAAGCTAGAATTTATTGATATTTACAATTTTCACGTTGAATTATGGTAAGTTACATTTAAATATATTCAATATGTTTCTTCTCCATCACTAAATTTCATGTTTCTTCGTGGCTAAGCCGCATAGTAAAAAGACTGTAAATGAATGACAAATAAATTAAATCTACATGGGTGATAACTAAAATTAAATATTGAAGCTCAATGCTATTTGTATTCAATATAATCACATTGTGTTATGGTATAATAGATTTAAACAATTTCTATATTTTTCTTCCTCTCCATCACCAAAATTTTGGTTTCCTCACCACTAAGAAACTAAGTTAAGTGACTACAAATGAGTGACACATGATTTATACATACGCATAACGATTAAAATTAAGTAATCAAGCTCAATATTATTTATATTCGTCATATTCACATTGACTTTTGGTATATTGCATCTAAAACTGTTCAATATTTTTCTACACCATCCAAAAGTTTTAGATTTTTTTATCACAAGCTAAAAACATAAAAGACTATAGTATATGTAAAAAATTAATTATATTTTATTTTTCTACTCCATCACATAATTTTCAGTTTTTACCCACTAAAAAACAAAGCTCAAAGACTAGAATCCATGTCATATTTTTTATATAAAATAGGTAATAATTAAAATAAATAATCAAGCTAGAATTTATTGATAGTTACCATTTTCACATGTAATTATGGTAAGTTAGATTTAAATATATTTAATATGTTTCTTCTCCATCACTAAATTTCATGTTTCTTCGTCACTATGCCGCATAGTTAAAAGACTGTAAATGAATGAAAAATAAATTAAATCTACATGGGTGATCACAAAAATTAAATATTGAAGTTCAATGCTATTTGTATTCACTATAATCACATTGTATTATGGTATAATAGATGTAAACAATTTCTATATTTTTCTTCTTCTCCATCACCAAAATTTTGGTTTCCTCACCACTAAGAAACTAAGTTAAGTGAGTACAAATGAGTGACACATAATTTATACATATCATTAACGATTAAAAATAAATAATCAAGCTCAATATTATTTATATTCGTAGTATTCACATTGACTTATGGTATATTACATCTAAAACTGTTCAATATTTTTCTTCACCATCCCAAAATTTTAGATTTTTTTATCACTAAGCTAAAAACATAATAGACTATAGTATATGTAAAAAATTAATTATATTTTATTTTTCTACTCCATCAAAAAATTTTAGGTTTTTACCCACTAAAAAACCAAGCTAAAAGACTATAATCCATGACATATTTTTTATATAAAATAGGTAATAATTAAAATAAATAATCAAGCTAGAATTTATTGATATTTACAATTTTCACGTTGAATTATGGTAAGTTACATTTAAATATATTCAATATGTTTCTTCTCCATCACTAAATTTCATGTTTCTTCGTCACTAAGCCGCATAGTTAAAAGACTGTAAATGAATGACAAATAAATTAAATCTACATGGGTGATAACTAAAATTAAATATTGAAGTTCAATGAGATTTGTATTCACTATAATCACATTGTGTTATGGTATAATAGATTTAAACAATTTCTATATTTTTCTTCCTCTCCATCAACAAAATTTTGGTTTCCTCACCACTAAGAAACTAAGTTAAGTGACTACAAATGAGTGACACATGATTTATACATACGCATAACGATTAAAATTAAGTAATCAAGCTCAATATTATTTATATTCGTCGTATTCACATTGACTTTTGGTATATTGCATCTAAAACTGTTCAATATTTTTCTACACCATCATAAAGTTTTAGATTTTTTTATCACAAGCTAAAAACATAAAAGACTATAGTATATGTATAAAATTAATTATATTTTATATTTCTACTCCATCACAAAATTTTACGTTTTTACCCACTAAAAAACAAAGCTAAAAGACTAGAATCCATGCCATATTTTTTATATAAAATAGGTAATAATTAAAATAAATAATCAAGCTAGAATTTATTGATATTTTCCATTTTCACATTGAATTATTGTAAGTTAGATTTAAATATATTCAAAATGTTTCTTCTCCATCTCTAAATTTCATGTTTCTTCGTCACTAAGCCGCATAGTTAAAAGACTGTAAATGAATGACAAATAAATTAAATCTACATGGGTGATCACTAAAATCAAATATTGAAGCTCAATGCTATTTGTATTCATTATAAACTAAGTTAAGTGACTACAAATGAGTGACACATAATTTATACATATGCATAACGATTAAAATTAAGTAATCAAGCTCAATATTATTTATATTCGTCGTATTCACATTGACTTATGGTATATTACATCTAAAACTGTTTAATATTTTTCTTCACCATCCCAAAGTTTTTAATTTTTTTATCACTAAGCTAAAAACAAAAAAGACTATAGTATATGTAAAAAATTAATTATATTTTATTTTTGTACTCCATCACAAAATTTTAGGTTTTTACCCACTAAAAAACAAAGCTAATAGACTATAATCCATGACATATTTTTTATATAAAATAGGTAAGAATTAAAATAAATAATCAAGCTAGAATTTATTGATATTTACCATTTTCACATTGAATTATTGTAAGTTAGATTTAAATATATTCAATATGTTTCTTCTCCATCACTAAATTTCATGTTTCTTCGTCACTAAGCCGCATAGTTACAAGACTGTAAATGAATGACAAATAAATTAAATCTACATGGGTGATCACTAAAATTAAATATTGAAGCTCAATGCTATTTGTATTCACTATAAACTAAGTTAAGTGACTAGAAATGAGTGACACATAATTTATACATATGCATAACGATTAAAATTAAGTAATCAAGCTCAATATTATTTATATTCGTCGTATTCACATTGACTTATGGTATATTACATCTAAAACTGTTCAATATTTTTTTTCACCATCCCAAAGTTTTTGATTTTTTTATCACTAACCTAAAAACATAAAAGACTATAGTATATTTAAAAAATTAATTATATTTTATTTTTGTACTCCACCACAAAATTTTGGGTTTTTACCCACTAAAAAACAAAGCTAAAAGACTATAATCCATGACATATTTTTTATATAAAATAGGTAATAATTAAAATACTTAATTAAGCTAGAATTTATTGATATTTACCATTTTCACATTTAATTATGGTAAGTTAGATTTAAATATATTCAATATGTTTCTTCTTTATCACGAAATTTCATGTTTCTTCGTCACTTAGCCGCATAGTTAAAAGATTGTAAATGAATGACAAATAAATTAAATCTACATGGGTGCTCACTAAAACTAAATATTTAAGCTCAATGCTATTTTGTATTCACTATAAACTAAGTTAAGTGACTACAAATGAGTGACACATGATTTATACATATGCATAATGATTAAAATCATGTAATCAAGCTCAATATTATTTATATTCGTCGTATTCACATTGACTTTTGGTATATTGCATCTAAAACTGTTCAATATTTTTCTTCACCATCCGAAAGTTTTAGATTTTTTTATCACTAAGCTAAAAACATAAAATACTATAGTATGTGTAAAAAATTAATTATATATTATTTTTCTACTCCATCACAAAATTTTAGGTTTTTACCCACTAAAAAACAAAGCTAAAAGACTATAATCCATGACATATTTTTTTATATAAAATAGGTAATAATTAAAATAAATAATCAAGCTAGAATTTATTGATATTTACAATTTTCACATTGAATTATGGTAAGTTACATTTAAATATATTCAATATGTTTCTTCTCCATCACTAAATTTCACGTTTCTTCGTCACTAAGCCGCATAGTTAAAAGACTGTAAATGAATGAAAAATAAATTAAATCTACATGGGTGATCACAAAAATTAAATATTGAAGCTCAATGCTATTTGTATTCACTATAATAACATTGTATTATGGTATAATAGATGTAAACAATTTCTATATTTTTCTTCTTCTCCATCACCAAAATTTTGGTTTCCTCACCACTAAGAAACTATGTTAAGTGAGTACAAATGAGTCACACATAATTTATACATATCATTAACGATTAAAAATAAATAATCAAGCTCAATATTATTTATATTCGTAGTATTCACATTGACTTATGGTATATTACATCTAAAACTGTTCAATTTTTTTCTTCACCGTCCCAAAATTTTAGATTTTTTTATCACTAAGCTAAAAACATAATAAACTATAGTATATGTAAATAATAAATTATATTTTATTTTTCTACTCCATCAAAAAATTTTAGGTTTTTGCCCACTAAAAAACAAAGCTAAAAGACTATAATCCATGACATATTTTTTATATAAAATAGGTAATAATTAAAATAAATAATCAAGCTAGAATTTATTGATATTTACAATTTTCACGTTGAATTATGGTAAGTTACATTTAAATATATTCAATATGTTTCTTCTCCATCACTAAATTTCATGTTTCTTCATCACTAAGCCGCATAGTTAAAAGACTGTAAATGAATGACAAATAAATTAAATCTACATGGGTGATAACTAAAATTAAATATTGAAGCTCAATGCGATTTGTATTCACTATAATCACATTGTGTTATGGTATAACAGATTTAAACAATTTCTATATTTTTCTTCCTCTCCATCACCAATATTTGGTTTCCTCACCACTAAGAAACTAAGTTAAGTGACTACAAATGAGTGACACGTGATTTATACATACGCATAACGATTAAAATTAATTAATCAAGCTCAATATTATTTATATTCGTCGTATTCACATTGACTTTTGGTCTATTGCATCTAAAACTGTTCAATATTTTTCTACACCATCCCAAAGTTTTAGATTTTTTTTATCACAAGCTAAAAACATAAAAGACTATAGTATATGTATAAAATTAATTATATTTTATTTTTCTACTCCATCACAAAATTTTACGTTTTTACCCACTAAAAAACAAAGCTAAAAGACTAGAATCCATGTCATATTTTTTTATATAAAATAGGTAATAATTAAAATAAATAATCAAGCTAGAATTTATTGATATTTACCATTTTCACATGTAATTATGGTAAGTTAGATTTAAATATATTCAATATGTTTCTTCTCCATCACTAAATTTCATGTTTCTTCGTCACTAAGCCGCATAGTTAAAAGACTGTAAATGAATGACAAATAAATTAAATCTACATGGGTGATCACTAAAATCAAATATTGAAGCTCAATGCTATTTGTATTCACTATAAACTAAGTTAAGTGAGTACAAATGAGTGACACATAATTTATACATATGAATAACGATTAAAATTAAGTAATCAAGCTCAATATTATTTATATTCGTCGTATTCACATTGACTTTTGGTATATTGCATCTAAAACTGTTCAATATTTTTCTTCACCATCCCAAAGTTTTTGATTTTTTTATCACTAAGCTAAAAACATAAAAGACTATAGTATATGTAAAAAATTAATTATATTTTATTTTTGTACTCCATCACAAAATTTTAGGTTTTTACCCACTAAAAAACAAAGCTAATAGACTATAATCCATGACATATTTTTTATATAAAATAGGTAATAATTAAAATACTTAATCAAGCTAGAATTTATTGATATTTACCATTTTCACATTTAATTATGGTAATTTAGATTTAAATATATTCAATACGTTTCTTCTTTATCACTAAATTTCATGTTTCTTCGTCACTTAGCCGCATAGTTAAAAGACTGTAAATGAATGACAAATAAATTAAATCTACATGGGTGCTCACTAAAATTAAATATTGAAGCTCAATGCTATTTGTATTCACTATAAACTAAGTTAAGTGACTACAAATGAGTGACACATGATTTATACATATGCATAACGATTAAAATTATGTAATCAAACTCAATATTTTTTATATTCGTCGTATTCACATTGACTTTTGGTATATTGCATCTAAAACTGTTCAATATTTTTCTTCACCATCCTAAAGTTTCAGATTTTT
Organism: Lathyrus sativus; assembly: GCA_963859935.3. Taxonomy (NCBI): domain Eukaryota; kingdom Viridiplantae; phylum Streptophyta; class Magnoliopsida; order Fabales; family Fabaceae; genus Lathyrus; species Lathyrus sativus. The sequence goes on along the minus strand of OZ012738.1, from coordinate 3,331,509 downwards.
TTATCACTAAGCTAAAAACATAAAAGACTATAGTATATATAAAAAATTAATTATACTTTATTTTTCTACTCCATCACAAAATTTTAGGTTTTTACCCACTAAAAAACAAAGCTAAAAGACTATAATCCATGACATATTTTTTTATATAAAATAGTTAATAATTAAAATAAATAATCAAGCTAGAATTTATTGATATTTACAATTTTCACATTGAATTATGGTAAGTTACATTTAAATATATTCAATATGTTTCTTCTCCATCACTAAATTTCACGTTTCTTCGTCACTAAGCCGCATAGTTAAAAGACTGTAAATGAATGAAAAATAAATTAAATCTACATGGGTGATCACAAAAATTAAATATTGAAGATCAATGCTATTTGTATTCACTATAATCACATTGTATTATGGTATAATAGATGTAAACAATTTCTATATTTTTCTTCTTCTCCATCACCAAATTTTTGGTTTCCTCCCCACTAAGAAACTATGTTAAGTGACTACAAATGAGTGACACATAATTTATACATATGCATCACGATTAAAATTAAGTAATCAAGCTCAATATTATTTATGTTCGTCGTATTCACATTGACTTATGGTATATTACATCTAAAACTGTTCAATATTTTTCTTCACCATCCCAAAGTTTTTGATTTTTTTATCACTAAGCTAAAAACATAAAAGACTATAGTATATGTAAAAAATTAATTATATTTTATTTTTGTACTCCATCACAAAATTTTTGGTTTTTACCCACTAAAAAACAAAGCTAAAAGACTATAATCCATGACATATTTTTTATATAAAATAGATAATAATTAAAATACTTAATCAAGCTAGAATTTATTGATATTTACCATTTTCACATTTAATTATGGTAAGTTAGATTTAAATATATTCAATATGTTTCTTCTTTATCACTAAATTTCATGTTTCTTCGTCACTTAGCCGCATAGTAAAAAGACTGTAAATGAATGACAAATAAATTAAATCTACATGGGTGCTCACTAAAGATAAAATTGAAGCTCAATGCTATTTGTATTCACTATAAACTAAGTTAAGTGACTACAAATGAGTGACACATGATTTGTACATATGCATAACGATTAAAATTATGTAATCAAGCTCAATATTATTTATATTCGTCGTATTCACATTGACTTTTGGTATATTGCATCTAAAACTGTTCAATATTTTTCTTCACGATCCCAAAGTTTTTAATTTTTTTATCACTAAGCTAAAAACATAAAAGACTATAGTATATGTAAAATATTAATTATATTTTATTTTTCTACTCCATTACAAAATTTTAGGTTTTTAACCCACTAAAAAACAAAGCTAAAAGACTATAATCCATGACATATTTTTTATATAAAATAGGTAATAATTAAAATAAATAATCAAGCTAGAATTTATTGATATTTACAATTTTCACATTGAATTATGGTAAGTTACATTTAAATATATTCAATATGTTTCTTCTCCATCACTAAATTTCACGTTTCTTCGTCACTAAGCCGCATAGTTAAAAGATTGTAAATGAATGACAAATAAATTAAATCTACATGGGTGACACTAAAATTAAATATTGAAGCTCAATGCTATTTGTATTCACTATAAACTAAGTTAAGTGACTACAAATGAGTGACACATAATTTATACATATGCATAACGATTAAAATTAAGTAATCAAGCTCAATATTATTTATATTCGTCGTATTCACATTGACTTATGGTATATTACATCTAAAACTGCTCAATATTTTTCTTCACCATCCCAAAGTTTTTGATTTTTTTATCACTAAACTAAAAACATAAAAGACTATAGTATATGTAAAAAATTAATTATATTTTATTTTTGTTCTCCACCACAAAATTTTAGGTTTTTACCAACTAAAAACAAAAGCTAAAAGACTATAATCCATGACATATTTTTTATATAAAATAGGTAATAATTAAAATAAATAATCAAGCTAGAATTTATTGATATTTACCATTTTCACATTGAATTATTGTAAGTTAGATTTAAATATATTCAATATGTTTCTTCTCCATCAATAAATTTCATGTTTCTTCGTCACTAAGCCGCATAGTTAAAAGACTGTAAATGAATGACAAATAAATTAAATCTATATGGGTGATCACTAAAATCAAATATTGAAGCTCAATGCTATTTGTATTCAATATAAACTAAGTTAAGTGACTACAAATGAGTGACACATAATTTATACATATGCATAACGATTAAAATTAAGTAATCAAGCTCAATATTATTTATATGCGTCGTATTCACATTGACTTATGGTATATTACATCTAAAACTGTTCAATATTTTTCTTCACCATCCCAAAGTTTTTGATTTTTTTATCACTAAGCTAAAAACATAAAAGACTATAGTATATGTAAAAAATTAATTATATTTTATTTTTGTACTCCATCACAAAATTTTAGGTTTTTACCCACTAAAAAACAAAGCTAAAAGACTATAATCCATGACATATTTTTTATATAAAATAGATAACAATTAAAATAAATAATCAAGCTAGAATTTATTGATATTTACCGTTTTCACATTGAATTATTGTAAGTTAGATTTAAATATATTCAATATGTTTCTTCTCCATCACTAAATTTCATGTTTCTTCGTCACTAAGCCGCATAGTTAAAAGACTGTAAATGAATGACAAATAAATTAAATCTACATGGGTGATCACTAAAATTAAATATTGAAGCTCAATGCTATTTGTATTCACTATAAACTAAGTTAAGTGACTACAAATGAGTGACACATAATTTATACATATGCATAACGATTAAAATTAAGTAATCAAGCTCAATATTATTTATGTTCGTCGTATTCACATTAACTTATGGTATATTACATCTAAAACTGTTCAATATTTTTCTTCACCATCCCAAAGTTTTTGATTTTTTTATCACTAACCTAAAAACCTAAAAGACTATAGTATATGTAAAAAATTAATTATATTTTATTTTTGTACTGCACCACAAAATTTTAGGTTTTTACCCACTAAAAAACAAAGCTAAAAGACTATAATCCATGACATATTTTTTATATAAAATAGGTAATAATTAAAATACTTAATCAAGCTAGAATTTATTGATATTTACCATTTTCACATTTAATTATGGTAAGTTAGATTTAAATATATTCAATATGTTTCTTCTTTATCACTAAATTTCATGTTTCTTCGTCACTTAGCCGCATAGTAAAAAGACTGTCAATGAATGACAAATAAATTAAATCTACATGGGTGCTCACTAAAGTTAAAATTGAAGCTCAATGCTATTTGTATTCACTATAAACTAAGTTAAGTGACTACAAATGAGTGACACATGATTTGTACATATGCATAACGATTAAAATTATGTAATCAAGCTCAATATTATTTATATTCGTCGTATTCACATTGACTTTTGGTATATTGCATCTAAAACTGTTCAATATTTTTCTTCACCATCCCAAAGTTTTTGATTTTTTTATCACTAAGCTAAAAACATAAAAGACTATAGTATATGTAAAATATTAATTATATTTTATTTTTCTACTCCATTACAAAATTTTAGGTTTTTAACCCACTAAAAAACAAAGCTAAAAGACTATAATCCATGACATATTTTTTATATAAAATAGGTAATAATTAAAATAAATAATCAAGCTAGAATTTATTGATATTTACAATTTTCACATTGAATTATGGTAAGTTACATTTAAATATATTCAATATGTTTCTTCTCCATCACTAAATTTCACGTTTCTTCGTCACTAAGCCGCATAGTTAAAAGATTGTAAATGAATGACAAATAAATTAAATCTACATGGGTGACACTAAAATTAAATATTGAAGCTCAATGCTATTTGTATTCACTATAAACTAAGTTAAGTGACTACAAATGAGTGACACATAATTTATACATATGCATAACGATTAAAATTAAGTAATCAAGCTCAATATTATTTATATTCGTCGTATTCACATTGACTTATGGTATATTACATCTAAAACTGTTCAATATTTTTCTTCACCATCCCAAAGTTTTTGATTTTTTTATCACTAACCTAAAAACATAAAAGACTATAGTATATGTAAAAAATTAATTATATTTTATTTTTGTACTCCACCACAAAATTTTAGGTTTTTACCAACTAAAAACAAAAGCTAAAAGACTATAATCCATGACATATTTTTTATATAAAATAGGTAATAATTAAAATAAATAATCAAGCTAGAATTTATTGATATTTACCATTTTCACATTGAATTATTTTAAGTTAGATTTAAATATATTCAATATGTTTCTTCTCCATCAATAAATTTCATGTTTCTTCGTCACTAAGCCGCATAGTTAAAAGACTGTAAATGAATGAATAATAAATTAAATCTACATGGGTGACACTAAAATTAAATATTGAAGCTCAATGCTATTTGTATTCACTATAAACTAAGTTAAGTGACTACAAATGAGTGACACATAATTTATACATATGCATAACGATTAAAATTAAGTAATCAAGCTCAATATTATTTATATTCGTCGTATTCACATTGACTTTTGGTATATTGCATCTAAAACTGTTCAATATTTTTCTTCACCATCCAAAAGTTTTATATTTTTTTATCACTAAGCTAAAAACATAAAAGACTATAGTATATGTAAAAAATTAGTTATATTTTATTTTTGTACTGCATCACAAAATTTTAGGTTTTTACCCACTAAAAAACAAAGCTAAAAGACTATAATCCATGACATATTTTTTATATAAAATAGGTAATAATTAAAATAAATAATCAAGCTAGAATTTATTGATATTTACCATTTTCACAGTGAATTATTGTAAGTTAGATTTAAATATATTCAATATGTTTCTTCTCCATCACTAAATTTCAGGTTTCTTCGTCACTAAGCTGCATAGTTAAAAGACTGTAAATGAATGACAAATAAATTAAATCTACATGGGTGATCACTAAAATTAAATATTGAAGCTCAATGCTATTTGTATTCACTATAAACTAAGTTAAGTGACTATAAATGAGTGACACATAATTTATACATATGCATAACGATTAAAATTAAGTAATCAAGCTCAATATTATTTATATTCGTCGTATTCACATTGACTTATGGTATATTACATCTAAAACTGTTCAATATTTTTCTTCACCATCCCAAAGTTTTTGATTTTTTTATCACTAACCTAAAAACATAAAAGACTATAGTATATGTAAAAAATTAATTATATTTTATTTTTGTACTCCACCACAAAATTTTAGGTTTTTACCCACTAAAAAACAAAGCTAAAAGACTATAATCCATGACATATTTTTTTATATAAAATAGGTAATAATTAAAATACTTAATCAAGCTAGAATTTATTGATATTTACCATTTTCACATTTAATTATGGTAAGTTAGATTTAAATATATTCAATATGTTTCTTCTTTATCACTAAATTTAGTGTTTCTTCGTCACTTAGCCGCATAGTTAAAAGACTGTAAATGAATGACAAATAAATTAAATCTACATGGGTGCTCACTAAAATTAAATATTGAAGCTCAATGCTATTTGTATTAACTATAAACTAAGTTAAGTGACTACAAATGAGTGACACATGATTTATACATATGCATAACGATTAAAATTATGTAATCAAGCTCAATATTATTTATATTCGTCGTATTCACATTGACTTTTGGTATATTGCATCTAAAACTGTTCAATATTTTTCTTCACCATCCCAAAGTTTTAGATTTTTTTATCACTAAGCTAAAAACATAAAAGACTATAGTATATGTAAAAAATTAATTATATTTTATTTTTCTACATCATCACAAAATTTTAGGTTTTTACCCACTAAAAAACAAAGCTAAAAGACTATAATCCATGACATATTTTTTATATAAAATAGGTAATAATTAAAATAAATAATCAAGCTAGAATTTATTGATATTTACCATTTTCACACGTAATTATGGTAAGTTAGATTTAAATATATTCAATATGTTTCTTCTCCATCACTAAATTTCATGTTTCTTCGTCACTAAGCCGCATAGTCAAAAGACGGGAAATGAATGACAAATAAATTAAATCTACATGGGTGATCACTAAAATTAAATATTGAAGCTCAATGCTATTTGTATTCACTATAAACTAAGTTAAGTGACTACAAATGAGTGACACATATATTATATATATGCATAACGATTAAAATTAAGTAATCAAGCTCAATATTATTTATATTCGTCGTATTCATATTGACTTATGGTATATTACATCTAAAACTGTTCAATATTTTTTTCACCATCCCAAAGTTTTTGATTTTTTTATCACTAACCTAAAAACATAAAATACTATAGTATATGTAAAAATTAATTATATTTTATTTTTCTACTCCATCACAAAATTTTAGGTTTTTACCCACTAAAAAACAAAGCTAAAAGATTATAATCCATGACATATTTTTTATATAAAATAGGTAATAATTAAAATAAATAATCAAGCTAGAATTTATTGATATTTACAATTTTCACATTGAATTATGGTAAGTTAGATTTAAATATATTCAATATGTTTCTTCTCCATCACTAAATTTCATGTTTCTTCGTCACTATGTCGCATAGTTAAAAGACTGTAAATGAATGACAAATAAATTAAATCTACATGGGTGACACTAAAATTAAATATTGGAGCTCAATGCTATTTGTATTCACTATAAACTAAGCTAAGTGACTACAAATGAGTGACACATAATTTATACATATGCATAACGATTAAAATTAAGTAATCAAGCTCAATATTATTTATATTCGTCGTATTCACATTGACTTATGGTATATTACATCTAAAACTGTTCAATATTTTTCTTCACTATCCCAAAGCTTTTGATTTTTTATCACTAAGTTAAAAACATAAAAGACTATAGTATATGTAAAAAATTAATTATATTTTATTTTTGTACTCCATCACAAAATTTTAGGTTTTTACCCACTAAAAAACAAAGCTAAAAGACTATAATCCATGACATATTTTTTTATATAAAATAGGTAATAATTAAAATAAATAATCAAGCTAGAATTTATTGATATTTACCATTTTCACATTGAATTATTGTAAGTTAGATTTAAATATATTCAATATGTTTCTTCTCCATCACTAAATTTCATGTTTCTTCGTCACTAAGCCGCATAGTTAAAAGACTGTAAATGAATGAATAATAAATTAAATCTACATGGGTGACACTAAAATTAAATATTGAAGCTCAATGCTATTTGTATTCACTATAAACTAAGTTAAGTGACTACAAATGAGTGACACATGATTTATACATATGCATAACGATTAAAATTATGTAATCAAGCTCAATATTATTTATATTCGTCGTATTCACATTGACTTTTGGTATATTGCATCTCAAACTGTTCAATATTTTTCTTCACCATCCAAAAGTTTTAGATTTTTTTATCACTAAGCTAAAAACATAAAAGACTATAGTATATGTAAAAAATTAATTATATTTTATTTTTGTACTCTATCACAAAAGTTTAGGTTTTTACCCACTAAAAAACCAAGCTAAAAGACTATAATCCATGACATATTTTTTATATAAAATAGGTAATAATTAAAATAAATAATCAAGCTAGAATTTATTGATATTTACCATTTTCACATTGAATTATTGTAAGTTAGATTTAAATATATTCAATATGTTTCTTCTCCATCACTAAATTTCATGTTTCTTCGTCACTAAGCTGCATAGTTAAAAGACTGTAAATGAATGACAAATAAATTAAATCTACATGGGTGATCACTAAAATTAAATATTGAAGCTCAATGCTATTTGTATTCACTATAAACTAAGTTAAGTGACTACAAATGAGTGACACATAATTTATACATATGCATAACGATTAAAATTAAGTAATCAAGCTCAATATTATTTATATTCGTCGTATTCACATTGACTTATGGTATATTACATCTAAAACTGTTCAATATTTTTCTTCACCATCCCAAAGTTTTTGATTTTTTTATCACTAACCTAAAAACATAAAAGACTATAGTATATGTAAAAAATTAATTATATTTTATTTTTGTACTGCATCACAAAATTTTAGGTTTTTACCCACTAAAAAACAAAGCTAAAAGACTATAATCCATGACATATTTTTTATATAAAATAGGTAATAATTAAAATAAATAATCAAGCTAGAATTTATTGATATTTACCATTTTCACATTGAATTATTGTAAGTTAGATTTAAATATATTCAATATGTTTCTTCTCCATCACTAAATTTCATGTTTCTTCGTCACTAAGCTGCATAGTTAAAAGACTGTAAATGAATGACAAATAAATTAAATCTACATGGGTGATCACTAAAATTAAATATTGAAGCTCAATGCTATTTGTATTCACTATAAACTAAGTTAAGTGACTACAAATGAGTGACACATAATTTATACATATGCATAACGATTAAAATTAAGTAATCAAGCTCAATATTATTTATATTCGTCGTATTCACATTGACTTATGGTATATTACATCTAAAACTGTTCAATATTTTTCTTCACCATCCCAAAGTTTTTGATTTTTTTATCACTAACCTAAAAACATAAAAGACTATAGTATATGTAAAAAATTAATTATATTTTATTTTTGTACTCCACCACAAAATTTTAGGTTTTTACCTAGTAAAAAACAAAGCTAAAAGACTATAATCCATGACATATTTTTTATATATAATAGGTAATAATTAATATACTTAATCAAGCTAGAATTTATTGATATTTACCATTTTCACATTTAATTATGGTAAGTTAGATTTAAATATATTCAATATGTTTCTTCTTTATCACTAAATTTCATGTTTCTTCGTCACTTAGCGGCATAGTTAAAAGACTGTAAATGAATGACAAATAAATTAAATCTACATGGGTGCTCACTAAAATTAAATATTGAAGCTCAATGCTATTTGTATTCACTATAAACAAAGTTAAGAGACTACAAATGAGTGACACATAATTTATACATATGCATAACAATTAAAATTATGTAATCAAGCTCAATATTATTTATATTCGTCGTATTCACATTGACTTTTGGTATATTGCATCTAAAACTGTTCAATATTTTTCTTCACCATCCAAAAGTTTTAGATTTTTTTATCACTAAGCTAAAAACATAAAAGACTATAGTATATGTAAAAAATTAATTATATTTTATTTTTCTACTCCATCACAAAATTTTAGGTTTTTACCCACTAAAAAACAAAGCTAAAAGACTATAATCCATGACATATTTTTTATATAAAATATGTAATAATTAAAATAAATAATCAAGCTAGAATTTATTGAAATTTCCAATTTTCACATTGAATTATGGTAAGTTACATTTAAATATATTCAATATGTTTCTTCTCCATTACTAAATTTCAAGTTTCTTCGTCACTAAGCCGCATAGTTAAAAGACTGTAAATGAATGACAAATAAATTAAATCTATAGGGTGATAGCTAAAATTAAATATTGAATCTCAATGCTATTTGTATCCACTATAATCACATTGTATTATGGTATAATAGATTTAAACAATTTCTATATTTTTCTTCCTCTCCATCACCAAAATTTTGGTTTCCTCACCACTGAGAAACTAAGTTAAGTGACTACAAATGAGTGACACATAATTTATACATATGCATAACGATTAAAATTAAGTAATCAAGCTCAATATTATTTATATTCGTCGTATTCACATTGACTTATGGTATATTACATCTAAAACTGTTCAATATTTTTCTTCACCATGCCAAAGTTTTTGATTTTTTTATCACTAAGCTAAAAACATAAAAGACTATAGTATATGTAAACAATTAATTATATTTTATTTTTGTACTGCATCACAAAATTTTAGGTTTTTACCCACTAAAAAACAAAGCTAAAAGACTATATAATCCATGACATATTTTTTATATAAAATAGGTAATAATTAAAATAAATAATCAAGCTAGAATTTATTGATATTTACCATTTTCACATTGAATTATTGTAAGTTAGATTTAAATATATTCAATATGTTTCTTCTCCATCACTAAATTTCATGTTTCTTCGTCACTAAGCTGCATAGTTAAAAGACTGTAAATGAATGACAAATAAATTAAATCTACATGGGTGATCACTAAAATTAAATATTGAAGCTCAATGCTATTTGTATTCACTATAAACTAAGTTAAGTGACTACAAATGAGTGACCCATAATTTATACATATGCATAACGATTAAAATTAAGTAATCAAGCTCAATATTATTTATATTCGTCGTATTCACATTGACTTATGGTATATTACATCTAAAACTGTTCAATATTTTTCTTCACCATCCCAAAGTTTTTGATTTTTTTATCACTAACCTAAAAACATAAAAGACTATAGTATATGTAAAAAATTAATTATATTTTATTTTTGTACTCCACCACAAAATTTTAGGTTTTTACCCAGTAAAAAACAAAGATAAAAAACTATAATCCATGACATATTTTTTATATAAAATAGGTAATAATTAAAATACTTAATCAAGCTAGAATTTATTGATATTTACCATTTTCACATTTAATTATGGTAAGTTAGATTTAAATATATTCAATATGTTTCTTCTTTATCACTAAATTTCATGTTTCTTCGTCACTTAGCGGCATAGTTAAAAGACTGTAAATGAATGACAAATAAATTAAATCTACATGGGTGCTCACTAAAATTAAATATTGAAGCTCAATGCTATTTGTATTCACTATAAACTAAGTTAAGAGACTACAAATGAGTGACACATGATTTATACATATGCATAACGATTAAAATTATGTAATCAAGCTCAATATTATTTATATTCGTCGTATTCACATTGACTTTTGGTATATTGCATCTAAAACTGTTCAATATTTTCCTTCACCATCCAAAAGTTTTAGATTTTTTTATCACTAAGCTAAAAACATAAAAGACTATAGTATATGTAAAAAATTAATTATATTTTATTTTTCTACTCCATCACAAAATTTTAGGTTTTTACCCACTAAAAAACAAAGCTAAAAGACTATAATCCATGACATATTTTTTATATAAAATATGTAATAATTAAAATAAATAATCAAGCTAGAATTTATTGAAATTTACAATTTTAACATTGAATTATGGTAAGTTACATTTAAATTCATTCAATATGTTTCTTCTCCATTACTAAATTTCAAGTTTCTTCGTCACTAAGCCGCATAGTTAAAAGACTGTAAATGAATGACAAATAAATTAAATCTATAGGGTGATAGCTAAAATTAAATATTGAATCTCAATGCTATTTGTATCCACTATAATCACATTGTATTATGGTATAATAGATTTAAACAATTTCTATATTTTTCTTCCTCTCCATCACCAAAATTTTGGTTTCCTCACCACTGAGAAACTAAGTTAAGTGACTACAAATGAGTGACACATAATTTATACATATGCATAACGATTAAAATTAAGTAATCAAGCTCAATATTATTTATATTCGTCGTATTCACATTGACTTATGGTATATTACATCTAAAACTGTTCAATATTTTTCTTCACCATGCCAAAGTTTTTGATTTTTTTATCACTAAGCTAAAAACATAAAAGACTATAGTATATGTAAACAATTAATTATATTTTATTTTTGTACTGCATCACAAAATTTTAGGTTTTTACCCACTAAAAAACAAAGCTAAAAGACTATATAATCCATGACATATTTTTTATATAAAATAGGTAATAATTAAAATAAATAATCAAGCTAGAATTTATTGATATTTACCATTTTCACATTGAATTATTGTAAGTTAGATTTAAATATATTCAATATGTTTCTTCTCCATCACTAAATTTCATGTTTCTTCGTCACTAAGCTGCATAGTTAAAAGACTGTAAATGAATGACAAATAAATTAAATCTACATGGGTGATCACTAAAATTAAATATTGAAGCTCAATGCTATTTGTATTCACTATAAACTAAGTTAAGTGACTACAAATGAGTGACCCATAATTTATACATATGCATAACGATTAAAATTAAGTAATCAAGCTCAATATTATTTATATTCGTCGTATTCACATTGACTTATGATATATTACATCTAAAACTGTTCAATATTTTTCTTCACCATCCCAAAGTTTTTGATTTTTTTATCACTAAGCTAAAAACATAAAAGACTATAGTATATGTAAAAAATTAATTATATTTTATTTTTCTACTCCATCACAAAATTTTAGGTTTTTACCCACTAAAAAACAAAGCTAAAAGACTATAATCCATGACATATTTTTTATATAAAATATGTAATAATTAAAATAAATAATCAAGCTAGAATTTATTGAAATTTCCAATTTTCACATTGAATTATGGTAAGTTACATTTAAATATATTCAATATGTTTCTTCTCCATTACTAAATTTCAAGTTTCTTCGTCACTAAGCCGCATAGTTAAAAGACTGTAAATGAATGACAAATAAATTAAATCTATAGGGTGATAGCTAAAATTAAATATTGAATCTCAATGCTATTTGTATCCACTATAATCACATTGTATTATGGTATAATAGATTTAAACAATTTCTATATTTTTCTTCCTCTCCATCACCAAAATTTTGGTTTCCTCACCACTGAGAAACTAAGTTAAGTGACTACAAATGAGTGACACATAATTTATACATATGCATAACGATTAAAATTAAGTAATCAAGCTCAATATTATTTATATTCGTCGTATTCACATTGACTTATGGTATATTACATCTAAAACTGTTCAATATTTTTCTTCACCATCCCAAAGTTTTTGATTTTTTTATCACTAAGCTAAAAACATAAAAGACTATAGTATATGTAAAAAATTAATTATATTTTATTTTTGTACTGCATCACAAAATTTTAGGTTTTTACCCACTAAAAAACAAAGCTAAAAGACTATAATCCATGACATATTTTTTATATAAAATAGGTAATAATTAAAATAAATAATCAAGCTAGAATTTATTGATATTTACCATTTTCACATTGAATTATTGTAAGTTAGATTTAAATATATTCAATATGTTTCTTCTCCATCACTAAATTTCATGTTTCTTCGTCACTAAGCTGCATAGTTAAAAGACTGTAAATGAATGACAAATAAATTAAATCTACATGGGTGATCACTAAAATTAAATATTGAAGCTCAATGCTATTTGTATTCACTATAAACTAAGTTAAGTGACTACAAATGAGTGACACATAATTTATACATATGCATAACGATTAAAATTAAGTAATCAAGCTCAATATTATTTATATTCGTCGTATTCACATTGACTTATGGTATATTACATCTAAAACTGTTCAATATTTTTCTTCACCATCCCAAAGTTTTGATTTTTTTATCACTAAGCTAAAAACATAAAAGACTATAGTATATGTAAAAAATTAATTATATTTTATTTTTCTACTCCATCACAAAATTTTAGGTTTTTACCCACTAAAAAACAAAGCTAAAAGACTATAATCCATGACATATTTTTTATATAAAATATGTAATAATTAAAATAAATAATCAAGCTAGAATTTATTGAAATTTCCAATTTTCACATTGAATTATGGTAAGTTACATTTAAATATATTCAATATGTTTCTTCTCCATTACTAAATTTCAAGTTTCTTCGTCACTAAGCCGCATAGTTAAAAGACTGTAAATGAATGACAAATAAATTAAATCTATAGGGTGATAGCTAAAATTAAATATTGAATCTCAATGCTATTTGTATCCACTATAATCACATTGTATTATGGTATAATAGATTTAAACAATTTCTATATTTTTCTTCCTCTCCATCACCAAAATTTTGGTTTCCTCACCACTGAGAAACTAAGTTAAGTGACTACAAATGAGTGACACATAATTTATACATATGCATAACGATTAAATTTAAGTAATCAAGCTCAATATTATTTATATTCGTCGTATTCACATTGACTTATGGTATATTACATCTAAAACTGTTCAATATTTTTCTTCACCATGCCAAAGTTTTTGATTTTTTTATCACTAAGCTAAAAACATAAAAGACTATAGTATATGTAAACAATTAATTATATTTTATTTTTGTACTGCATCACAAAATTTTAGGTTTTTACCCACTAAAAAACAAAGCTAAAAGACTATATAATCCATGACATATTTTTTATATAAAATAGGTAATAATTAAAATAAATAATCAAGCTAGAATTTATTGATATTTACCATTTTCACATTGAATTATTGTAAGTTAGATTTAAATATATTCAATATGTTTCTTCTCCATCACTAAATTTCATGTTTCTTCGTCACTAAGCTGCATAGTTAAAAGACTGTAAATGAATGACAAATAAATTAAATCTACATGGGTGATCACTAAAATTAAATATTGAAGCTCAATGCTATTTGTATTCACTATAAACTAAGTTAAGTGACTACAAATGAGTGACCCATAATTTACCCATATGCATAACGATTAAAATTAAGTAATCAAGCTCAATATTATTTATATTCGTCGTATTCACATTGACTTATGATATATTACATCTAAAACTGTTCAATATTTTTCTTCACCATCCCAAAGTTTTTGATTTTTTTATCACTAACCTAAAAACATAAAAGACTATAGTATATGTAAAAAATTAATTATATTTTATTTTTGTACTCCACCACAAAATTTTAGGTTTTTACCCAGTAAAATACAAAGATAAAAGACTATAATCCATGACATATTTTTTATATAAAATAGGTAATAATTAAAATACTTAATCAAGCTAGAATTTATTGATATTTACCATTTTCACATTTAATTATGGTAAGTTAGATTTAAATATATTCAATATGTTTCTTCTTTATCACTAAATTTCATGTTTCTTCGTCACTTAGCGGCATAGTTAAAAGACTGTAAATGAATGACAAATAAATTAAATCTACATGGGTGCTCACTAAAATTAAATATTGAAGCTCAATGCTATTTGTATTCACTATAAACTAAGTTAAGAGACTACAAATGAGTGACACATGATTTATACATATGCATAACGATTAAAATTATGTAATCAAGCTCAATATTATTTATATTCGTCGTATTCACATTGACTTTTGGTATATTGCATCTAAAACTGTTCAATATTTTCCTTCACCATCCAAAAGTTTTAGATTTTTTTATCACTAAGCTAAAAACATAAAAGACTATAGTATATGTAAAAAATTAATTATATTTTATTTTTCTACTCCATCACAAAATTTTAGGTTTTTACCCACTAAAAAACAAAGCTAAAAGACTATAATCCATGACATATTTTTTATATAAAATATGTAATAATTAAAATAAATAATCAAGCTAGAATTTATTGAAATTTACAATTTTAACATTGAATTATGGTAAGTTACATTTAAATTCATTCAATATGTTTCTTCTCCATTACTAAATTTCAAGTTTCTTCGTCACTAAGCCGCATAGTTAAAAGACTGTAAATGAATGACAAATAAATTAAATCTATAGGGTGATAGCTAAAATTAAATATTGAATCTCAATGCTATTTGTATCCACTATAATCACATTGTATTATGGTATAATAGATTTAAACAATTTCTATATTTTTCTTCCTCTCCATCACCAAAATTTTGGTTTCCTCACCACTGAGAAACTAAGTTAAGTGACTACAAATGAGTGACACATAATTTATACATATGCATAACGATTAAAATTAAGTAATCAAGCTCAATATTATTTATATTCGTCGTATTCACATTGACTTATGGTATATTACATCTAAAACTGTTCAATATTTTTCTTCACCATGCCAAAGTTTTTGATTTTTTTATCACTAAGCTAAAAACATAAAAGACTATAGTATATGTAAACAATTAATTATATTTTATTTTTGTACTGCATCACAAAATTTTAGGTTTTTACCCACTAAAAAACAAAGCTAAAAGACTATATAATCCATGACATATTTTTTATATAAAATAGGTAATAATTAAAATAAATAATCAAGCTAGAATTTATTGATATTTACCATTTTCACATTGAATTATTGTAAGTTAGATTTAAATATATTCAATATGTTTCTTCTCCATCACTAAATTTCATGTTTCTTCGTCACTAAGCTGCATAGTTAAAAGACTGTAAATGAATGACAAATAAATTAAATCTACATGGGTGATCACTAAAATTAAATATTGAAGCTCAATGCTATTTGTATTCACTATAAACTAAGTTAAGTGACTACAAATGAGTGACCCATAATTTATACATATGCATAACGATTAAAATTAAGTAATCAAGCTCAATATTATTTATATTCGTCGTATTCACATTGACTTATGATATATTACATCTAAAACTGTTCAATATTTTTCTTCACCATCCCAAAGATTTTGATTTTTTTATCACTAAGCTAAAAACATAAAAGACTATAGTATATGTAAAAAATTAATTATATTTTATTTTTCTACTCCATCACAAAATTTTAGGTTTTTACCCACTAAAAAACAAAGCTAAAAGACTATAATCCATGACATATTTTTTATATAAAATATGTAATAATTAAAATAAATAATCAAGCTAGAATTTATTGAAATTTCCAATTTTCACATTGAATTATGGTAAGTTACATTTAAATATATTCAATATGTTTCTTCTCCATTACTAAATTTCAAGTTTCTTCGTCACTAAGCCGCATAGTTAAAAGACTGTAAATGAATGACAAATAAATTAAATCTATAGGGTGATAGCTAAAATTAAATATTGAATCTCAATGCTATTTGTATCCACTATAATCACATTGTATTATGGTATAATAGATTTAAACAATTTCTATATTTTTCTTCCTCTCCATCACCAAAATTTTGGTTTCCTCACCACTGAGAAACTAAGTTAAGTGACTACAAATGAGTGACACATAATTTATACATATGCATAACGATTAAAATTAAGTAATCAAGCTCAATATTATTTATATTCGTCGTATTCACATTGACTTATGGTATATTACATCTAAAACTGTTCAATATTTTTCTTCACCATCCCAAAGTTTTTGATTTTTTTATCACTAAGCTAAAAACATAAAAGACTATAGTATATGTAAAAAATTAATTATATTTTATTTTTGTACTGCATCACAAAATTTTAGGTTTTTACCCACTAAAAAACAAAGCTAAAAGACTATAATCCATGACATATTTTTTATATAAAATAGGTAATAATTAAAATAAATAATCAAGCTAGAATTTATTGATATTTACCATTTTCACATTGAATTATTGTAAGTTAGATTTAAATATATTCAATATGTTTCTTCTCCATCACTAAATTTCATGTTTCTTCGTCACTAAGCTGCATAGTTAAAAGACTGTAAATGAATGACAAATAAATTAAATCTACATGGGTGATCACTAAAATTAAATATTGAAGCTCAATGCTATTTGTATTCACTATAAACTAAGTTAAGTGACTACAAATGAGTGACACATAATTTATACATATGCATAACGATTAAAATTAAGTAATCAAGCTCAATATTATTTATATTCGTCGTATTCACATTGACTTATGGTATATTACATCTAAAACTGTTCAATATTTTTCTTCACCATCCCAAAGTTTTTGATTTTTTTATCACTAAGCTAAAAACATAAAAGACTATAGTATATGTAAAAAATTAATTATATTTTATTTTTCTACTCCATCACAAAATTTTAGGTTTTTACCCACTAAAAAACAAAGCTAAAAGACTATAATCCATGACATATTTTTTATATAAAATATGTAATAATTAAAATAAATAATCAAGCTAGAATTTATTGAAATTTCCAATTTTCACATTGAATTATGGTAAGTTACATTTAAATATATTCAATATGTTTCTTCTCCATTACTAAATTTCAAGTTTCTTCGTCACTAAGCCGCATAGTTAAAAGACTGTAAATGAATGACAAATAAATTAAATCTATAGGGTGATAGCTAAAATTAAATATTGAATCTCAATGCTATTTGTATCCACTATAATCACATTGTATTATGGTATAATAGATTTAAACAATTTCTATATTTTTCTTCCTCTCCATCACCAAAATTTTGGTTTCCTCACCACTGAGAAACTAAGTTAAGTGACTACAAATGAGTGACACATAATTTATACATATGCATAACGATTAAAATTAAGTAATCAAGCTCAATATTATTTATATTCGTCGTATTCACATTGACTTATGGTATATTACATCTAAAACTGTTCAATATTTTTCTTCACCATGCCAAAGTTTTTGATTTTTTTATCACTAAGCTAAAAACATAAAAGACTATAGTATATGTAAACAATTAATTATATTTTATTTTTGTACTGCATCACAAAATTTTAGGTTTTTACCCACTAAAAAACAAAGCTAAAAGACTATATAATCCATGACATATTTTTTATATAAAATAGGTAATAATTAAAATAAATAATCAAGCTAGAATTTATTGATATTTACCATTTTCACATTGAATTATTGTAAGTTAGATTTAAATATATTCAATATGTTTCTTCTCCATCACTAAATTTCATGTTTCTTCGTCACTAAGCTGCATAGTTAAAAGACTGTAAATGAATGACAAATAAATTAAATCTACATGGGTGATCACTAAAATTAAATATTGAAGCTCAATGCTATTTGTATTCACTATAAACTAAGTTAAGTGACTACAAATGAGTGACCCATAATTTATACATATGCATAACGATTAAAATTAAGTAATCAAGCTCAATATTATTTATATTCGTCGTATTCACATTGACTTATGATATATTACATCTAAAACTGTTCAATATTTTTCTTCACCATCCCAAAGTTTTTGATTTTTTTATCACTAAACTAAAAACATAAAAGACTATAGTATATGTAAAAAATTAATTATATTTTATTTTTGTACTCCAC
The DNA here is from genome assembly GCA_963859935.3 of Lathyrus sativus. Classification (NCBI taxonomy): domain Eukaryota; kingdom Viridiplantae; phylum Streptophyta; class Magnoliopsida; order Fabales; family Fabaceae; genus Lathyrus; species Lathyrus sativus. Next base: position 3,312,502 of record OZ012738.1, on the reverse strand, counting down.
CATAAAATTTTAGGTTTTTACCCAGTAAAAAACAAAGATAAAAGACTATAATCCATGACATATTTTTTATATAAAATAGGTAATAATTAAAATACTTAATCAAGCTAGAATTTATTGATATTTACCATTTTCACATTTAATTATGGTAAGTTAGATTTAAATATATTCAATATGTTTCTTCTTTATCACTAAATTTCATGTTTCTTCGTCACTTAGCGGCATAGTTAAAAGACTGTAAATGAATGACAAATAAATTAAATCTACATGGGTGCTCACTAAAATTAAATATTGAAGCTCAATGCTATTTGTATTCACTATAAACTAAGTTAAGAGACTACAAATGAGTGACACATGATTTATACATATGCATAACGATTAAAATTATGTAATCAAGCTCAATATTATTTATATTCGTCGTATTCACATTGACTTTTGGTATATTGCATCTAAAACTGTTCAATATTTTCCTTCACCATCCAAAAGTTTTAGATTTTTTTATCACTAAGCTAAAAACATAAAAGACTATAGTATATGTAAAAAATTAATTATATTTTATTTTTCTACTCCATCACAAAATTTTAGGTTTTTACCCACTAAAAAACAAAGCTAAAAGACTATAATCCATGACATATTTTTTATATAAAATATGTAATAATTAAAATAAATAATCAAGCTAGAATTTATTGAAATTTACAATTTTAACATTGAATTATGGTAAGTTACATTTAAATTCATTCAATATGTTTCTTCTCCATTACTAAATTTCAAGTTTCTTCGTCACTAAGCCGCATAGTTAAAAGACTGTAAATGAATGACAAATAAATTAAATCTATAGGGTGATAGCTAAAATTAAATATTGAATCTCAATGCTATTTGTATCCACTATAATCACATTGTATTATGGTATAATAGATTTAAACAATTTCTATATTTTTCTTCCTCTCCATCACCAAAATTTTGGTTTCCTCACCACTGAGAAACTAAGTTAAGTGACTACAAATGAGTGACACATAATTTATACATATGCATAACGATTAAAATTAAGTAATCAAGCTCAATATTATTTATATTCGTCGTATTCACATTGACTTTTGGTATATTGCATCTAAAACTGTTCAATATTTTTCTTCACCATCCCAAAGTTTTTGATTTTTTTATCACTAAGCTAAAAACATAAAAGACTATAGTATATGTAAAAAATTAATTATATTTTATTTTTGTACTCCACCACAAAATTTTAGGTTTTTACCCAGTAAAAAACAAAGCTAAAAGACTATAATCCATGACATATTTTTTATATAAAATAGGTAATAATTAAAATACTTAATCAAGCTAGAATTTATTGATATTTACCATTTTCACATTTAATTATGGTAAGTTAGATTTAAATATATTCAATATGTTTCTTCTTTATCACTAAATTTCATGTTTCTTCGTCACTTAGCCGCATAGTTAAAAGACTGTAAATGAATGACAAATAAATTAAATCTACATGGGTGCTCACTAAAATTAAATATTGAAGCTCAATGCTATTTGTATTCACTATAAACTAAGTTAAGAGACTACAAATGAGTGACACATGATTTATACATATGCATAACGATTAAAATTATGTAATCAAGCTCAATATTATTTATATTCGTCGTATTCACATTGACTTTTGGTATATTGCATCTAAAACTGTTCAATATTTTTTTTCACCATCCAAAAGTTTTAGATTTTTTTATCACTAAGCTAAAAACATAAAAGACTATAGTATATGTAAAAAATTAATTATATTTTATTTTTCTATTCCATCACAAAATTTTAGGTTTTTATCCACTAAAAAACAAAGCTAAAAGACTATAATCCATGACATATTTTTTATATAAAATATGTAATAATTAAAATAAATAATCAAGCTAGAATTTATTGAAATTTACAATTTTCACATTGAATTATGGTAAGTTACATTTAAATATATTCAATATGTTTCTTCTCCATTACTAAATTTCAAGTTTCTTCGTCACTAAGCCGCATAGTTAAAAGACTCTAAATGAATGACAAATAAATTAAATCTACATGGGTGATAACTAAAATTAAATATTGAATCTCAATGCTATTTGTATCCACTATAATCACATTGTATTATGGTATAATAGATTTAAACAATTTCTATATTTTTCTTCCTCTCCATCACCAAAATTTTGGTTTCCTCACCACTGAGAAACTAAGTTAAGTGACTACAAATGAGTGACACATAATTTATACATATGCATAACGATTAAAATTAAGTAATCAAGCTCAATATTATTTATATTCGTCGTATTCACATTGACTTATGGTATATTACATCTAAAACTGTTCAATATTTTTCTTCACCATCCCAAAGTTTTTGATTTTTTTATCACTAAGCTAAAAACATAAAAGACTATAGTATATGTAAAAAATTAATTATATTTTATTTTTGTACTGCATCACAAAATTTTAGGTTTTTACCCACTAAAAAACAAAGCTAAAAGACTATAATCCATGACATATTTTTTAGATAAAATAGGTAATAATTAAAATAAATAATCAAGCTAGAATTTATTGATATTTACCATTTTCACATTGAATTATTGTAAGTTAGATTTAAATATATTCAATATGTTTCTTCTCCATCACTAAATTTCATGTTTCTTCGTCACTAAGCTGCATAGTTAAAAGACTGTAAATGAATGAAAAATAAATTAAATCTACATGGGTGATCACTAAAATTAAATATTGAAGCTCAATGCTATTTGTATTCACTATAAACTAAGTTAAGTGACTACAAATGAGTGACACATAATTTATACATATGCATAACGATTAAAATTAAGTAATCAAGCTCAATATTATTTATATTCGTCGTATTCACATTGACTTATGATATATTACATCTAAAACTGTTCAATATTTTTCTTCACCATCCCAAAGTTTTTGATTTTTTTATCACTAACCTAAAAACATAAAAGACTATAGTATATGTAAAAAATTAATTATATTTTATTTTTATACTCCACCACAAAATTTTAGGTTTTTACCCAGTAAAAAACAAAGCTAAAAGACTATAATCCATGACATATTTTTTATATAAAATAGGTAATAATTAAAATACTTAATCAAGCTAGAATTTATTGATATTTACCATTTTCACATTTAATTATGGTAAGTTAGATTTAAATATATTCAATATGTTTCTTCTTTATCACTAAATTTCATGTTTCTTCGTCACTTAGCGACATAGTTAAAAGACTGTAAATGAATGAAAATAAATTAAATCTACATGGGTGCTCACTAAAATTAAATATTGAAGCTCAATGCTATTTGTATTCACTATAAACTAAGTTAAGAGACTACAAATGAGTGACACATGATTTATACATATGCATAACGATTAAAATTATGTAATCAAGCTCAATATTATTTATATTCGTCGTATTCACATCGACTTTTGGTATATTGCTTCTAAAACTGTTCAATATTTTTCTTCACCATCCAAAAGTTTTAGATTTTTTTATCACTAAGCTAAAAACATAAAAGACTATAGTATATGTAAAAAATTAATTATATTTTATTTTTCTACTCCATCACAAAATTTTAGGTTCTTACCCACTAAAAAACAAAGCTAAAAGACTATAATCCATGACATATTTTTTATATAAAATATGTAATAATTAAAATAAATAATCAAGCTAGAATTTATTGAAATTTACAATTTTCACATTGAATTATGGTAAGTTAAATTTAAATATATTCAATATGTTTCTTCTCCATTACTAAATTTCAAGTTTCTTCGTCACTAAGCCGCATAGTTAAAAGACTGTAAATGAATGACAAATAGATTAAATCTATAGGGTGATAGCTAAAATTAAATATTGAATCTCAATGCTATTTGTATCCACTATAATCACATTGTATTATGGTATAATAGATTTAAACAATTTCTATATTTTTCTTCCTCTCCATCACAAAAGTTTTGGTTTCCTCACCACTGAGAAACTAAGTTAAGTGACTACAAATGAGTGACACATAATTTATACATATGCATAATGATTAAAATTAAGTAATCAAGCTCAATATTATTTATATTCGTCGTATTCACATTGACTTATGGTATATTACATCTAAAACTGTTCAATATTTTTCTTCACCATCCCAAAGTTTTTGATTTTTTTATCACTAAGCTAAAAACATAAAAGACTATAGTATATGTAAAAAATTAGTTATATTTTATTTTTGTACTGCATCACAAAATTTTAGGTTTTTACCCACTAAAAAACAAAGCTAAAAGACTATAATCCATGACATATTTTTTATATAAAATAGGTAATAATTAAAATAAATAATCAAGCTAGAATTTATTGATATTTACCATTTTCACAGTGAATTATTGTAAGTTAGATTTAAATATATTCAATATGTTTCTTCTCCATCACTAAATTTCATGTTTCTTCGTCACTAAGCTGCATAGTTAAAAGACTGTAAATGAATGACAAATAAATTAAATCTACATGGGTGACACTAAAATTAAATATTGAAGCTCAATGCTATTTGTATTCACTATAAACTAAGTTAAGTGACTACAATGAGTGACACATAATTTATACATATGCATAACGATTAAAATTAAGTAATCAAGCTCAATATTATTTATATTCGTCATATTCACATTGACTTATGGTATATTACATCTAAAACTGTTCAATATTTTTCTTCACCATCCCAAAGTTTTTGATTTTTTTATTACTAAGTTAAAAACATAAAAGACTATAATATATGTAAAAAATTAATTATATTTTATTTTTGTACTCCATCACAAAATTTTAGGTTTTTACCCACTAAAAAACAAAGCTAAAAGACTATAATCCATGACATATTTTTTATATAAAATAGGTAATAATTAAAATAAATAATCAAGCTAGAATTTATTGATATTTACCATTTTCACATTGAATTATTGTAAGTTAGATTTAAATATATTCAATATGTTTCTTCTGCATCACTAAATTTCATGTTTCTTCGTCACTTAGCCCCATAGTTAAAAGACTGTAAATGAATGACAAATAAATTAAATCTACATGGGTGATCACTAAAATTAAATATTGAAGCTCAATGCTATTTGTATTCACTATAAACTAAGTTAAGAGACTACAAATGAGTGACACATTATTTATACATATGCATAACGATTAAAATTAAGTAATCAAGCTCAATATTATTTATATTCGTCGTATTCACATTGACTTATGGTATATTGCATCTAAAACTGTTCAATATTTTTCTTCACCATCCAAAAGTTTTGGATTTTTTTATCACTAAGCTAAAAACATAAAAGACTATAGTATATGTAAAAAATTAATTATATTTTATTTTTCTACTCCATCACAAAATTTTAGGTTTTTACCCACTAAAAAACAAAGCTAAAAGACTATAATCCATGACATATTTTTTATATAAAATATGTAATAATTAAAATAAATAATCAAGCTAGAATTTATTGATATTTACCATTTTCACATGTAATTATGGTAAGTTAGATTTAAATATATTCAATATGTTTCTTCTCCATCACTAAATTTCATGTTTCTTCGTCATTAATCCGCATAGTTAAAAGACTGTAAATGAATGACAAATAAATTAAATCTACATGGGTGACACTAAAATTAAATATTGAAGCTCAATGCTATTTGTATTCACTATAAACTAAGTTAAGTGACTACAAATGAGTGACACATAATTTATACATATGCATAACGATTAAAATTAAGTAATCAAGCTCAATATTATTTATATTCGTCATATTCACATTGACTTATGGTATATTACATCTAAAACTGTTCAATATTTTTCTTCACTATCCCAAAGTTTTTGATTTTTTTATCACTAAGCTAAAAACATAAAAGACTATAGTATATGTAAAAAATTAATTATATTTTATTTTTGTACTCCATCACAAAATTTTAGGTTTTTACCCACTAAAAAACAAAGCTAAAAGACTATAATCCATGACATATTTTTTATATAAAATAGGTAATAATTAAAATAAATAATCAAGCTAGAATTTATTGATATTTACCATTTTCACATTGAATTATTGTAAGTTAGATTTAAATATATTCAATATGTTTCTTCTCCATCACTAAATTTCGTGTTTCTTCGTCACTTAGCCGCATAGTTAAAAGACTATAAATGAATGACAAATAAATTAAATCTACATGGGTGATCACTAAAATTAAATATTGAAGCTCAATGCTATTTGTATTCACTATAAACTAAGTTAAGAGACTACAAATGAGTGACACATTATTTATACATATGCATAACGATTAAAATTAAGTAATCAAGTTCAATATTATTTATATTCGTCGTATTCACATTGACTTATGGTATATTGCATCTAAAACTGTTCAATATTTTTCTTCACCATCCAAAAGTTTTAGATTTTTTTATCACTAAGCTAAAAACATAAAAGACTATAGTATATGTAAAAAATTAATTATATTTTATTTTTCTACTCCATCACAAAATTTTAGGTTTTTACCCACTAAAAAACAAAGATAAAAGACTATAATCCATGACATATTTTTTATATAAAATATGTAATAATTAAAATAAATAATCAAGCTAGAATTTATTGAAATTTACAATTTTCACATTGAATTATGGTAAGTTACATTTAAATATATTCAATATGTTTCTTCTCCATTACTAAATTTCAAGTTTCTTCGTCACTAAGCCGCATAGTTAAAAGACTGTAAATGAATGACAAATAAATTAAATCTATAGGGTGATAGCTAAAATTAAATATTGAATCTCAATGCTATTTGTATCCACTATAATCACATTGTATTATGGTATAATAGATTTAAACAATTTCTATATTTTTCTTCCTCTCCATCACCAAAATTTTGGTTTCCTCACCACTGAGAAACTAAGTTAAGTGACTACAAATGAGTGACACATAATTTATACATATGCATAACGATTAAAATTAAGTAATCAAGCTCAATATTATTTATATTCGTCGTATTCACATTGACTTTTGGTATATTGCATCTAAAACTGTTCAATATTTTTCTTCACCATCCCAAAGTTTTTGATTTTTTTATCACTAAGCTAAAAACATAAAAGACTATAGTATATGTAAAAAATTAATTATATTTTATTTTTGTACTGCATCACAAAATTTTAGGTTTTTACCCAGTAAAAAACAAAGCTAAAAGACTATAATCCATGACATATTTTTTATATAAAATAGGTAATAATTAAAATAAATAATCAAGCTAGAATTTATTGATATTTACCATTTTCACATTGAATTATTGTAAGTTATATTTAAATATATTCAATATGTTTCTTCTCCATCACTAAATTTCATGTTTCTTCGTCACTAAGCTGCATAGTTAAAAGACTGTAAATGAATGACAAATAAATTAAATCTACATGGGTGATCACTAAAATTAAATATTGAAGCTCAATGCTATTTGTATTCACTATAAACTAAGTTAAGTGACTACAAATGAGTGACACATAATTTATACATATGCATAACGATTAAAATTAAGTAATCAAGCTCAATATTATTTATATTCGTCGTATTCACATTGACTTATGATATATTACATCTAAAACTGTTCAATATTTTTCGTCACCATCCCAAAGTTTTTGATTTTTTTATCACTAACCTAAAAACATAAAAGACTATAGTATATGTAAAAAATTAATTATATTTTATTTTTGTACTCCACCACAAAATTTTAGGTTTTTACCCAGTAAAAAACAAAGCTAAAAGACTATAATCCATGACATATTTTTTATATAAAATAGGTAATAATTAAAATACTTAATCAAGCTAGAATTTATTGATATTTACCATTTTCAAATTTAATTATGTTAAGTTAGATTTAAATATATTCATTATGTTTCTTCTTTATCACTAAATTTCATGTTTCTTCGTCACTTAGCGGCATAGTTAAAAGACTGTAAATGAATGACAAATAAATTAAATCTACATGGGTGCTCACTAAAATTAAATATTGAAGCTCAATGCTATTTGTATTCACTATAAACTAAGTTAAGAGACTACAAATGAGTGACACATGATTTATAAATATGCATAACGATTAAAATTATGTAATCAAGCTCAATATTATTTATATTCGTCGTATTCACATTGACTTTTGGAATATTGCATCTAAAACTGTTCAATATTTTTCTTCACCATCCAAAAGTTTTAGATTTTTTTATCACTAAGCTAAAAACATAAAAGACTATAGTATATGTAAAAAATTAATTATATTTTATTTTTCTACTCCATCACAAAATTTTAGGTTTTTACCCACTAAAAAACAAAGCTAAAAGACTATAATCCATGACATATTTTTTATATAAAATATGTAATAATTAAAATAAATAATCAAGCTAGAATTTATTGAAATTTACAATTTTCACATTGAATTATGGTAAGTTACATTTAAATATATTCAATATGTTTCTTCTCCATTACTAAATTTCAAGTTTCTTCGTCACTAAGCCGCATAGTTAAAAGACTGTAAATGAATGACAAATAGATTAAATCTATAGGGTGATAGCTAAAATTAAATATTGAATCTCAATGCTATTTGTATCCACTATAATCACATTGTATTATGGTATAATAGATTTAAACAATTTCTATATTTTTCTTCCTCTCCATCACCAAAATTTTGGTTTCCTCACCACTGAGAAACTAAGTTAAGTGACTAGAAATGAGTGACACATAATTTATACATATGCATAACGATTAAAATTAAGTAATCAAGCTCAATATTATTTATATTCGTCGTTTTCACATTGACTTTTGGTATATTGCATCTAAAACTGTTCAATATTTTTCTTCACCATCCCAAAGTTTTTGATTTTTTTATCACTAAGCTAAAAACATAAAAGACTATAGTATATGTAAAAAATTAGTTATATTTTATTTTTGTACTGCATCACAAAATTTTAGGTTTTTACCCACTAAAAAACAAAGCTAAAAGACTATAATCCATGACATATTTTTTATATAAAATAGGTAATAATTAAAATAAATAATCAAGCTAGAATTTATTGATATTTACCATTTTCACATTTAATTATGGTAAGTTAGATTTAAATATATTCAATATGTTTCTTCTTTATCACTAAATTTCATGTTTCTTCGTCACTTAGCGACATAGTTAAAAGACTGTAAATGAATGACAAATTAATTAAATCTACATGGGTGCTCACTAAAATTAAATATTGAAGCTCAATGCTATTTGTATTCACTATAAACTAAGTTAAGAGACTACAAATGAGTGACACATGATTTATACATATGCATAACGATTAAAATTATGTAATCAAGCTCAATATTATTTATATTTGTCGCATTCACATTGACTTTTGGTATATTACATCTAAAACTGTTCAATATTTTTCTTCAGCATCCCAAAGTTTTTGATTTTTTTATCACTAAGCTAAAAACATAAAAGACTATAGTATATGTAAAAAATTAATTATATTTTATTTTTGTACTCCACCACAAAATTTTAGGTTTTTACCCAGTAAAAAACAAAGCTAAAAGACTATAATCCATGACATATTTTTTATATAAAATAGGTAATAATTAAAATAAATAATCAAGCTAGAATTTATTGATATTTACCATTTTCACATGTAATTATGGTAAGTTAGATTTAAATATATTCAATATGTTTCTTCTCCATCACTAAATTTCATGTTTCTTCGTCATTAATCCGCATAGTTAAAAGACTGTAAATGAATGACAAATAAATTAAATCCACAAGGGTGACACTAAAATTAAATATTGAAGCTCAATGCTATTTGTATTCACTATAAACTAAGTTAAGTGACTACAAATGAGTGACACATAATTTATACATATGCATAACGATTAAAATTAAGTAATCAAGCTCAATATTATTTATATTCGTCATATTCACATTGACTTATGGTATATTACATCTAAAACTGTTCAATATTTTTCTTCACCATCCCAAAGTTTTTGATTTTTTTATCACTAAGCTAAAAACATAAAAGACTATAGTATATGTAAAAAATTAATTATATTTTATTTTTCTACTCCATCACAAAATTTTAGGTTTTTACCCACTAAAAAACAAAGCTAAAAGACTATAATCCATGACATATTTTTTATATAAAATATGTAATAATTAAAATAAATAATCAAGCTAGAATTTATTGATATTTACCATTTTCACATTGAATTATTGTAAGTTAGATTTAAATATATTCAATATGTTTCTTCTCCATCACTAAATTTCATGTTTCTTCGTCACTAGGCTGCATAGTTAAAAGACTGTAAATGAATGACAAATAAATTAAATCTACATGGGTGATCACTAAAATTAAATATTGAAGCTCAATGCTATTTGTATTCACTATAAACTAAGTTAAGTGACTACAAATGAGTGACACATAATTTATACATATGCATAACGATTAAAATTAAGTAATCAAGCTCAATATTATTTATATTCGTCGTATTCACATTGACTTATGGTATATTACATCTAAAACTGTTCAATATTTTTCTTCACCATCCCAAAGTTTTTGATTTTTTTATCACTAACCTAAAAACATAAAAGACTATAGTATATGTAAAAAATTAATTAAATTTTATTTTTGTACTCCATCACAAAATTTTACGTTTTTACCCACTAAAAAACAAAGCTAAAAGACTATAATCCATGTTGTATTTTTTATATAAAATAGGTAATAATTAAAATAAATAATCAAGCAAGAATTTATTGATATTTACCATTTTCACATTGAATTATTGTATGTTAGATTTAAATATATTCAATATGTTTCTTCTCCATCACTAAATTTCATGTTTCTTCGTCACTAAGCTGCATAGTTAAAAGACTGTAAATGAATGATAAATAAATTAAATCTACATGGGTGATCACTAAAATTAAATATTGAAGCTCAATGCTATTTGTATTCACTATAAACTAAGTTAAGTGACTACAAATGAGTGACACATAATTTATACATATGCATAACGATTAAAATTAAGTAATCAAGCTCAATATTATTTATATTCGTCGTATTCACATTGACTTATGGTATATTACATCTAAAACTGTTCAATATTTTTCTTCACCATCCCAAAGTTTTTGATTTTTTTATCACTAACCTAAAAACATAAAAGACTATAGTATATGTAAAAAATTAATTAAATTTTATTTTTGTACTCCATCACAAAATTTTACGTTTTTACCCACTAAAAAACAAAGCTAAAAGACTATAATCCATGTCGTATTTTTTATATAAAATAGGTAATAATTAAAATAAATAATCAAGCTAGAATTTATTGATATTTACCATTTTCACATGTAATTATGGTAAGTTAGATTTAAATATATTCAATATGTTTCTTCTCCATCACTAAATTTCATGTTTCTTCGTCATTAATCCGCATAGTTAAAAGACTATAAATGAATGATAAATAAATTAAATCTACATGGGTGACACTAAAATTAAATATTGAAGCTCAATGCTATTTGTATTCACTATAAACTAAGTTAAGTGACTACAAATGAGTGACACATAATTTATACATATGCATAACGATTAAAATTAAGTAATCAAGCTCAATATTATTTATATTCGTCATATTCACATTGACTTATGGTATATTACATCTAAAACTGTTCAATATTTTTCTTCACCATCCCAAAGTTTTTGATTTTTTTATCACTAAGCTAAAAACATAAAAGACTATAGTATATGTAAAAAATTAATTATATTTTATTATTGTACTCCATCACAAAATTTTAGGTTTTTATCCACTAAAAAACAAAGCTAAAAGACTATAATCCATGACATATTTTTTATATAAAATAGGTAATAATTAAAATACTTAATCAAGCTAGAATTTATTGATATTTACCATTTTCACATTTAATTATGGTAAGTTAGATTTAAATATATTCAATATGTTTCTTCTTTATCACTAAATTTCATGTTTCTTCGTCACTTAGCGGCATAGTTAAAAGACTGTAAATGAATGACAAATAAATTAAATCTACATGGGTGCTCACTAAAATTAAATATTGAAGCTCAATGCTATTTGTATTCACTATAAACTAAGTTAAGAGACTACAAATGAGTGACACATGATTTATACATATGCATAACGATTAAAATTATGTAATCAAGCTCAATATTATTTATATTCGTCGTATTCACATTGACTTTTGGTATATTGCATCTAAAACTGTTCAATATTTTTCTTCACCATCCAAAAGTTTTAGATTTTTTTATCACTAAGCTAAAAACATAAAAGACTATAGTATATGTAAAAAATTAATTATATTTTATTTTTCTACTCCATCACAAAATTTTAGGTTTTTACCCACTAAAAAACAAAGCTAAAAGACTATAATCCATGACATATTTTTTATATAAAATATGTAATAATTAAAATAAATAATCAAGCTAGAATTTATTGATATTTACCATTTTCACATTGAATTATTGTAAGTTAGATTTAAATATATTCAATATGTTTCTTCTCCATCACTAAATTTCATGTTTCTTCGTCACTAGGCTGCATAGTTAAAAGACTGTAAATGAATGACAAATAAATTAAATCTACATGGGTGATCACTAAAATTAAATATTGAAGCTCAATGCTATTTGTATTCACTATAAACTAAGTTAAGTGACTACAAATGAGTGACACATAATTTATACATATGCATAACGATTAAAATTAAGTAATCAAGCTCAATATTATTTATATTCGTCGTATTCACATTGACTTATGGTATATTACATCTAAAACTGTTCAATATTTTTCTTCACCATCCCAAAGTTTTTGATTTTTTTATCACTAACCTAAAAACATAAAAGACTATAGTATATGTAAAAAATTAATTAAATTTTATTTTTGTACTCCATCACAAAATTTTACATTTTTACCCACTAAAAAACAAAGCTAAAAGACTATAATCCATGTTGTATTTTTTATATAAAATAGGTAATAATTAAAATAAATAATCAAGCAAGAATTTATTGATATTTACCATTTTCACATTGAATTATTGTAAGTTAGATTTAAATATATTCAATATGTTTCTTCTCCATCACTAAATTTCATGTTTCTTCGTCACTAAGCTGCATAGTTAAAAGACTGTAAATGAATGACAAATAAATTAAATCTACATGGGTGATCACTAAAATTAAATATTGAAGCTCAATGCTATTTGTATTCACTATAAACTAAGTTAAGTGACTACAAATGAGTGACACATAATTTATACATATGCATAACGATTAAAATTAAGTAATCAAGCTCAATATTATTTATATTCGTCGTATTCACATTGACTTATGGTATATTACATCTAAAACTGTTCAATATTTTTCTTCACCATCCCAAAGTTTTTGATTTTTTTATCACTAACCTAAAAACATAAAAGACTATAGTATATGTAAAAAATTAATTAAATTTTATTTTTGTACTCCATCACAAAATTTTACGTTTTTACCCACTAAAAAACAAAGCTAAAAGACTATAATCCATGTCGTATTTTTTATATAAAATAGGTAATAATTAAAATAAATAATCAAGCTAGAATTTATTGATATTTACCATTTTCACATGTAATTATGGTAAGTTAGATTTAAATATATTCAATATGTTTCTTCTCCATCACTAAATTTCATGTTTCTTCGTCATTAATCCGCATAGTTAAAAGACTATAAATGAATGATAAATAAATTAAATCTACATGGGTGACACTAAAATTAAATATTGAAGCTCAATGCTATTTGTATTCACTATAAACTAAGTTAAGTGACTACAAATGAGTGACAGATAATTTATACATATGCATAACGATTAAAATTAAGTAATCAAGCTCAATATTATTTATATTCGTCATATTCACATTGACTTATGGTATATTACATCTAAAACTGTTCAATATTTTTCTTCACCATCCCAAAGTTTTTGATTTTTTTATCACTAAGCTAAAAACATAAAAGACTATAGTATATGTAAAAAATTAATTATATTTTATTTTTGTACTCCATCACAAAATTTTAGGTTTTTACCCACTAAAAAACAAAGCTAAAAGACTATAATCCGTGACATATTTTTTATATAAAATAGGTAATAATTAAAATAAATAATCAAGCTAGAATTTATTGATATTTACCATTTTCACATTGAATTATTGTAAGTTAGATTTAAATATATTCAATATGTTTCTTCTCCATCACTAAATTTCATGTTTCTTCGTCACTTAGCCGCATAGTTAAAAGACTGTAAACGAATGACAAATAAATTAAATCTACATGGGTGATCACTAAAATTAAATATTGAAGCTCAATGCTATTTGTATTCACTATAAACTAAGTTAAGTGACTACAAATGAGTGACACATTATTTATACATATGCATAATGATTAAAATTAAGTAATCAAGCTCAATATTATTTATATTCGTCGTATTCACATTGACTTACGGTATATTACATCTAAAACTGTTCAATATTTTTCTTCACCATCCCAAAGTTTTTGATTTTTTTATCACTAACCTAAAAACATAATAGACTATAGTATATGTAAAAAATTAATTATATTTTATTTTTGTACTCCACCACAAAATTTTAGGTTTTTACCCACTAAAAAACAAAGCTAAAAGACTATATTCCTTGAAATATTTTTTATATAAAATAGGTAATAATTAAAATAAATAATCAAGCTAGAATTTATTGATATTTACAATTTTCACATTGAATTATGGTAAGTTAGATTTAAATATATTCAATATGTTTCTTCTCCATCACTAAATTTCATGTTTCTTCGTCACTATGCCGCATAGTTAAAAGACTGTAAATGAATGACAAATAAATTAAATCTACATGGGTGCTCACTAAAATTAAATATTGAATCTCAATGCTATTTGTATTCACTATAAACTAAGTTAAGTGACTACAAATGAGTGACACATTATTTATACATATGCATAACGATTAAAATTAAGTAATCAAGCTCAATATTATTTATATTCGTCGTATTCACATTGACTTATGGTATATTACATCTAAAACTGTTCAATATTTTTCTTCACCATCCCAAAGTTTTTGATTTTTTTATCACTAACCTAAAAACATAAAAGACTATAGTATATGTAAAAAATTAATTATATTTTATTTTTGTAATCCACCACAAAATTTTAGGTTTTTACCCACTAAAAAACAAAGCTAAAAGACTATAATCCTTGACATATTTTTTATATAAAATAGGTAATAATTAAAATAAATAATCAAGCTAGAATTTATTGATATTTACAATTTTCACATTGAATTATGGTATGTTACATTTAAATATATTCAATATGTTTCTTCTCCATCACTAAATTTCATGTTTCTTCGTCACTATGCCGCATAGTTAAAAGACTGTAAATGAATGACAAATAAATTAAATCTACATGGGTGCTCACAAAAATTAAATATTGAAGCTCAATGCTATTTGTATTCACTATAATCACATTGTATTATGGTATAATAGATGTAAACAATTTCTATATTTTTCTTCTTCTCCATCACCAAAATTTTGGTTTCCTCACCACTGAGAAACTAAGTTAAGTGACTACGAATGAGTGACACATGATTTATACATATGCATAACGATTACAAATAAATAATCAATCTCAATATTATTTATATTCGTCGTATTCACGTTGACTTATGGTATATTACATCTAAAACTGGTCAATATTTTTCTTCACCATCCAAAAATTTTAGATTTTTTTATCACTAAGCTAAAAACATAAAAGAGTATAGTATATGTAAAAAATTAATTATATTTTATTTTTCTACTCCATCACAAAATTTTAGGTTTTTACCCACTAAAAAACAAAGCTAAAAGACTATAATCCATGACATATTTTTTATACAAAATAGGTAATAATTAAAATAAATAATCAAGCTAGAATTTATTGAAATTTACAATTTTCACATTGAATTATGGTAAGTTACATTTAAATATATTCAATATGTTTCTTCTCCATCACTAAATTTCAAGTTTCTTCGTCACTAAGCCGCATAGTTAAAAGACTGTAAATGAATGACAAATAAATTAAATCTATATGGGTGATAACTAAAATTAATTATTGAAGCTCAATGCTATTTGTATCCACTATAATCACACTGTATTATGTTATAATAGATTTAAACAATTTCTATATTTTTCTTCCTCTCCATCACCAAAATTTTGGTTTCCTCACCACTGAGAAACTAAGTTAAGTGACTACAAATGAGTGACACATAATTTATACATATGCATAACGATTAAAATTAAGTAATCAAGCTCAATATTATTTATATTCGTCGTATTCACATTGACTTATGGTATATTAAATCTAAAACTGTTCAATATTTTTCTTCACCATCCCAAAGTTTTTGATTTTTTTATAACTAAGCTAAAAACATAAAAGACTATAGTATGTGTAAAAAATTAATTATATTTTATTTTTGTACTCCATCACAAAATTTTACGTTTTTACCCACTAAAAAACAAAGCTAAAAGACTATAATCCATGTCATATTTTTTTATATAAAATAGGTAATAATTAAAATAAATAATCAAGCTAGAATTTATTGATATTTACCATTTTCACATGTAATTATGGTAAGTTAGATTTAAATATATTCAATATGTTTCTTCTCCATCACTAAATTTCATGTTTCTTCGTCACTAGGCTGCATAGTTAAAAGACTGTAAATGAATGATAAATAAATTAAATCTACATGGGTGATCACTAAAATTAAATATTGAAGCTCAATGCTATTTGTATTCACTATAAACTAAGTTAAGTGACTACAAATGAGTGACACATAATTTATACATATGCATAACGATTAAAATTAAGTAATCAAGCTCAATATTATTTATATTCGTCGTATTCACATTGACTTATGGTATATTACATCTAAAACTGTTCAATATTTTTCTTCACCATCCCAAAGTTTTTGATTTTTTTATCACTAACCTAAAAACATAAAAGACTATAGTATATGTAAAAAATTAATTAAATTTTATTTTTGTACTCCATCACAAAATTTTACGTTTTTACCCACTAAAAAACAAAGCTAAAAGACTATAATCCATGTCGTATTTTTTATATAAAATAGGTAATAATTAAAATAAATAATCAAGCAAGAATTTATTGATATTTACCATTTTCACATTGAATTATTGTAAGTTAGATTTAAATATATTCAATATGTTTCTTCTCCATCACTAAATTTCATGTTTCTTCGTCACTAAGCTGCATAGTTAAAAGACTGTAAATGAATGACAAATAAATTAAATCTACATGGGTGATCACTAAAATTAAATATTGAAGCTCAATGCTATTTGTATTCACTATAAACTAAGTTAAGTGACTACAAATGAGTGACACATAATTTATACATATGCATAACGATTAAAATTAAGTAATCAAGCTCAATATTATTTATATTCGTCGTATTCACATTGACTTATGGTATATTACATCTAAAACTGTTCAATATTTTTCTTCACCATCCCAAAGTTTTTGATTTTTTTATCACTAACCTAAAAACATAAAAGACTATAGTATATGTAAAAAATTAATTAAATTTTATTTTTGTACTCCATCACAAAATTTTACGTTTTTACCCACTAAAAAACAAAGCTAAAAGACTATAATCCATGTCGTATTTTTTATATAAAATAAGTAATAATTAAAATAAATAATCAAGCTAGAATTTATTGATATTTACCATTTTCACATGTAATTATGGTAAGTTAGATTTAAATATATTCAATATGTTTCTTCTCCATCACTAAATTTCATGTTTCTTCGTCATTAATCCGCATAGTTAAAAGACTGTAAATGAATAACAAATAAATTAAATCTACATGGGTGACACTAAAATTAAATATTGAAGCTCAATGCTATTTGTATTCACTATAAACTAAGTTAAGTGACTACAAATGAGTGACACATAATTTATACATATGCATAACGATTAAAATTAAGTAATCAAGCTCAATATTATTTATATTCGTCATATTCACATTGACTTATGGTATATTACATCTAAAACTGTTCAATATTTTTCTTCACCATCCCAAAGTTTTTGATTTTTTTATCACTAAGCTAAAAACATAAAAGACTATAGTATATGTAAAAAATTAATTATATTTTATTTTTGTACTCCACCACAAAATTTTAGGTTTTTACCCACTAAAAAACAAAGCTAAAAGACTATAATCCATGACATATTTTTTATATAAAATAGGTAATAATTAAAATAAATAATCAAGCTAGAATTTATTGATATTTACCATTTTCACATTGAATTATTGTAAGTTAGATTTAAATATATTCAATATGTTTCTTCTCCATCACTAAATTTCATGTTTCTTCGTCACTTAGCCGCATAGTTAAAAGACTGTAAACGAATGACAAATAAATTAAATCTACATGGGTGATCACTAAAATTAAATATTGAAGCTCAATGCTATTTGTATCCACTATAATCACATTGTATTATGGTATAATAGATTTAAACAATTTCTATATTTTTCTTCCTCTCCATCACCAAAATTTTGGTTTCCTCACCACTGAGAAACTAAGTTAAGTGACTACAAATGAGTGACACATAATTTATACATATGCATAACGATTAAAATTAAGTAATCAAGCTCAATATTATTTATATTCGTCGTATTCACATTGACTTATGGTATATTACATCTAAAACTGTTCAATATTTTTCTTCACCATCCCAAAGTTTTTGATTTTTTTATCACTAACCTAAAAACATAAAAGACTATAGTATATGTAAAAAATTAATTATATTTTATTTTTGTACTCCACCACAAAATTTTACGTTTTTACCCACTAAAAAACAAAGCTAAAAGACTATAATCCATGACATATTTTTTATATAAAATAGGTAATAATTAAAATAAATAATCAAGCTAGAATTTATTGATATTTACCATTTTCACATTGAATTATTGTAAGTTAGATTTAAATATATTCAATATGTTTCTTCTCCATCACTAAATTTCATGTTTCTTCGTCACTAAGCCGCATAGTTAAAAGATTGTAAATGAATGACAAATAAATTAAATCTACATGGGTGATCACTAAAATTAAATATTGAAGCTCAATGCTATTTGTATCCACTATAATCACATTGTATTATGGTATAATAGATTTAAACAATTTCTATATTTTTCTTCCTCTCCATCACCAAAATTTTGGTTTCCTCACCACTGAGAAACTAAGTTAAGTGACTACAAATGAGTGACACATAATTTATACATATGCATAACGATTAAAATTAAGTAATCAAGCTCAATATTATTTATATTCGTCGTATTCACATTGACTTATGGTATATTACATCTAAAACTGTTCAATATTTTTCTTCACCATCCCAAACTTTTTGATTTTTTATCACTAACCTAAAAACATAAAAGACTATAGTATATGTAAAAAATTAATTATATTTTATTTTTGTACTCCACCAAAAAATTTTACGATTTTACCCACTAAAAAACAAAGCTAAAAGACTATAATCCATGACATATTTTTTATATAAAATAGGTAATAATTAAAATAAATAATCAAGCTAGAATTTATTGATATTTACCATTTTCACATTGAATTATTGTAAGTTAGATTTAAATTTATTCAATATGTTTCTTCTCCATCACTAAATTTTATGTTTCTTCGTCACTAAGCCGCATAGTTAAAAGACTGTAAATGAATGACAAATAAATTAAATCTACATGGGTGATCACTAAAATTAAATATTGAAGCTCAATGCTATTTGTATCCACTATAATCACATTGTATTATGGTATAATAGATTTAAACAATTTCTATATTTTTCTTCCTCTCCATCACCAAAATTTTGGTTTCCTCACCACTGAGAAACTAAGTTAAGTGACTACAAATGAGTGACACATAATTTATACATATGCATAACGATTAAAATTAAGTAATCAAGCTCAATATTATTTATATTCGTCGTATTCACATTGACTTATGGTATATTACATCTAAAACTGTTCAATATTTTTCTTCACCATCCCAAAGTTTTTGATTTTTTTATCACTAACCTAAAAACATAAAAGACTATAGTATATGTAAAAAATTAATTATATTTTATTTTTGTACTCCACCACAAAATTTTACGTTTTTACCCACTAAAAAACAAAGCTAAAAGACTATAATCCATGACATATTTTTTATATAAAATAGGTAATAATTAAAATAAATAATCAAGCTAGAATTTATTGATATTTACCATTTTCACATTGAATTATTGTAAGTTAGATTTAAATATATTCAATATGTTTCTTCTCCATCACTAAATTTCATGTTTCTTCGTCACTAAGCCGCATAGTTAAAAGATTGTAAATGAATGACAAATAAATTAAATCTACATGGGTGATCACTAAAATTAAATATTGAAGCTCAATGCTATTTGTATCCACTATAATCACATTGTATTATGGTATAATAGATTTAAACAATTTCTATATTTTTCTTCCTCTCCATCACCAAAATTTTGGTTTCCTCACCACTGAGAAACTAAGTTAAGTGACTACAAATGAGTGACACATAATTTATACATATGCATAACGATTAAAATTAAGTAATCAAGCTCAATATTATTTATATTCGTCGTATTCACATTGACTTATGGTATATTACATCTAAAACTGTTCAATATTTTTCTTCACCATCCCAAAGTTTTTGATTTTTTTATCACTAACCTAAAAACATAAAACACTATAGTATATTTAAAAAATTAATTATATTTTATTTTTGTACTCCACCACAAAATTTTAGGTTTTTACCCACTAAAAAACAAAGCTAAAAGACTATAATCCATGACATATTTTTTATATAAAATAGGTAATAATTAAAATACTTAATCAAGCTAGAATTTATTGATATTTTCCATTTTCACATTTAATTATGGTAAGTTAGATTTAAATATATTCAATATGTTTCTTCTTTATCACTAAATTTCATGTTTCTTCGTCACTTAGCCGCATAGTTAAAAGACTATAAATGAATGACAAATAAATTAAATCTACATGGGTGCTCACTAAAATTAAATATTGAAGCTCAATGCTATTTTTATTCAATATAAACTAAGTTAAGTGACTACAAATGAGTGACACATGATTTATACATATGCATAACGATTAAAATTATGTAATCAAGCTCAATATTATTTATATTCGTCGTATTCACATTGACTTTTGGTATATTGCATCTAAAACTGTTCAATATTTTTCTTCACCATCCCAAAGTTTTAGATTTTTTTATCACTAAGCTAAAAACATAAAAGACTATAGTATATGTAAAAAATTAATTATATTTTATTTTTCTACTCCATCACAAAATTTTAGGTTTTTACCCACTAAAAAACAAAGCTAAAAGACTATAATCCATGACATATTTTTTATATAAAATAGGTAATAATTAAAATAAATAATCAAGCTAGAATTTATTGATATTTACAATTTTCACATTGAATTATTGTAAGTTAGATTTAAATATATTCAATATGTTTCTTCTCCATCAATAAATTTCATGTTTCTTCGTCACTAAGCCGCATAGTTAAAAGACTGTAAATGAATGACAAATAAATTAAATCTACATGGGTGATCACTAAAATTAAAAATTGAAGCTCAATTCTATTTGTATCCACTATAATCACATTGTATTATGGTATAATAGATTTAAACAATTTCTATATTTTTCTTCCTCTCCATCACCAAAATTTTGGTTTCCTCACCACTGAGAAACTAAGTTAAGTGACTACAAATTAGTGACACATAATTTATACATATGCATAACGATTAAAATTAAGTAATCAAGCTCAATATTATTTATATTCGTCGTATTCACATTGACTTATGGTATATTACATCTAAAACTGTTCAATATTTTTCTTCACCATCCCAAAGTTTTTGATTTTTTTATCACTAACCTAAAAACATAAAACACTATAGTATATTTAAAAAATTAATTATATTTTATTTTTCTACTCCATCACAAAATTTAAGGTTTTTACCCACTAAAAAACAAAGCTAAAAGACTATAATCCATGACATATTTTTTATATAAAATAGGTAATAATTAAAATAAATAATCAAGCTAGAATTTATTGAAATTTACAATTTTCACATTGAATTATGGTAAGTTACATTTAAATATATTCAATATGTTTCTTCTCCATC
The DNA here is from genome assembly GCA_963859935.3 of Lathyrus sativus. Taxonomy (NCBI): domain Eukaryota; kingdom Viridiplantae; phylum Streptophyta; class Magnoliopsida; order Fabales; family Fabaceae; genus Lathyrus; species Lathyrus sativus. The sequence goes on along the minus strand of OZ012738.1, from coordinate 3,290,182 downwards.
ACTAAATTTCAAGTTTCTTCGTCACTAAGCCGCATAGTTAAAAGACAGTAAATGAATGACAAATAAATTAAATCTATATGGGTGATAACTAAAATTAAATATTGAAGCTCAATGCTATTTGTATCCACTATAATCACATTGTATTATGGTATAATAGATTTAAACAATTTCTATATTTTTCTTCCTCTCCATCACCAAAATTTTGGTTTCCTCACCACTGAGAAACTAAGTTAAGTGACTACAAATGAGTGACACATAATTTATACATATGCATAACGATTAAAATTAGGTAATCAAGCTCAATATTATTTATATTCGTCATATTCACATTGACTTATGGTATACTAAATCTAAAACTGTTCAATATTTTTCTTCACCATCCCAAAGTTTTTGATTTTTTTATCACTAAGCTAAAAACATAAAAGACTATAGTATATGTAAAAAAATTAATTATATTTTATTTTTGTACTCCATCACAAAATTTTACGTTTTTACCCACTAAAAAACAAAGCTAAAAGACTATAATCCATGTCATATTTTTTATATAAAATAGGTAATAATTAAAATAAATAATCAAGCTAGAATTTATTGATATTTACCATTTTCACATGTAATTATGGTAAGTTAGATTTAAATATATTCAATATGTTTCTTCTCCATCACTAAATTTCATGTTTCTTCGTCACTAAGCCGCATAGTTAAAAGACTGTAAATGAATGACAAATAAATTAAATCTACATGGGTGACACTAAAATTAAATATTGAAGCTCAATGCTATTTGTATTCACTATAAACTAAGTTAAGTGACTACAAATGAGTGACACATAATTTATACATATGCATAACGATTAAAATTAAGTAATCAAGCTCAATATTATTTATATTCGTCGTATTCACATTGACTTATGGTATATTACATCTAAAACTGTTCAATATTTTTCTTCACCATCCCAAAGTTTTTGATTTTTTTATCACTAACCTAAAAACATAAAACACTATAGTATATGTAAAAAATTAATTATATTTTATTTTTGTACTCCACCACAAAAGTTTAGGTTTTTACCCACTAAAAAACAAAGCTAAAAGACTATAATCCATGACATATTTTTTATATAAAATAGGTAATAATTAAAATAAATAATCAAGCTAGAATTTATTGATATTTACCATTTTCACATTTAATTATTGTAAGTTAGATTTAAATATATTCAATATGTTTCTTCTCCATCACTAAATTTCATGTTTCTTCGTCACTAAGCCGCATAGTTAAAAGACTGTAAATGAATGACAAATAAATTAAATCTACATGGGTGATCACTAAAATTAAATATTGAAGCTCAATGCTATTTGTATCAACTATAATCACATTGTATTATGGTATAATAGATTTAAACAATTTCTATATTTTTCTTCCTCTCCATCACCAAAATATTGGTTTCCTCACCACTGAGAAACTAAGTTAAGTGACTACAAATGAGTGACACATAATTTATACATATGCATAACGATTAAAATTAAGTAATCAAGCTCAATATTATTTATATTCGTCGTATTCACATTGACTTATGGTATATTAAATCTAAAACTGTTCAATATTTTTCTTCACCATCCCAAAGTTTTTGATTTTTTTATCACTAAGCTAAAAACATAAAAGACTATAGTATATGTAAAAAATTAATTATATTTTATTTTTGTACTCCATCACAAAATTTTACGTTTTTACCCACTAAAAAACAAAGCTAAAAGACTATAATCCATGTCATATTTTTTATATAAAATAGGTAATAATTAAAATAAATAATCAAGCTAGAATTTATTGATATTTACCATTTTCACACGTAATTATGGTAAGTTAGATTTAAATATATTCAATATGTTTCTTCTCCATCACTAAATTTCATGTTTCTTCGTTACTAAGCCGCATAGTTAAAAGACTGTAAATGAATGACAAATAAATTAAATCTACATGGGTGACACTAAAATTAAATATTGAAGCTCAATGCTATTTGTATTCACTATAAACTAAGTTAAGTGACTATAAATGAGTGACACATAATTTATACATATGCATAACGATTAAAATTAAGTAATCAAGCTCAATATTATTTATATTCGTCGTATTCACATTGACTTATGGTATATTACATCTAAAACTGTTCAATATTTTTCTTCACCATCCCAAAGTTTTTGATTTTTTTATCACTAACCTAAAAACATAAAACACTATAGTATATTTAAAAAATTAATTATATTTTATTTTTCTACTCCATCACAAAATTTAAGGTTTTTACCCACTAAAAAACAAAGCTAAAAGACTATAATCCATGACATATTTTTTATATAAAATAGGTAATAATTAAAATAAATAATCAAGCTAGAATTTATTGAAATTTACAATTTTCACATTGAATTATGGTAAGTTACATTTAAATATATTCAATATGTTTCTTCTCCATCACTAAATTTCAAGTTTCTTCGTCACTAAGCCGCATAGTTAAAAGACAGTAAATGAATGACAAATAAATTAAATCTATATGGGTGATAACTAAAATTAAATATTGAAGCTCAATGCTATTTGTATCCACTATAATCACATTGTATTATGGTATAATAGATTTAAACAATTTCTATATTTTTCTTCCTCTCCATCACCAAAATTTTGGTTTCCTCACCACTGAGAAACTAAGTTAAGTGACTACAAATGAGTGACACATAATTTATACATATGCATAACGATTAAAATTAGGTAATCAAGCTCAATATTATTTATATTCGTCATATTCACATTGACTTATGGTATACTAAATCTAAAACTGTTCAATATTTTTCTTCACCATCCCAAAGTTTTTGATTTTTTTATCACTAAGCTACAAACATAAAAGACTATAGTATATGTAAAAAATTAATTATATTTTATTTTTGTACTCCATCACAAAATTTTACGTTTTTACCCACTAAAAAACAAAGCTAAAAGACTATAATCCATGTCATATTTTTTATATAAAATAGGTAATAATTAAAATAAATAATCAAGCTAGAATTTATTGATATTTACCATTTTCACACGTAATTATGGTAAGTTAGATTTAAATATATTCAATATGTTTCTTCTCCATCACTAAATTTCATGTTTCTTCGTTACTAAGCCGCATAGTTAAAAGACTGTAAATGAATGACAAATAAATTAAATCTACATGGGTGACACTAAAATTAAATATTGAAGCTCAATGCTATTTGTATTCACTATAAACTAAGTTAAGTGACTATAAATGAGTGACACATAATTTATACATATGCATAACGATTAAAATTAAGTAATCAAGCTCAATATTATTTATATTCGTCGTATTCACATTGACTTATGGTATATTACATCTAAAACTGTTCAATATTTTTCTTCACCATCCCAAAGTTTTTGATTTTTTTATCACTAACCTAAAAACATAAAACACTATAGTATATTTAAAAAATTAATTATATTTTATTTTTCTACTCCATCACAAAATTTAAGGTTTTTACCCACTAAAAAACAAAGCTAAAAGACTATAATCCATGACATATTTTTTATATAAAATAGGTAATAATTAAAATAAATAATCAAGCTAGAATTTATTGAAATTTACAATTTTCACATTGAATTATGGTAAGTTACATTTAAATATATTCAATATGTTTCTTCTCCATCACTAAATTTCAAGTTTCTTCGTCACTAAGCCGCATAGTTAAAAGACAGTAAATGAATGACAAATAAATTAAATCTATATGGGTGATAACTAAAATTAAATATTGAAGCTCAATGCTATTTGTATCCACTATAATCACATTGTATTATGGTATAATAGATTTAAACAATTTCTATATTTTTCTTCCTCTCCATCACCAAAATTTTGGTTTCCTCACCACTGAGAAACTAAGTTAAGTGACTACAAATGAGTGACACATAATTTATACATATGCATAACGATTAAAATTAGGTAATCAAGCTCAATATTATTTATATTCGTCATATTCACATTGACTTATGGTATACTAAATCTAAAACTGTTCAATATTTTTCTTCACCATCCCAAAGTTTTTGATTTTTTTATCACTAAGCTACAAACATAAAAGACTATAGTATATGTAAAAAATTAATTATATTTTATTTTTGTACTCCATCACAAAATTTTACGTTTTTACCCACTAAAAAACAAAGCTAAAAGACTATAATCCATGTCATATTTTTTATATAAAATAGGTAATAATTAAAATAAATAATCAAGCTAGAATTTATTGATATTTACCATTTTCACACGTAATTATGGTAAGTTAGATTTAAATATATTCAATATGTTTCTTCTCCATCACTAAATTTCATGTTTCTTCGTTACTAAGCCGCATAGTTAAAAGACTGTAAATGAATGACAAATAAATTAAATCTACATGGGTGACACTAAAATTAAATATTGAAGCTCAATGCTATTTGTATTCACTATAAACTAAGTTAAGTGACTATAAATGAGTGACACATAATTTATACATATGCATAACGATTAAAATTAAGTAATCAAGCTCAATATTATTTATATTCGTCGTATTCACATTGACTTATGGTATATTACATCTAAAACTGTTCAATATTTTTCTTCACCATCCCAAAGTTTTTGATTTTTTTATCACTAACCTAAAAACATAAAACACTATAGTATATTTAAAAAATTAATTATATTTTATTTTTCTACTCCATCACAAAATTTAAGGTTTTTACCCACTAAAAAACAAAGCTAAAAGACTATAATCCATGACATATTTTTTATATAAAATAGGTAATAATTAAAATAAATAATCAAGCTAGAATTTATTGAAATTTACAATTTTCACATTGAATTATGGTAAGTTACATTTAAATATATTCAATATGTTTCTTCTCCATCACTAAATTTCAAGTTTCTTCGTCACTAAGCCGCATAGTTAAAAGACAGTAAATGAATGACAAATAAATTAAATCTATATGGGTGATAACTAAAATTAAATATTGAAGCTCAATGCTATTTGTATCCACTATAATCACATTGTATTATGGTATAATAGATTTAAACAATTTCTATATTTTTCTTCCTCTCCATCACCAAAATTTTGGTTTCCTCACCACTGAGAAACTAAGTTAAGTGACTACAAATGAGTGACACATAATTTATACATATGCATAACGATTAAAATTAGGTAATCAAGCTCAGTATTATTTATATTCGTCATATTCACATTGACTTATGGTATACTAAATCTAAAACTGTTCAATATTTTTCTTCACCATCCCAAAGTTTTTGATTTTTTTATCACTAAGCTAAAAACATAAAAGACTATAGTATATGTAAAAAAATTAATTATATTTTATTTTTGTACTCCATCACAAAATTTTACGTTTTTACCCACTAAAAAACAAAGCTAAAAGACTATAATCCATGTCATATTTTTTATATAAAATAGGTAATAATTAAAATAAATAATCAAGCTAGAATTTATTGATATTTACCATTTTCACATGTAATTATGGTAAGTTAGATTTAAATATATTCAATATGTTTCTTCTCCATCACTAAATTTCATGTTTCTTCGTCACTAAGCCGCATAGTTAAAAGACTGTAAATGAATGACAAATAAATTAAATCTACATGGGTGACACTAAAATTAAATATTGAAGCTCAATGCTATTTGTATTCACTATAAACTAAGTTAAGTGACTACAAATGAGTGACACATAATTTATACATATGCATAACGATTAAAATTAAGTAATCAAGCTCAATATTATTTATATTCGTCGTATTCACATTGACTTATGGTATATTACATCTAAAACTGTTCAATATTTTTCTTCACCATCCCAAAGTTTTTGATTTTTTTATCACTAACCTAAAAACATAAAACACTATAGTATATGTAAAAAATTAATTATATCTTATTTTTGTACTCCACCACAAAAGTTTAGGTTTTTACCCACTAAAAAACAAAGCTAAAAGACTATAATCCATGACATATTTTTTATATAAAATAGGTAATAATTAAAATAAATAATCAAGCTAGAATTTATTGATATTTACCATTTTCACATTTAATTATTGTAAGTTAGATTTAAATATATTCAATATGTTTCTTCTCCATCACTAAATTTCATGTTTCTTCGTCACTAAGCCGCATAGTTAAAAGACTGTAAATGAATGACAAATAAATTAAATCTACATGGGTGACACTAAAATTAAATATTGAAGCTCAATGCTATTTGTATTCGCTATAAACTAAGTTAAGTGACTAAAAATGAGTGACACATAATTTATACATATGCATAACGATTAAAATTAAGTAATCAAGCTCAATATTATTTATATTCGTCGTATTCACATTGACTTATGGTATATTACATCTAAAACTGTTCAATATTTTTCTTCACCATCCCAAAGTTTTTGATTTTTTTATCACTAACCTAAAAACATAAAACACTATAGTATATGTAAAAAATTAATTATATTTTATTTTTGTACTCCACCACAAAAGTTTAGGTTTTTACCCACTAAAAAACAAAGCTAAAAGACTATAATCCATGACATATTTTTTATATAAAATAGGTAATAATTAAAATAAATAATCAAGCTAGAATTTATTGATATTTACCATTTTCACATTTAATTATTGTAAGTTAGATTTAAATATATTCAATATGTTTCTTCTCCATCACTAAATTTCATGTTTCTTCGTCACTAAGCCGCATAGTTAAAAGACTGTCAATGAATGACAAATAAATTAAATCTACATGGGTGATCACTAAAATTAAATATTGAAGCTCAATGCTATTTGTATCCATCATAATCACATTGTATTATGGTATAATAGATTTAAACAATTTCTATATTTTTCTTCCTCTCCATCACCAAAATTTTGGTTTCCTCACCACTGAGAAACTAATTTAAGTGACTACAAATGAGTGACACATAATTTATACATATGCATAACGATTAAAATTAAGTAATCAAGCTCAATATTATTTATATTCGTCGTATTCACATTGACTTATGGTATATTAAATCTAAAACTGTTCAATATTTTTCTTCACCATCCCAAAGTTTTTGATTTTTTTATCACTAAGCTAAAAACATAAAAGACTATAGTATATGTAAAAAATTAATTATATTTTATTTTTGTACTCCATCACAAAATTTTACGTTTTTACCCACTAAAAAACAAAGCTAAAAGACTATAATCCATGTCATATTTTTTATATAAAATAGGTAATAATTAAAATAAATAATCAAGCTAGAATTTATTGATATTTACCATTTTCACATGTAATTATGGTAAGTTAGATTTAAATATATTCAATATGTTTCTTCTCCATCACTAAATTTCATGTTTCTTCGTCACTAAGCCGCATAGTTAAAAGACTGTAAATGAATGACAAATAAATTAAATCTACATGGGTGACACTAAAATTAAATATTGAAGCTCAATGCTATTTGTATTCACTATAAACTAAGTTAAGTGACTACAAATGAGTGACACATAATTTATACATATGCATAACGATTAAAATTAAGTAATCAAGCTCAATATTATTTATATTCGTCGTATTCACATTGACTTATGGTATATTACATCTAAAACTGTTCAATATTTTTCTTCACCATCCCAAAGTTTTTGATTTTTTTATCACTAACCTAAAAACATAAAACACTATAGTATATGTAAAAAATTAATTATATCTTATTTTTGTACTCCACCACAAAAGTTTAGGTTTTTACCCACTAAAAAACAAAGCTAAAAGACTATAATCCATGACATATTTTTTATATAAAATAGGTAATAATTAAAATAAATAATCAAGCTAGAATTTATTGATATTTACCATTTTCACATTTAATTATTGTAAGTTAGATTTAAATATATTCAATATGTTTCTTCTCCATCACTAAATTTCATGTTTCTTCGTCACTAAGCCGCATAGTTAAAAGACTGTAAATGAATGACAAATAAATTAAATCTACATGGGTGACACTAAAATTAAATATTGAAGCTCAATGCTATTTGTATTCGCTATAAACTAAGTTAAGTGACTAAAAATGAGTGACACATAATTTATACATATGCATAACGATTAAAATTAAGTAATCAAGCTCAATATTATTTATATTCGTCGTATTCACATTGACTTATGGTATATTACATCTAAAACTGTTCAATATTTTTCTTCACCATCCCAAAGTTTTTGATTTTTTTATCACTAACCTAAAAACATAAAACACTATAGTATATGTAAAAAATTAATTATATTTTATTTTTGTACTCCACCACAAAAGTTTAGGTTTTTACCCACTAAAAAACAAAGCTAAAAGACTATAATCCATGACATATTTTTTATATAAAATAGGTAATAATTAAAATAAATAATCAAGCTAGAATTTATTGATATTTACCATTTTCACATTTAATTATTGTAAGTTAGATTTAAATATATTCAATATGTTTCTTCTCCATCACTAAATTTCATGTTTCTTCGTCACTAAGCCGCATAGTTAAAAGACTGTCAATGAATGACAAATAAATTAAATCTACATGGGTGATCACTAAAATTAAATATTGAAGCTCAATGCTATTTGTATCCATCATAATCACATTGTATTATGGTATAATAGATTTAAACAATTTCTATATTTTTCTTCCTCTCCATCACCAAAATTTTGGTTTCCTCACCACTGAGAAACTAATTTAAGTGACTACAAATGAGTGACACATAATTTATACATATGCATAACGATTAAAATTAAGTAATCAAGCTCAATATTATTTATATTCGTCGTATTCACATTGACTTATGGTATATTAAATCTAAAACTGTTCAATATTTTTCTTCACCATCCCAAAGTTTTTGATTTTTTTATCACTAAGCTAAAAACATAAAAGACTATAGTATATGTAAAAAATTAATTATATTTTATTTTTGTACTCCATCACAAAATTTTACGTTTTTACCCACTAAAAAACAAAGCTAAAAGACTATAATCCATGTCATATTTTTTATATAAAATAGGTAATAATTAAAATAAATAATCAAGCTAGAATTTATTGATATTTACCATTTTCACACGTAATTATGGTAAGTTAGATTTAAATATATTCAATATGTTTCTTCTCCATCACTAAATTTCATGTTTCTTCGTTACTAAGCCGCATAGTTAAAAGACTGTAAATGAATGACAAATAAATTAAATCTACATGGGTGACACTAAAATTAAATATTGAAGCTCAATGCTATTTGTATTCACTATAAACTAAGTTAAGTGACTATAAATGAGTGACACATAATTTATACATATGCATAACGATTAAAATTAAGTAATCAAGCTCAATATTATTTATATTCGTCGTATTCACATTGACTTATGGTAAATTACATCTAAAACTGTTCAATATTTTTCTTCACCATCCCAAAGTTTTTGATTTTTTTATCACTAACCTAAAAACATAAAACACTATAGTATATGTAAAAAATTAATTATATTTTATTTTTGTACTCCACCACAAAATTTTTGGTTTTTACCCACTAAAAAACAAAGCTAAAAGACTATAATCCATGACATATTTTTTATATAAAATAGGTAATAATTAAAATAAATAATCAAGCTAGAATTTATTGATATTTACCATTTTCACATTGAATTATTGTAAGTTAGATTTAAATATATTCAATATGTTTCTTCTCCATCACTAAATTTCATGTTTCTTCGTCACTAAGCCGCATAGTTAAAAGACTGTAAATGAATGACAAATAAATTAAATCTACATGGGTGATCACTAAAATTAAATATTGAAGCTCAATGCTATTTGTATCCATCATAATCACATTGTATTATGGTATAATAGATTTAAACAATTTCTATATTTTTCTTCCTCTCCATCACCAAAATTTTGGTTTCCTCACCACTGAGAAACTAATTTAAGTGACTACAAATGAGTGACACATAATTTATACATATGCATAACGATTAAAATTAAGTAATCAAGCTCAATATTATTTATATTCGTCGTATTCACATTGACTTATGGTATATTAAATCTAAAACTGTTCAATATTTTTCTTCACCATCCCAAAGTTTTTGATTTTTTTATCACTAAGCTAAAAACATAAAAGACTATAGTATATGTAAAAAATTAATTATATTTTATTTTTGTACTCCATCACAAAATTTTACGTTTTTACCCACTAAAAAACAAAGCTAAAAGACTATAATCCATGTCATATTTTTTATATAAAATAGGTAATAATTAAAATAAATAATCAAGCTAGAATTTATTGATATTTACCATTTTCACACGTAATTATGGTAAGTTAGATTTAAATATATTCAATATGTTTCTTCTCCATCACTAAATTTCATGTTTCTTCGTTACTAAGCCGCATAGTTAAAAGACTGTAAATGAATGACAAATAAATTAAATCTACATGGGTGACACTAAAATTAAATATTGAAGCTCAA